>NDFG01001014.1:0-24698 GCA_002167245.1 Sporophila hypoxantha
TCTGCCTCGCCTTGGCGCTGCAGAATCCCGGGAGCTGCTGCTTCCTGACGGAGCTGCTCTCCTGGGAGTGCCAGCCCCGGGCTCTTTGCCCCCTTTTATACCTCCGTGCAAGGGTGCGGCCCCAGGTGTCACAATGGGCTCTGGGCACTCGCAGCTCTGTGTCACAAAGGGCCCTGGGCACACGCAGCCCCAGGTGTCACAAAGGGCCTTGGGCACACGCAGCCCCAGGTGTCACAATGGGCTCTGGGCACACGCAGCCCTGTGTCACAAATTGCTCTGGGCACACGCAGCCCCAGGTGTCACAAAGGGCCCTGGGCACACGCAGCCCCAGGTGTCACAATGGGCTCTGGGCACACGCAGCCCTGTGTCACAAAGGGCCCTGGGCACACGGATCCCCAGGTGTCACAAAGGGCCCTGGGCACACGCATCCCCAGGCGTCACAATGGGCTCTGGGCACATGCAGCCCCGTGTCACAAAGGGCCCTGGAAGGCGCTGCTGTCCCCAGGGCCACTGCCCAGCACCCCGAGGACAGCGAGGGGCTCCGAGCCAGCTGCAAAGCGGCTGGAACCAGCTGGGAGCGGCTGGGACAGGAGTGTGTGCAGAGTGCGGGGACAGAGCTGTGCCACCGCTGCTCGCACTGACTGATCAGTGACTGCCAAGGAAAGCACTGCTTAGGCCACAGCTTTAAAAAGTGTGTTTCCACATCATGCACCGCTGTAGAGTTCTAGAAGGCAGCCTGAAATTTATTTCTAAATAATCACATATTATAGAGAGTTGTGGAAATTTTTCAAAAAATTCAAAGAGTATTATTGTATTGTTGTCCATTAAGTGTGATAATTGCACGCTCACCAGAGAATTCCCTTCTCAGATCAGAGTTGAAGGCCCACTGAAAAATGCAGAGGCTCTTGCACATGTGACATATCCAACACCAAGTTTAAAATTCAAAATTCTTTACTTTTGTTTGTTTATCATTTACCTATCAAGGAGAGGTTATCTCTTTTTTTTAACAAAGTTTTCCTAACATTTCCCTTATTTCTACTGGGGTTTTTTTTGGCAAAGTAATCCTCAAGAGATTTTATTAATATTTTTTTCCCCCAGGAGAGATTGTCTTGGAGTTTTCCACTTTCTTTAAAAATTTCTTGATGCAGGGGTTTTTTTAGTCTGGATTGAGCCACCCTTTATGCACGCACTCCATATTTCAGCACAGGCTGTAAATTTAGGTGCATATTCACCTCAAACCAGAGGCTGACAGCAGTTTATGGATCTTACATCGTGTGCCACATCTGCCAGGCCTCTTTCCTATCCTTCCATCCACTGTGCTTCCTGAAACTTTATGAGAGGAAATAAAGAAATTTTAGGGGGGAAAGCTTCTTGGAGTAGGAGAGTGTAAATATCTCCCTGGGTTAGCAAGGTAGCAGGCTAAAACACTCCTGTCCGGTGCCATATTATCTTTAACAACTACATGTGGCCAGATCCACAAGATATTTTTTCGATGATGAATAGTTGGTTGGAATGTCTGACCCAAGTGAACTGGCAGAACAAGCCTGGATTGCCCTGGTGATTTCCCAACACACAGCCAATAAAACAACGCAGAGCCCTTGGATTTTGCCTGCATTACATCCTTATATTGCTGTAGGATAAAAATAATTCCACGGGGCAAACACATCCAAAGAAGGTCAGATGGGCATCTAATTCCAGCTGGTTCCATCAGGATTCTTCACCATGGACAGCAGGAACACAGGGCAGTGGGGGCAGCAGGTGGAATCATTCCCCCACATGCCCCGGCCGCGGAGCGCCTTTCTCCTCTGCCCCACACAGCTCACCCTGCACCCACAGCACACAAAACTTCAGGATTTCCCCCAAATCAATGAGCACAGTGCAATGAAAAACAACAAGCACTTCTGATTTACCAATTCAATCATTTTATTTCAATAAAAGTGTTTTCATAACTACTATCTAACTTAGAAAGCTACAATTCAACTACCTAAGGACACATTCCAGAGGAACATATATCCAGACCAAGCGCTGAAGATCATCTATCAGAGAGCTAAAAGAGCTTCCTACTACTTTTCTTAGCTAATGTCTAGCTTAGCTTCAGAACCTCTTCCAAGGGATGCTGGGTCAATGCAAAGGCAAATTCAGGCACTGGCAGCCAAGGCAGGAGTAGTTTCCTGGCAGAAACACTGACAGAGTCAGGATCCAGCCTGACACCCTTTGGGTCAGGGGCTGGTAGCAGTCTCATTAAATGGTGCCCACAATCCTGTTGAAGTGGCAGATGTGGTTCTGAAGTGGTGATCCTGCAGAAGGGTCTGGTCTTCCTCTGAAGGCCCAGTGGTGGTTACGCAGCTCTTGTCCTCTGGGAATCCAGTAGGAAAGGGCTGCTGCGGTGTTCCAAAGCTCAGATTCTGTCCAGGCAGGAATGCTTGGCTCCTCCCCCTGGGCAGAGCATCTCCCAGTGGGATCATGGAATTTAGGAGTCATGCAGTGAGGCTCGATGGCCCATTGACACAAGATATCCCTACAAAGAAAGTTATCAGGGATGAGTCATGGAAGAGATGAAGAACACTGCCCCACCTGGTTTTAACAGATGGTGATAGAATACAAACTTTTGGTWACATCTAACATCATAAKCTATGACACTCTCATGAGWGGTGTTGTGGTGTGCTTTTTGTTWTATTATTATTTTRAATAGTTTGTTTTGTARCCCCCCCCYCCCTGAGGCATCGGTCTAATCCCAGCTGTCAGTCCTCCCTCATACCTACCCCTCTTTCCAGACCTTTCCATACCTTTTCCTCTTTCCCTGTCATTTTGMAMTTTTCAATGCCCCAGTGGTTTGTTTAAACTGTTCCCCTCCCCTGTAACTCCRTATTGGGTTAAACATTGTAATCCCCACCTTGTGTTCCTTCCCGGTCCCTTTGTTACTGGTTCCCAACCCTAAACTCCWCCCTAGTCCTGTCCRTTAAATCCCATGCCCTGCCTTTGTTGGTGRTCCTTGCCTCTGRTCTCCATTGGKGTTGGTGCTCCTTGCCTCTGCTCTCCATTGGAGTTAGGGACACTTTTGTCRTCACTGCATAATAAACGCTCCTCGGATTCACAAGCAAGGCCCATCTTGCATCCTTCCATTGATCCACTGGCAYCTGCACAGGAGGTTCAGGGTCCCAGGGGAGGTGTTGTGCCCCTGTCAGGTGCAAAACATCAAGTGCACCGTGACAAGTGGAGCCCTGGAATGAGGCTCCTGAGGCTCCTGAACGCTTCTTTGCAGAGCCCTCAGCGCCCTCCTGAAGGAGCACGGCCGCCGCATGGGGACAGCTGCAGCTGAGTGCAGGCCCTGGACATGCTCAAGTGACGGCCTGTCCCCTCCAGCCACTGCTCCTCCCACCAAGTGGCCCCCAGGACAGCCTGCATTTGTCTGCCATACGCTCTCATATCTTCCATTTGGACAGGCTTCCTTCTTCTGACTGCTGGCTGCTGATGCCTGTGCCATGTGCAGGAGCGGTGGGTGCACGTGGAGGGCAGATCAGGGATGCCTCCAGCTGATCTCGACCATCCTCTGGGGCTCTGCAGGCTTCAGAGTCTGAGCTCTCTGCCCATGACTCACATGGCAGCAACCATGAGGCAACCTCCTCCTCAGTGCTGCAGTTTTGGACTTGGTCTTCTGCCCAAGCCTTGTGTGGCAGGGATACTAAAGCAATCTCCTCCCTGCTCATCCTGCCTGGCTCCGTGTCTCAGGCAGTGGCTCACTTAGGAGGACCCTGAGGCGCTTCCCAAGCAACCTGCCTGGCTCTGTGTCTTCTGGCATGGCTCAGATTGGAGGGACCTGAGATGCTTTCCCTCCTCGGCCATCCTGCCTGGCTCTGTGTCTTCAGGCAGTGGCTCACTTAGAGGGCCATGAGCTGCTCTCCTCCTCAGCCATCCTGCTCTGGCTCTGTGTCTTCTGGCAGTGGCTCAGATTGGAGGACCCTGAGGCGCTCTCTTCCCAAGCCAACTCTGCCTGGCTCTGTGTCTTTCAGAGTGGCTCACTTAGGAGGGACCCTGAGCTGCTCTCCTCCTCCGCCATCCTGCCTGGCTCTGGTCTTCAGGCAGTGGCTCACTTAGGAGGGACCCTGAGCTGCTCTCTCCTCAGCGCTCCTGCTCAGCTCTGCGTCTTCTGGCCACTCTGTGGATGGCCAGAGCTGAGCTCCTCGCTGTAGGACCCCTCCTCTGCCCATAGCTCTTCCAGGAGAGCAAGGTGCTGGCCCTGCCCACTGCCCCAGCTCTTCCAGCTGTCTGGGCGTGGCTGGGGGCAGCAGGGCTGTGCGGGGCGCTGCCCGCTTCTCTGCTGCTGCCTCCAGTGAGCCGGGCTCCACCATAAGGTCTGGGCAGAGAGGGTTCACCCAGATGGCATGGATGGTGACGTCCTTGTTCTCTCAGCCACGCCTCTTGGGCCTTGCTGTCTTCCTCATCAGACACTGATGGATCTGTGTCTTGGAGAAAGAGCTTTAGAGTTGTCCTGGGTCACTGTAAGACTCCAGTCCATTTGCATCAAAAGAACTGGACAGTGATAGCCTCTCTCCCCATCACTCCCAGCTGAAATCATCAGACAGTGCACTCCTCGCTCCCAGCTTTTCGAGGAGTGCCATCCCTGCTGGCCCTGCCCACTGCCCCAGCTCTTCCAGCTGGGCGGGCTCGGGCCGGGGGCGCAGCAGGGGCAGTGCGGGGCAGCTGCCGCGCTCTGTGCCCCGCTGCGGGGCTGCTGCTGCCGTGGCTGAGCCGTGGCCCGGTACAGGGGCCGCCGTGTCCCCGGCTGCCGGATGGCAGCCGCCCCCGGTGAGGACGGCCGGCAGCCGCGGCGCAGCGAGCGCAGCAGAGCCCGGCCGCGGGCCCTGGGGCTGTGCGGGGCCGCTGCCCGGCTCTCTGCTGCTGCCGCCTGCGCGCCAGGGCCAGCACGGGAGTCCCGGGGCTGCTGGGCCTGCGGAGCTGCTGCCCGTGGCTCAGAGCTCTGCACCTGCACGCAGGAGGAGAAGGCTGAGGCCGAGGCGGCCGCGGGGACCCGAGCCTGCCCAGGCACAGCGGCTCCCTCCGTGCCCGCAGGCCCGGCCCGGCCCGAGGCAGCTGCGTGCTGCCATCGCTCACCTTGGGCCTCCTCAGAGAGCGCAGCCACCTCGCTTGGGCTGGACGCCCATGCGTTTGTCCTGCAAAATCCATCTCTGCCTCGCCTTGGCGCTGCAGAATCCCGGGAGCTGCTGCTTCCTGACGGAGCTGCTCTCCTGGGAGTGCCCCCCCCGGGCTCTTTGCCCCCTTTTATATCTCCTGGCCAGGCGTGGGCCCCAGGTGTCACAATGGGCTCTGGCACACGCAGCCCCGTGTCCGCAAAGGGCCCTGGGCACACGCAGCCCCAGGTGTCACAAAGGGCCCTGGGCACACGCACCCGTGTCACAAGGGCTCTGGGCACACACAGCCCTGTGTCACAAGGGCCTGGGACACGCAGCCCCGTGTCACAAAGGGCCTGGAAGGCGCTGCTGTCCCCAGGGCCACTGCCCAGCACCCGCAGGACAGCGGGGGGCTCCGAGGCAGCTGCAAAGGGCTGGAACCAGCTGGGAGCGGCTGGGACAGGAGTGTGTGCAGAGTGCGGGGACAGAGCTGTGCCACCGCTGCTCGCACTGACTGATCAGTGACTGCCAAGGAAAGCACTGCTTAGGCCACAGCTTTAAAAAGTGTGTTTCCACTCATGCACCGCTGTAGAGTTCTAGAAGGCAGCCTGAAATTTATTTCTAAATAACACATATTATAGAGAGTTGTGGAAATTTTTCAAAAAATTCGAAGAGTATTATTGTATTGGTGTCTATTAAGTGTGATAATTGCACACTCACCAGAGAATTCCCTTCTCAGATCAGAGTTGAAGGCCCACTGAAAAATGCAGAGGCTCTTGCACATGTGACATGTCCAACACCAAGTTTAAAATTCAAAATTCTTTACTTTTGTTTGTTTATCATTTACCTATCAAGGAGAGTTATCTCTTTTTTTAACAAAGTTTTCCTAACATTTCCCTAATTTCTACTGGGGTTTTTTAGCAAAGTAATCCTCAAGAGATTTTTTAATATTTTTTTTCCCCCAGGGAGAGATTGTCTTGGAGTTTTCCCACTTTCTATTAAAAATTTCTTGTTGATGCAGGGTTTTTTTGTCTGGATTGAGCCACCCTTTATGCACGCACTCCATATTTCAGCACAGGGCTGTAAATTTAGGAGTGCATAATTCACCTCAAACCAGAGGCTGACGCAGTTTATGGATCTTACATCGTGTGCCACATCTGCCAGGCTTTTCCTATCCTTCCCATCCCACTGTGCTTCCTTGAAACATTTATGAGAGGAAATAAGAAATTTTAGGGGTGGAAAGCTTCTTGGAGTAGGGAGTGTAAATATCTCCCTGGGATTTAGCAAGGCTAGCAGGCTAAAACACTCCTGTCCAGGTGCCATATTTACTTTAACAACTACATGTGGCCAGATCCACAAGATATTTTTTCATGGATGAATAGTTTGTTGGAATGTCTGACCCAAGTGAACTGGCAGAACAAGCCTGGATTGCCCCTGGTGATTTCCCAACACCCAGCTCAATAAAAACAACGCAGAGCCCTTGGATTTTGCCTGCAGGTTACATCCTTCTATTGCTGTAGGATAAAAATAATTCCACAGGGGCAAACACATCCAAAGAAGGTCAGATGGGCATCTAATTCCAGCTGGTTCCATCAGGATTCTTCACCATGGACAGCAGGAACACAGGGCAGTGGGGCAGCAGGTGGAATAATTCCCCCCACATGCCCGGCCCAGGCAGCGCCTTTCTCCTCTGCCCCACACAGCTCACTGCACCCAAGCAACCAAAACTTCAGGATTTCCCCCCAAATCAATGAGCACAGTGCAATGAAACAACAAAGCACTTCTGATTTACCAATTCAATCATTTTATTTCAATAAAAGTGTTTTTCTAACCTATTCTAACTTAGAAAAGCTACAATTCAACTACCTAAGGAACACATTCCAGAGGAACATATTCCAGACCAAGCGCTGAAGATCATCTATCAGAGACTAAAAGAGCTTCCTACTACTTTTCTTGCACTAATGTCTAGCTTAAGCCTTCAGAACCTCTTCCAAGGGATGCTGGGACAATGCAAAGGCATTCCAGGTAGTGCAGCCAAGGCAGGAGTAGTTTCCTGGCAGAAACACTGACAGAGTCAGGATCCAGCCTGAGACCACGTGGGTCAGGGGCTGTTAGCAGTCTCATTAAATGGTGCCCGCAATCCTGTTGAAGTGCAGATGTGGTTCTGAAGTGGTGAGCCTGTAGAAGGGTCTTGTCTTCCTCTACAACCCAGTGGTGGTGACGTAGCTTTGTCCTCTGGGAATCCAGTAGGAAAGGGCTGCTGCGGTGTTCCAAAGCTCAGATTCTGTCCAGGCAGGAATGCTTGGCTCCTCTCCCTGGGCAGAGCATCTCCCAATGGGATGATGGAATTTAGGAGCCAGCAGTGAGGCTCGATGGCCCATTGACACAAGATATCCCTACAAAGAAAGTTACCAGGGATGAGTCATGGAAGAGATGAAGAACACTGCCCACCTGGTTTTAACAGATGGTGATAGAATACAAACTTTTGGTTACATCTAACATCATAACCTATGACACTCTCATGAGTGGTGTTGTGGTGTGCTTTTTGTTATATTATTATTTTAATAGTTTTTTGTTTTGTACCCCCCCCACCCTGAGGCATCGGTCTAATCCCAGCTGTCAGTCCTCCTCATCCTACCCCTCTTTCCAGACCTTTCCATACCTTTTTCCTCTTTCCCTGTCATTTTGTATTTTTCAATGCCCATGGTTTTGTTTAAACTGTTCCCCTCCCCTGTAACTCCTATTGGGTTAAACATTGTAATCCCCACCTTGTGTTCCTCCCGGTCCTTTTGTTACTGGTTCCCAACCTAAACTCCACCCTAGTCCTGTCCCTTAAATCCCATGCCCTGCCTTTGTTGGTGCTCCTTGCCTCTGCTCTCCATTGGAGTTGGTGTCCTTGCTCTGCTCTCCATTGGAGTTAGGGACACTTTTGTCTTCACTGCAATAATAAACGCTCCTCGGATTCACAAGCAAGGCCCATCTTGCATCCTTCCATTGATCCACTGGCAACTGCACAGGAGGTTCAGGGTCCAGGGGAGGTGTTGTGCCCCTGTCAGGTGCAAACATCAGTGCACCGTGACAAGTGGAGCCCTGGAATGAGGCTCCTGAGGCTCCTGAATGCTCTTTGCAGAGCCCTCAGCGCCTCCTGAAGGAGCACGGCGCCGCATGGGGACAGCTGCAGCTGAGTGCAGGCCCTGGACATGCTCAAGTGACCGCGCCTGTCCCCCTCCAGCCACTGCTCCTCCCACCAAGTGGCCCCCAGGACAGCCTGCATTTGCCTGCCATACATCTCCATATCTTCCATTTGGGACAGGCTTCCTCCTTCTGACTGCTGGCTGCTGATGCCTGTGCCCATGTGCAGGAGCGGTGGGTGCACGTGAGATGGGCAGATCAGGGATGCCTCCAGCTGATCTCGACCATCCTCTGGGGCTCTGCAGGCTTCAGAGTCTGAGCTCTCTGCCCATGACTCACATGGCAGCAACCATGAGGCACCCTCATCCTCAGTGCTGCAGTTCTGGACTTGGTCTTCTGCCCAAGCCTTGTGTGGGAGGGACACTAAAGCAATCTTCTCCCTGCTCATCCTGCCTGGCTCCGTGTCTTCAGGCAGTGGCTCACTTAGGAGGGACCCTGAGGCGCTGTCTTCCCAAGCCAACCTGCCTGGCTCTGTGTCTTCTGGCAGTGGCTCAGATTGGAGGGACCCTGAGATGCTTTCCTCCTCTGCCATCCTGCCTGGCTCTGGGTCGTCTGGCAGTGGCTCGCTTAGGAGGGACCCTGAGCTGCTCTCCTCCTCAGCCATCCTGCCTGGCTCTGGGTCTTCAGGCAGTGGCTCACTTAGGAGGGACCCTGAGCTGCTGTCCTCCTCAGCGCTCCTGCTCAGCTCTGTGTCTTCTGGCCACTCTGTGGATGGGCCAGAGCTGAGCTCCTCGCTGAAGGACCCCTCCTCTCCCCATAGCTCTTCCAGAAGGGCCAGGGCTGCTGGCCCTGCCCACTGCCCCAGCTCTTCCAGCTGTCTGGGCCGTGGGCTGGGGCGGCAGCAGGGGCTGTGCGGGGCCGCTGCCCGGCTCTCTGCTGCTGCCTCCAGTGAGCCCGGCTCCACCATAAGGTCTGGGCAGAGAGGGTTCACCCAGATGGCATGGATGGTGATGTCCTTGTTCGTCTTCTGCCACGCCTCTTGGGCCTTGCTGTCTTCCTCATCAGACACTGATGGATCTGTGTCTTGGAGAAAGAGCTTTAGGAGTTGTCCTGGGTCACTGTAAGACTCCAGTCCAATTTAGCATCCAAGAACTGGACAGTGATAGCCTCTCTCCCCCATCACTCCCAGCTTGGAAAATCATCAGAGCAGTGCCCTCCTCTCCCCAGCTTTTCGGAGGAGTGCCATTCCCTGCTGGCCCTGCCCACTGCCCCAGCTCTTCCAGCTGGGCGGGCTCGGGGCCGGGGGCGCAGCAGGGGCAGTGCGGGGCAGCTGGCCGGCTCTGTGCCCCGCTGCGGGGGCTGCTGCTGCCGTGGCTGAGCCCGTGGCCCGGTACAGGGGCCGCCGTGTCCCCGGCTGCCGGATGGCAGCCGCCGCCCTGTGAGGACGGCCGGCAGCCGCGGCGCAGCGAGCGCAGCAGAGCCCGGCCGCGGGCCCTGGGGCTGTGCGGGGCCGCTGCCCGGCTCTCTGCTGCTGCCGCCTGCGCGCCAGGGCCAGCACGGGAGTCCCGGTGCTGCTGGGCCTGCGGAGCTGCTGCCCTGGCTCAGAGCTCTGCACCTGCACGCAGGAGGAGAAGGTGAGGCCGAGCGGCCGCGGGGGACCCGAGCGCTGCCCTGGCACAGCGGCTCCCTCCGTGCCCGCAGGCCCGGCCCGGCCCCGAGGCAGCTGCGTGCTGCCATCGCTCACCTTGGGCCTCCTCAGAGAGCGCAAGCCACCTCTGCTTGGGCTGGACGCCCTGGGTTTTCCTCGCTAACCATTCTGCCTGCCTTGGCGCTGCAGAATCCGGGAGCTGCTGCTTCCTGACGGAATGCTTCTCCTGGGAGTGCCCCCGGGCTCTTTGCCCCCTTTTATACTTCCTTGGCCAGGGTGCAGGCCCAGGTGTCACAATGGGCTCTGGGCACACGCAGCCCCCAGGTGTCACAATGGGCTCTGGGCACACGCAGCCCCAGGTGTCACAAAGGGCCCTGGGCCACGCAGCCCCAGGTGTCACAAAGGGCCCTGGGCACACGCAGCCCTGTGCTACAAGGGCTCTGGCACACATCCCCAGTGTCAAAAGGGCTCTGGGCACACGCAGCCCGTGTCACAAAGGCCATGGAAGGCGCTTGCTGTCCCCAGGGCCACTGCCCAGCACCCGGGACAGCGGGGGACTCCGAGGCAGCTGCCAAGCGGGCTGGAACCAGCTGGGAGCGGCTGGGCAGGTGTGTGCAGAGTGTGGGGGACAGAGCTGTGCCACCGTGCTCGCACTGACTGATCAGTGACTGCCAAGGAAAGCACTGCTTAGGCCACAGCTTTAAAAAGTGTGTTTCCACATCATATGCACCGCTGTAGAGTTCTAGAAGGCGCCTGAAATTTATTTCTAAATAATCACTATTATAGAGAGTTGTGGAAATTTTTCAAAATTCGAAGAGTATTATTGGATTGGTGTCTATTAAGTGTGATAATTGCACACTCACCAGAGAATTCCCTTCTCAGATCCGAGTTGAAGGCCCACTGAAAAATGCAGAGGTCTTGCACATGTGACATGTCCAACACAGTTTAGGATCAAGACCTTTGATGTTGAAAGTTCTTGGCTTATTGGGAAAAAAGTCTTTCCTTCCACCATAGTTAAGAAATGCCTTCATTTGCCCCTTAATAAATGCAAAGTAAACAAGGAGAAACTCACACGGGCTCAGGAGGCAAAGGAAAAACTCAGAGATGAAGCTGTTGGAATAGAATTTAAAAAATGGCACGAAATGTTACATAGCTCCAACTGGAAACCGGGGAATTACAAGAGGAAATAATGGTGAATACTGCAGTGGAGGAGGGCAGAGGGTTACATGGGTATTGGGAAGGAATTGGTTCCTGGTGCTGGTAGTGAGGCCCTGGCACAGGTTGCCAAGCAGCTGTGGCTGCCCTGGATCCCTGGCAGTGTCACAGGCCAGGATTGGATCGGGGCTTGGAGGCAACCTGGGACAGTGGGAAGGTGTCCCTGCCCATGGCAGGGGTGCACTGCATGGGCTTTTAAGGTTCTTTCCTACCCACAAAATTCATTCCATGATTTCCGAAATTTCCATGGTTTCTCAAAGCAATTTGCATGGCTTTAAGTATTCTTTTCCAACCCAAATCATTCCATGATTCCAGAATTCCATGGTTCTTCAAACTACTGTTAAACCTTTCACATCAGTGTGGAGAGGTCAACTCCACCCTGCTTACAGATCCAAATGATAATATTGATGGAGTTATGCATGTCAGAATTTTTTCATGGCTATAGAAGAGACGGAGATTCCTCTGAAATACAGGCATCTAAAAATCTTTGAATATAAAGATTTAATGTGTGGCATCTGCAAATGATGATTGTGAATTCACCTACATGTCCCACTCTCTGCTGTTAATTTAACAAATCATATTTAAATCAGAGTGAATTTACTTCACGGACTGACYCTGAAATTTCTTGAAAGTCAGAATGGAAAACGAGTAGTATTTAACTGTCCAAAAGAAGACATGTAATTGTATTTCTTAATTTTCAAATTATAAACATGTAAAAGTAGGAGAAGCTGCTGAAGAAAATTYGTAAGAACATGACAAAAATCACCTAAAATTAAGACATAAAGCAAAGGTCCAATGAAACTCTTTGGTATTTCCTTTAGTGAGTCAGAGAGATCAGCTGCTGGTCATGTTTTAATGCATCAGGCTCAGTGTGCTGAATGTTCATGATTACATTTTCGGGGTTTCATGGCTTCCTATATTCTGAATGTCAGAAATAGCCAGAAATTCTAATGGGGACGTCCAGAGCCTTTCCTTGGCAGCCAGGTCCCCTGCCATGGTGATAAAAAAAAGATCCAGCCTTCCTCAGGGGGAACCACAGAGTTGTAACAGTATCAGGGTTAATTGTCTGAATTATTGGGACACCTTTTCATGAGTTAAGTTATTAAAATGGGATGCTTTGTGCACTGAACTTTAGATGCTGGCTTTGGGCTAAAAATACAAGCTAAGCATAGGCTAAAAACCCAATTTTTAAAATGTCTCTGATCATGGAGTTCTGTAAGAGAAAAAGAATGAAAGAGTAAGTCTGGGATTCTTTCAGAATTCCCTTCTGGAGCACAAACCTTCCAGCAGGCAAGAATCCTCCAGGTGATGGGTCTGAGATTTCCCAGTTCTGGATTATTTTTCTCCCCTACTCTCAATGTATTTGGGGGGAGCCATGGGAGTTGGAGGACGAAAAAAGAAAGGGAAGAGAGGCGAACATTTCAATTTCCTTCAAACCTTCTCCACCCCACACGAAAAATATTTCCAAATGAAGACCAAGTTTAGGCTAGATTATTTGGGTTTGGCACAAATTTATGGATTTTTAGGATTATTTCTCAAGTTCCATGGAGAAGATCTGTGCATGTGTATGTACYTGTTTGAGATGCCTTCAGTGTAAAAGGAAGGCACTGAACTGGAAAGGGATTTCTCTGCTTCTGCTCCTGGATGATCTGGGGAAAAGAGGTGTCCTCACAGGCAGACAAGAAAGAACTGAAYTTTACTTTTAATTATATCAAAAGAAAACAGGGAAAAGCAGCTGAATTCCTAAAGGAACCATGTGAGGAAGCACTGCCTAGAAGAAAGAAAAGCTTTCCTGAAAACAAACCTCGAGTTCTCCYGAGAATCCATGTGGTGCCTGCACAGCTGTAGACAGTTTTCATCTATGAGCTTGGAAGYGATCTCTGTTTCTTACACAAAATTAGGAGATTTGGGGTTCAGTATTTAGAGTGAGCTAATGTGTTAAATGACTTTTCCTCTCAGTTCCTCACTCCTTTAAGGCCTTTCCAAAATGATCAGAAACATGGCCCTGCTCTAGGGAACAATTAAGATTCTTTCCAAGAGAAAGAAGGATGGTGGTAAGAAGCAAAAGGAATACAGTTCAGCAACTGGAAGCAAAATGAATACAGTCAGCAATTACTCAGCCAGACACCCCCACTGAAGGGACATTCCAGCTGGGAAGTCAGGCTCTTCAATGGCAGGAAAAGCTAAAGCTGGCTGGGATTCAGGCAGGAAAGGTAAAATCCAGTTCAGGTGTGACAACACCTTCCTGCTGCTCCCACTGCACAAACACCTGCTTCAACCTTCCAAGCTGGAAGTGTCCTCTCCAACCACATAAAACTGTAAATCCTGGCCCTGGGAACTGCCCSAGGAATGACAGTGAGGAGGAAGACGGCCTAGTCCAGAGTCTCAGCTCATCCAGAGGGCCCATCCAGGAGCAGCACAGGAGAGATGAGGAGCAGCAGGACCATGGCCTGGGCTGGCTGAAATGGACTCCTGGGCAGATGGGGGTACATGAAAACCATCAGGCTCACAGATTCCTGCCTCAGGACTCATTAGGAATTAATTGTCTGGATATGTCCCCGAGATTGGTGCCTCCAGGCCGAGCACCACCCCCTCTGTGCTGCCCAGATTATGAGGTTTATAACATGGTTAGAGCAAGGAGAGGAAGGAAATGTCTCCATTTCCTAGGAGAGAAGAAAAAAAAAAAAGAAAAAAGATAAAGTACCTCGATATTTTGTTCTTAGTGTATCTACTTTGTAATAATAGACATGTTAACACAAGCACTTGAAAGTAAACCGACCAAAGCTACTTTGTATTTTATAAGAAACACACATTTAAGAGGGAACAACAGTATTTGCTTCTCTGAACATTAAACAGGATACAGAGTCACGCAGTGGTTTTTTTTCCCCTCCAGGATTTAAGTCACAAACCGCATCTCTGCTATCAGTGACGGCAGTGTGAGTTTTATTTGGAAATATTTTGAAGGCTCTGGGAGTACTCAGCAGCTTTTCATAAGAGAACTCTTGCAGACAATTTAAGGGCACAGTTTAGGAGAAATCCTTCTCCTTTTTATGCCRATCCAGCCCATGGCATTGCTGATGATTTACAGCTGTCCTAAAGAGGAAAAGTCCTGTTCCAAGGCATCCCTCAGCACAGGTGTCATTTCCTGGGACACTGATGGATCTGGGTCTGTAAGGAAGAGCTTTTGGAGTTGTCCTGGGCCGCTGTRAGACTCTGGTTTGTTGGGGTCATTAGAACCGGACTGTGACTGGCTCTCTTCCCCACTAATGCTGCCCTGGCAATCCGTGGACCAGTTCTGCCTCTCGTTGGCCAGCTCTTCAAGGAGTGCCATCACTCCTGACCTTGCTCCACACAGCTCCAGCTCTTGCAGCTGGTCGAGCGAGGGGCTGGGAGTGCGGCAGCGCTCCAAGGGGTACGGGCCTGCGGGCTTTGTCCTCTTGGGATGGGATCTGGGGGTTTCATCCGGGCCCTGCTCTGGGCACAGGTAAAGCTCCCAGGGCTCTTCCCATGCTCTGTGTGTGTCAGGAAAATTAACCCACAAACACAAGAGGTTTATGTCCAAAAAGGAGACAGGGGAGTCCTTTTACTTTATTTGAATAAAGGGAGAGGCGATGGGGCATTCCCCTGGGATCTCTCAAATTTTTGGAGGATACAGCCTTCTTCTTATCCTAATTTCCTGGCCACTTCCCTTCTCTCTTTCCCCATTGGCTGAGGTACTTGAGAGGTACAGAATTCCTAGAACGCCTGATACCGAAGATTTCCCTCTAATGTATAACTCTCATTTCTAATTTTTAATTCTTATGGAATTTAGGGGTTTCCTCCAATTGTTTATTTCATCTTTCAATATCCAATTTAATATKAGCAAACCTACAGAAAAATATCTTTGTCCATTCATCAATCAGTGGCATCCTTCCCAAAGTTGCCATCACCACCAACTCGGGCTGATTTGGCAATGCCAAGTGCTTCCTGCAAACACACCCTTTGCCTCCTTGGTTATCCAGTAAGACTGGCTCASCAATTCTTTTCTTCTCTATCAAAACTTGCTTTCATTTCTATTCCTTCTCCAGATTCTCCARCCAAAAARCTTTCTGCCAAGCATGCATATCTGTGAGACTTTCTTGTCAAACTTTCATRCTTCCCAACACAMCTGGCRYGGCAAGGGGCTGTTCCACATGGAATTCCTGGAATTAAGGAAGCAGCTGCTGGCCATCAGCTCCCAGGGTTCCAGGTCTGTCCTGTGTGCCCCAAATCAATATTTATGATCATCAATTAGAGGTAATGTGAAAACAAGGCATCTGAGAGATCAGAAATGGCGTTTTCCCTCTCTGTGGCACTGTGGGATTTGTCAGTTGTGACTCAGTAYGGATACAGGATTTGGGGAGCTGCGACCATCTGGATGCATTTTGGCATCTGTTMTATTTCAGTTATTGGTCTGTGCAGGTCTGTCCAAACAAATAAAACAAAGCCCTTTAGCAACATTTTGACAACTTTAATGATTATKATTTTAAGGTACTGATATCTAAGAACATCTTGTATGGAGTCCATTAATATTTTATTGATTTCATTGCACAAAGGGATTAGGCAGACAAAAAAAAAAGTGTTAATTAAATACATTAAATGTGACATTTTCCACAGGCTTTTACTTTTTTTAAAGTTCAAAGTTACCCCAGTGTAGTACTTATCTGGATTACTAATGGCTGAAACTTTTGTAGGGAAAAATGAAAGCATTTACTCTTTAAATGACTAYTAAATGTCTCATTTTGATATTTTATTATTACAAGTTTAGCGTATGAAGGAAATTATAATTRCATCCAAAGAGGTTGAAATGAGATWTAACAGCTACTCTCTGTTTGCTACATAATGTTCTATCAACATCTATTATTTACAAGTTGAATTTTGTAGTCTTTTTATATCCCATTAAAGACTGATCTTTTAATGATAAATTTAATTAAATGCATTATATCTAGATGTCTTTATAACTGCATTTTGAGAATATTATTTTTTAGCTCAAATATRRCTTGCTATTTATAATAGAATTTTATCTTGACTGTGGTCAAATGGAAAGAATTTTTTATACCATTCTTAGTTCAAATTAAATGATGCAGAAAACAAAAATATCAACAACTAATGGTTTATTTGCTTCAATTTTGTTTGTTTTTATACATCTCCTGTTGAGGTCTGAAGTGCTCAATTTCAGAAGCTTGAAAAGCAAGTGCAGGGAGACAGAGGTAGACCATAGTGTTATAGTGTAATTTCAATCAATAATATTCTCAAGTTCACCTTTTTGGTTTAATTGTTTGGTTGCTTTGCTTAATTTTAGTCAAAATTTAATTATTTCCCACTAATCCATGATGTCTGAGTTCAGTAAATGGTATTTTCAATATTTTTAATAATTACTGGATGTTTTCTACTGAATTCCCAGGCAGGGCCAAAAGATAAAGCAACCAGTCCAGGTGAAGCAAAGTCTCCTGAGTTTGTGTGAGTGCTTTAAAAGCAAAATCTGCTGGACATGGCCCTGAATCTCTGTACTTTTCTGGGATCCTGTGTCTTGAGCTGCTTTTAATCCTGAATTTTGGTCTTACTGCCAGGATACTGCTAAAAGAAGTGGCCTTTGTGATGGCTGCAGCTAAAGCTTCATTTGTCTGTCACTGGGGGAAGGATTCACCATCATGCTGGAGGTTTTGTGAAGAGTTTCTTGTAGCATCAGTGCCCTGAGTGTTGTTGGCTCTTCCCTGTGAGTTGAGGACACATTTCCCTTGGTGCTGTCCCTTGGATCACCCCACACTTTGGTTCCTCTGCTTGCTTTTGTGCCCTCACTAAAAGAGGGACATTGGGGAGCTGGGAAGGGTCTGGAGCACCAGGAGGGGCTGAGGGAGCTGGAAAGGGGCTCAGCCTGGAGAAAAAGAGGCTCAGGGGGGACCTTGTGGCTCTGCACAGCTCCCTTATTGATGCTGGGGGATAATGTGCTCTGACTCCATGATTTCAGAAGGCTGAACAAATGCTTAATTAAGCTATGTTATATTACACTAATACTGTACTACATTAAAGAGATACTATACTGAGATACTAAAGAAAAGCCTGTGACTGTCTTCAGACAGTCAGAACACAGCTTTGACCCAATTGGCCAATCAATCCAAACAATCCTCCCCAGAGTCCCATAACAAATCCCTTTGGGTAAACAATCTCCGTAACACATTCCACACGTGCCAAACATCAGAAGCAGCAATTAGAGATATTTGTTTTCTCTTCTTCTCTGAGCTTCTCACTGCCTTCCCTAGGAAAAATCCTGGGAGAGAATTATGTGTCTCTCTGTTCAGAGAATGTGAACACCACACTCCCTGACAGGAGGGGACAGCCAGGGGAGTTGGGCTCTGCTCCCAGGAACAGAGACAGGAGGAGAGGGAATGGCCTCAGGCTGGGCCAGGGCAGGCTCAGGGTGGATTTTAGGGAAAATTTCTTCCTAGAAGGAGGGAAGCAGTGGCACAGGCTGCGCAGGATGGAAGGTTAGACTAGATGATCCTGGAGCTCCTTTCCAATCCTGGTGGTTCCATGATCTTGGTGTCCCACGTGGATTCACTCATGAAGAAACACCTCTGGTGCCCGAGTCATCCTGAGCAAGGATGAATCCCTCTTTGCAGCCCTTTCTGTGGAAAACCCCCCACGTGTTTAGAAGACTCAACCCACCCTTGATGAACAAACTGCCATTGGAATGGTGGATTTCCTGCATTTCAGAGGGACTGGGACCTCAYTTATTTATCATCTGGGGCAATATTGCTTATAGCAAGCAAATTGATATKAAAATTAAATTTTTTGTGGAAAAAYTAAATCCCACATTTCCACATTAATTTACTTCATTACCTTCCATTTATATTAACTAATTTCCAAGTGCTCCTTTCTCACCTTAGCTGGTTGCAGTCTTCAATTACCTTAATTTAACCAGAAATCTCCAGATAGGTCACAGCTCTCATGTTTAATGAAAAATGAGTGAAAAAGGCTTAATAGAAATTCATAAGTTCCTGATGTTCTTTGGAGTAACACATACATTATTTAGCTCTGAGTGATGCTRTACACATTTAACCATATTTAGGCTGCTAATTGTACTGGATTTAATGTCCCTGTGGGAGTATCCTTCACAACACAAGACAGCTTCTCACTGAACTCCCTGCATTGCTCACCAAAGCAAAAACCACTCCTGGATATTGATTACTCCTAATATTCAAGAGTTTTAATGACAGAAGAATGCTTTGTAGAATAAACCAGAAAATCCGTAATTACTTTTAATGTTCCCTGGACTGCTCTAAGTCAAGGTAAAGAGATAAGGAGACAATTTTTATAATGTTTTAAAGTATGGTGAAATACCTTTTTTTTTTTTTTTTTTTGTTGCTGTTCAATCATTGTGGGTATTCTGTCTCAATACTTGGGGTCACTAATTCCAGGAAAATTCCAGTAGAAGCTGAAGGTGCTTCCACATTGAAAATAAGATCCTCTCCCTTTTTTTTGTCCTTTCTGACTCTACACTGGAAAGGCTTTAATAACAAACACTTTGCAAACTCACTGGTGAACTAAACTAGGCAAAGAAATGTTATTTATTCCAGAGTGCCTGATGAAAATTGGCTTCAAAAGAATGTCCTTCCTTTGGAATTTTGCTTCTTTTCTCCCTAGTATGTGATTGCATTTGATGTTGTTCAGGGCATTGAACTGGAGAGGAGAAAAACTGGTATTCCAAGGGAAAAAAAAGAGCCAACAAGAAAAAATTAAAAAGTGAAAAAAGAGAAAGGSTGAATTTTCCATTCAGTCATCAAATTATATTAAAAAAATTGAAACACAAAATGGGGTTTGGCTATGAAAAATTTATTTTTTTTTAAGAAACATATCTGTGAAATATTGAATTCATTCTGCAAAATCTATGTAGTAGCAAACAGTCTTTCAGCAAAAATGATGGAAGAGGTTTTTTGAAACCATTTTCAAAAGTCAAAAGATTTTCAGCAATTTGAATTTTTGTAAAGTCACAGTGATCTACGTATAAAAATAAACATAGACACTTCTTTTAGGTAACAAACTCAGTATTCAAAYCATCAATTTTGATGATTTTTCAAATTTTGCACCACTGAAATAATCAGTATTATACAACTTAACTATTATGGATTTCTAAGCTAATTGACAAAAACCTTTTAGGGTAAAAATGTTCTTTTTATTATATTTTAATTCTGTCTTAAAAGAATTTACTTTCTACATAAAACATATTCAGAATTCAAGTGCTTGCTTTCAACTTGTGGAGAAACTAAGAATTAATGTAATTTTAAATTGCGTATTTCAAAACCTCTAAACACTAAACAGATACCTGAACATCTACATAAGTATTCTTCCTGCTGCTTTATGATAAAATATTTCTTTAGATCTTCACAATTTATTTTCTACTCTTTATAAAATCTTTCATTTCTGAGGACATCACTAAAAGAATAAGTCACTAAAAACATTCTTTTAGATGTCAAAGCTGAAAGTGAATCTCTAACCTGAAGCTTCACCTGTGCAGATTCCTCCTCTTCATTCAGATTAAAATCTTTTATCCAAAAAAATTAGGATGTTTCTGTGAATATTGAGGCTGATATATACACTAAAATCAAAGGGATCTATGGATCTGTGTCCCAAAAATCCAGAGCACAACAGCAGCTGAGGAGATTTGGCACATCTCATAAATCACTCAGTCAACAGCACACAGGATTATACCTTCACTGTAAACCTCTGACACATTTCTTTGTGGAATCTGTATCCTACACTGGATCATCCCTGGATATTTATATCATCTTAGAGCCAGGGAAAAACTATGCCTTCTTCTGATAATGTCATTTTAGTTCTAGGAAAGAAGAAATCTAGACAGGCTGGGGGAGCAGTACAAGACTTCTTGGGTAGTTCTGTTTGATGCAAAACCTCTGCCATAAATAAAGCTAATATTCCATGTGACAAGGGAAGTTTTGAAGAGGAGTGCCTGAATGTGCATAGAGATCCTGACAAATGAAATAGCAATGAAATGACAGGATTTCTTGCAGAAATTGCAATGCTGTTTTTTCTGCTGTGAACGAGGCCTGTCTCATTGAAGAGTTTTCTAAATGTGGTACAAAGAATGTTTAGTACAAAGAAAACTATTTTAAAAATATGTATTAGATCTAATGGTTACTACTTTACTCTAAATGTCTGTAGAGTAATTAATGAAATACAATCCAGTCACATCGCTCAATCCCTTCACAGACTGGCTAAGTTTGCTCTTGGAACAAGCCTGCTTCCCCCCTCTTTTTTTAAATACAAATTGCTAACTAAACTTATTATTAGAATCCTTCTGGGTTTTCACAGAACTAATAAATAACCATGGTTAATTTGAATTTCTTGCCCTTGTGCCATTGTTGTCATTCCACAGGAGATTGTGCTCCTTCTCCAGTGACCATCCTTTAATTATGGTATCTATGGAAAACAACTGCATCTCCTCTCAGACTTTGGTATGCTTGGATGAAAAAAAAAGCCCAAACCATCTGTCACCTACATATCACAAGGGAAGGGACTCCAATTCCTAACATTCCTGTGACTTCTCTTTGCATCCATTCCAGCTAGAATTAATCCTGAAAGCAAGAACTGTAAGAAATGCTCAATTCAAGGTTTAAAAAGTGCTGGCATAACACTAATAATTCCCATTAATTAGAGAAYTCCTCTTCCTGATACATCCTAACATCTGCATTTTCCATGGCTTCACCACAGTGGGGATTGTCACATAATCATCAKAACAGGAGATAGGAAAAGTCCTAGCTATCCTTTTGACTTGGCTCTTCAAATCCATTCTGTTTCTTTTTTTATTAATTTTCAAGTGAATAATACAATATGTATTAAATTAAGGGRGAGAGAAGTATAAAGGTTAATATTCCTGGAGGTTCTGTAGAACATGGCAAAAGGAATTGAGAATGTCCAGAACCAGGTCTGAGCAAATCTTCAGAACTGGGGTTCTGCAGGTCAGAGCAAACCCAAAAAAATGGGGAAAAARMCTGGGAGKATCTGAATAATACTCAGGAATAACAAGAAAATGCAAAATAGGATTACTTTTGATGGGCAAGGAAGGGCATTCTGCTTTTTGCCACTTACAAAGAGCTAAGTTTACTCTTTTATCTACATTTCAGATTTTTTTCAGCCYAAGTGGTGCTACCAGTTCTGTGAGTAAACAAAGAAAACAAAGAGAAGGAGGGAAAAAGGAAAGAAGAAAATAAAGACAACTTCAAGAAACCAAACTTGCCTAGGGAAAATGGCTGCTGGACAGAATTTTATGGAGGCACTAAAAAACATCCTTAAAATTCAGACATCTTCCCTTTGTCCATAAGCACCAACCAAAGGATGGATTTGAACATTTAAAATGACCCTACCAGTAAAAATAAGAAATTCAGGTGAACACCATTAGTAGAGTTAAGTTTATATTGAAACTGAATATCTYTATTTGTGTTACAAGTAGTGAAACTGGAAAACATCCCCAAATACTCAGTTTGGGGTGGGGATTTTTAAAAGTCATGTGTTAGGAGCATAAATATTTTAATCATTTACTTCTCTTGTTCAAAATTTTAGCCATGCCACCAAAAAATCCCCTCCTCTGGAGGTTATGTTAGAGGACAACCCAGGCTGATATTGATCTGCACAAGCTATTTGTATTTTTCAGGCTTTCTGAAAAGGCAGAGTGCTTTTTAGCAGAGCACAGAAGCGAGGAAAAATCCCAAATTGTTTGTATTTGTAGCAATAAGAATGATCACTGGAGCAATATCAAACACTTACAATCCCCCTTCCTGTCTAGTCTTTTATCAAGTGATTTAAAAATTACTCATGTAATTTAAATTCTCCATTAAAGAAGCGGCTTGTGTTGTTCTCTGAAGCTTCCAGCTGCAAGATATGATTGCAACATGATTTGTTACATGCAGGAAAATAATTGATCAAACCCCAAGTTCCACAGAGCCATCAGTCACACCAGCACCTGAGTGGGAAAAAAATGCCATAAATTCACAGGTTCTGAGTTATGGCTGTGCCTTGGTGTGGGATGAACAAGCTGCTGATAAAAACAGCTGCAAACAAAACTATATCTCAAGAAATAAAGGATATTTGTTCCTGACAATTTCTGAAAGGTGCAGAGAAGACAATTAAGGGAAGGGATACTGTTGAAGTCAGGCAAATCTGTACAAATTATGCAGAATCATCACTTATCAACTGAACATTAACCCAGAATTTCTGACAASCAGCAGAAAACACAGCCCAGTAATTCAGTGTTCTCGTGGCAGCTGCAGWTTTTAGTGGTTGCTTGCACAGAATGTCCTAAATTCTGGTTATCTGCTGCAGTGGCTCCATCTTTTCCTACAGATTTGAGAGACTTCTCAGGAAATGTGTGMCTGCCRCTGGATCCCTGGRAGTGTCCAAGGCCAGGTTGGACAAGGCTTGGAGCAGCCTGGGATGGTGGAAGATGTCCCTGCCCATGGCAGGAGGTGGCACTGGATGGACTTCAAGCTCCCTCCAGATGAATTGTCCCTTTCCACCCTTCCTGGAGCCCCTGGAAGGTTCTGTGAGGTCTCCACACAACCTTCTCTTCTCCAGGCTGAACATTCCCAGCTCTGCCAGCCTGGCTCCATGGGGAAGGCGTTCCAGCCCCCTCAGCAGCTCCATGGCCTCCTCTGGACCCTCTCTGACAACTGCTGAACCTGTTGGATGGCCTTGTCCTTTCCCTTTTCCCAGGAGAAGTGCTTTGTTCTGCTGAGGCCACCAAGAGGTGGAACTGGAAAGCTACATGGTTAACAGGCCCAAAAATTTCTCTATTTATAACCACATTTCCTGTAGTGCCAGGATTCCTCTTTGGTTAAAGCCCAAATTTCTCTCTATTTTAACCACATTTCCTGTAGTGCCAGGATTCCTTTTTGGTTAAAAGCCCAATTTCTCTCTATTTTAACCGCATTTCCTGTAGTGCCAGGATTCCTCCCAACCTTGACTCTGGGGCTGTGTGCTCTCAACACTGGCAAGGTCTCCTTCAATCCACAGCCTTGCAACACTTGGCAAAGTTCTATTTCCACATGTCCTAACCCTTCATTTTCAGATTGGGAAGTGCAGAGGGGGCTTAAAGCAAAGTCAGGGAATTAATTTAGGTGTGCTGCCTCATCTGCAATGTCTTAATTCAGGCTGTGCACTTGCACTCAATATGGGTCAGTTCCAGGGAGAATTGGACCAGAAATGGGGAACAATGGCGCCAAGAAAGCTGAATCTCAGGAACAAATAGAATTAACCTGCTAAACAGCAGAACTGGTTCTGAAGAATTTATATTCAGTTGCAGAAAGCAGAAAATATATATAGTTATAATTGTACAAACTATATTATATATAAACATAGATATCTTCCTAATTTCAAGTAAGGAAATAAAGGTAGACACAAAGTTTTTAATGTGTAATTTCTAAAAGTGTATAAGAAGGGCTTAGTGTTAAATGGAAAATAAAAAATCTCACCTGAATTTGAGCCCTAATTGGGATGAAAAAGTTGATTTTACCTTTAATACTACATGGCCTGGAAAAACAAAATTGTCTTTGTCCTGTCCCTGGAAGAATGCTCAGGGGCAGAGAAAGTTTCAGAATATGGGGAAGATTCCAGAAGAAAATGCTCCCACAGTCCTTCCTCTTCCTGAGCGGGATGCTCTGGGCCTGTGGCTTCACCTCATCCCCAAAGAAAAGGGGTGAACCTGCTTCACGCTAATTGGGCTTATCAGAAGTCTTGGAGCCAAAAGCAATTATATTAATTTACGCCTTCCTTAATCTCCTTCTCCTTGGTGGGTGCAACTGCCTACAAAGTTCTGCCATCAGAGTTTCATTGATATTTACTTTTGCTGTGCTCTCTTTATCATTTTCTCTTTTAGTTTTTTAAAAAATGTATTTATTTTTAGAGTTTTTAAGACAGCAAAGTGCTCCAGAACACTGCATTAAACAATTATTTATGTGCATAATTGGGATGCACTCCAACTTCCTTTCTTAAATATATGTGTTTTAGAGCAACAAATAAAATAGATCTGGTGAACAAGATCTATTTTTCACCATGATTATGCCAACAACAGAGGAAAAAAATAGATGAACCTGTGAATAATTTATAAATTGGATAGGAAAAAAGGCAGATTGATCTGTGGATTTATTAAATATTAATAATCCTACAAAGCCTGACATGATAAACATAATTCAGGATAATGGTGAAGTTTAAACCAAGCTGTCTGTGCTGGTGTTTAGACCACAGACAATGTTGAATGGAGACCACCAGGTTCCTCTGGGTGAAGATTAGACATCAAGATCTTCAAGGATCTTCTAAAAATGATGAAATAACCTTGGGCTTGTGCCCTCTTTTACATCTGTTAAAGTGACTGTTAAAGAAATTTAAAAGGGTTATTTAATATCCATCGTTTCCTTCTGATCCTGAGGGTCTTAAAGCAGCTTTTCCAAAGGCTCATTATGGGTACCTGAGGGGTGGGCAGGGAGATCCATTAGAGCTTGGAAGGATTGAGAGTGGGATCATCTTCCCCAAAATATATCTCAGGT
>NDFG01001014.1:29601-219557 GCA_002167245.1 Sporophila hypoxantha
AGAGAGAGATGCGACTCTCAGGAATGTGTTGCTCTGATCCCTGGCAGTGTCCAAGGCCAGGTTGGACAAGGCTTGGAGCAGCCTGGGATGTGGAAGATGTCCCTGCCCACGGCAGGGGTGGCACTGGGTGGACTTCAAGCTCCTCCAGATGAATTGTCCCTTTCCACCTTCCTGGAGCCCCTGGAAGGTTCTGTGAGGTCTCACACAACCTTCTCTTCTCCAGGCTGAACATTCCCAGCTCTGCCAGCCTGGCTCCAATGGGGAAGGCGTTCCAGCCCCTCAGCAGCTCCATGGCCTCCTCTGGACCCTCTCTGAAACTGCTGAACCTGTTGGATGGCCTTGTCTTTCCCATTTTCCCAGGAGAAGTGCTTTGTTCTGCTGAGGCCACCAAGAGGTTGGAAAGCTACATGGTTAAGGCCAAAAATTTCTCTATTATATAACCACATTTCCTGTAGTGCCAGGATTCCTCTTTGGTTAAAGCCCAAATTTCTCTCTATTTTAACCACATTTCCTGTAGTGCCAGGATTCCTTTTTGGTTAAAGCCCAAATTTCTCTCTATTTTAACCYKATTTCCTGTAGTGCCAGGATTCCTCCCWACCTTGACTCMGGGGCTGTGTGCRCTCCAACACTGGCAAGGTCTCCTTCAATCCACAGCCTTGCAACCTTGGCAAAGTTCTATTTCCACATGRCCTACCCTTCATTTTCAGAATTGGAAGTGCAGAGGGGGCTAAATGCAAAGTCAGGGAATTAATTTAGGTGTGCTGCCCTCATCTGCATGTCCTTAATTCAGGCTGTGCACTGCACTCAATTATGGGTCAGTTCCAGGGAGATTGGACCAGAAATGGGGAACAATGGGGCCAAGAGCTGAATCTCAGGAACAAATAGATAAACCTGCTAAAACAGCAGAACTMGTTCTGAAGAATTTATATTCAGTTGCAGAAAGCAGAAAATATATATAGTTATATCTGTACAACTATATTAATATATAAACATAGATATCTTCTAATTTCAAGTAAGGAAATAAGGTAGACACAAGTTTTTAATGTGTAATTCTAAAAGTGTATAAGAAGGGCTTAGTGTTAAATGGAAAATAAAAATCTCACCTGAATTTGAGCCCTAATTGGGATGAAAAAGTTGATTTTACCTTTAATACTACATGGCCTGGAAAAAAAGAAATTGTCCTGGTCCTGTCCTGGAAGATGCTCGGGGGCAGAGAAGTTTCAGAATATGGGGAAGATTCCAGAAGAAATGCTCCCACAGTCCCTCCCCTTCCTGAGCTGGGATGCTCTGAGCCTGTGGCTTCACCTCATCCCCCAAAGAAAAGGGGTGAACCTGCCTGTCCCAACACACTTCACCTAATTGGGCTTATCAGAAGTCTTGGAGCCAAAGCAAATTAATATTAATTARGCCTTCCTTAATCTCCTTCTCCTTTGTGGGTGCAACTGCCTACAAAGTTCTGCCATCAGAGTTCATTGATATTTACTTTTGCTGTGCTCTCTTTATCATTTTCTCTTTTAGTTTTTAAAAAATGTATTTATTTTTAGAGTTTTTAAGACAGCAAAGTGCTCCAGAACACTGCATTAAACAATTATTTATGTGCATATTGGATGCACTCCAACTTCCTTTCTTAAATATATGTGTTTTAGAGCAACAATAAAATAGATCTGGTGAACAAGATCTATTTTTCACCAATGATTATGCCYACAACAGAGGAAAAAAATAGATGAACCTGTGAATAATTTATAAATTGGATAGGAAAAAGGCAGATTGATCTGTGGATTTATTAAATATTAATAATCCTACAAGCCTGACATGATAACATAATTCAGGATAATGGTGAAGTTAAACCAAGCTGTCTGTGCTGGGTGTTTAGAGCACAGACAATGTTGAATGGAGACCACCAGGTTCCTCTGGGTGAAGATTAGACATCATCAGATCTTCAAGGATCTTCTAAAATGATGAAATAACCTTGGGCTTGTGCCCTCTTTTACATCTGTTAAAGTGACTGTTAAAGAAATTTAAAGGAGTTKTTTAATATCCATCAGTTCTCTGATCCTGAGGGTCTTAAAGCAGCTTTTCCAAAGGCTCATTACTGGGTACCTGAGGGGTAGGAGCAGGGAGATCCATTAGAGCTGGAAGGGTTTGAGAGTGGGATCATCTTCCCAAATATCAGAAACCCCACAGTGGGCAGCAAAATATCCAAGCTGAGACCACAGTTCTGAGTTTAATGAAAAAAGGAAAAAAGGAAATGGGAAAGGGAAAAGGGAACAGGGAAAGGGAAAGGAAATGGGGATGGGGAAGGTGAAGGGGAAGGGGAAGAGGGAAGGGGAAGGGGAAGAGGGGAAGGGAGAAGGGGATGGGAAGGGTAAAGGGAAGGAATGGGAAGGGAAGGGAGAAGGGAAGGGAAGGGAAGGAAGGGAGGAAGGAAGGGAAGGGAAGGAAGGGAGGGAAGGGAAAGGGAAGGGAAGGAAGGGAAGGAGGAAGGGAAAAGGGAAGGGAAGGGAAGGAAGGGAAGGGAAGGGAAAGGGAAGGGAAGGGAAGGGAAGGGAAGGGAAGGGAAGGGAAAGGGAAGGGAAGGGAAGGGAAGGGAAGGGAAGGGAAGGGAATGGAGAGGGAAGGGAGGAAGGAGGAAGGGAAAGGGAAGGGAGGGAAGGGAAGGGAAGGGAAGGGAAAGGGAAGGAAGGGAAGGGAAGGGAAGCGGAAGGAAAGGAAAAGGAAAGGAAAGGAAAGGAAAGGAAAGGAAAGGAAAGGAAAGGAAAGGAAAGGAAGAGGAAAGAAAGGAAAAGGAAAGGGAAAGGAAAGGAAAAGGAAAGGAAAGAAAGGAAAGGAAAGGAAAGGAAAGGAAAGGAAAGGAAAGGAAAGGAAAGGAAAGGAAAGAGAAGGAGGAAAGGAAGGAAAAAGGAGAAGAAAGAAGAGAAGAGAAGAAGAGAAGAGAAGAAGAAGAGAAGAGAAGAGAAGAGAGAGAGATGAAGAAAGAGAGAGAAGAGAAGAGAAGAGCAGAGAAGAAGAGAGAGAGAGAAGAGAAGAGAAGAGAAAGAAAAAAGGAAGAAAGAAAGAGGAAGAAAGAAAGAAGAAGAAAGAGAGAAAGATAAGAGAGAAAGAAAGAGAGAAAGAAAGAGAGAAAGAAAGAGGTAGAAAGAAAGAGAGAAATAGAAAGAAAGAAAGAAAGAAAGAAAGAAAAGAAGAAAGAAAGACAAGAAGAAAGAAAGAAAGAAAGAAAGAAAGAAAGAAACCCCCCCAAAGTCTGTTATTTCTGCAGTCATGCAAACACATTAATAGGATGAAATTCTGTCCTTATCCCATGGTGTCCCCAGAGCTCATTTGCAGAGCCTGGGATCTGAGACTGATAAGCACTAATTTCTGAGCAGTGCTCATATGGAACTGCTAAAGTGGCAGCTCCTGACTCGGGTGCTCTGCTAATAACATTTAGTGGGGCTGGCAATCCCATTGATTTCCCATATGTAATAAGGAGAGTGCATTGCTACCTTCCTACTTAAGGTTTATTAAGCAGGCAGGATATTAGAAGTCAGAACTGATTAATTCAAGGCATAAACAATCAATTTAGGTTTTTTAGTCTTCTTTTTCTTTTTTTTTTTTTTTTTCCTGCAGTCTTTTCCCCAGACACATCCCTGTTAGTGCTCTCATTTCTGGTGACACTTGTTTTTTACTTTCCTTTGTGAGTTTTCACCTCTATGTTAAAGAATGTATGAAACACTCATGGTTTTGTCTTGATTTGTGTCATCACAGTCACAATCAGCTCAAGGGTTTGGTGGCAGACCCTGAAAGGGCTGGAGCAGATAAACCTTGTCTTATCCAGTTCATACCAATAGTGAAAGAAGTCAAATTATTATATAATAATAATAATAATAATAATAGAATAGGTGTGTGTTCTATAGACTCAAATTAGGATTTTTTACAACAGACATAAAGGAACATTTATTCTCTTTTCTTTGCATCAATTTTAAGGTCAAGAGCAGCCAGGGAGTAGCCTGTAATTTAGGTAAGCCCATTTCAGGGTCCTTGGGGAGAAATTTGTATCCAAGTAGAAAGCACCTTTTTAACTCTCCTAATTTAAATAGAACTATCTCCTAATGTCCTCCTTGCTCAATAAACTTCTACTGGAATTGCAGCATTCTCTTCTCCTTATTACTTATGGGAAATCAAGGGAATTGCCACTGGATGTGGCATTGCCACAGCCACAGGAGCCAGGATGTGCCAGCACAGCAGTTGCCATAGGAGCACTCTTTAGAATCACTAATTTGTCACAGGACTGGAGTGGGAATGAGCACCTGGAGTGTGACTTGATAATGATGGAGCTCTGTTCCAGTAATGAGCCTGCTGCCTTAGTGGAGCTCATTTTTATAACTTCAGGTAACTTCAAAAGAACCCACTCACTGACAATGTTATATATCTAYATATCTAAATTTATTCGAGTTTTTAGTGGGTACACATATACTGCATATATAAAAAAAGATATTTTACTACTTCAAGACAGCAGTGAAACAACAGAAAAATCATAAGAAGGGAGAAAAAAGGGCAAATCTGCCCAATAGKAKTTTTCTTGCCAGGTTCATAAGAGAGAAACTAAAGTWAAGGCATAATCATACTAAAGGTGATTAAATAGAAAAACAAAGRAAAAGTGAAAAATACGAGAGTCCAGAGCCAGTTTGGGGTGCGATGGGACTCGGTGGCCTGGTCATGTCACAGGTCATGTCACAGGTCACCAGGTGTCCTCCCCTGTGCCTGTGTCTCAAACACCACATTAAACACCCCAGGGCACTGTGACAGCCCCATCAGCTCCTGAGCAGGTCATGATTCTCAGTTTCTGCTTTCCTTCAACAGCTCCTGAAATATCTCCTTGCCTTGGATCCACTGACAGGTTGGTTGGCTCCAGCTGACAGCTACTCTTGAAATCCCAAGAGATTTTTTACAGCTGGAGGTGCCTCTCTGTCCACCTGTGCAATTTTTGCCTTCAGACTGTGTAGATCCTTCTTTCCCTGCTTGCTGCACTACAACAAGACACCTCTCTCTGGGTGTTTTTGCATTTTCTGTTATGGTTTCTCTAGGAGGATCCTTTGTTGCCAACTATTACAGAAATCCCATTCCTGTTCCCCTCCTAGGGGATTCCTCACACTCGTTTCAGACAACTGAATTTGTCCATGGCAGTCAGTAAAGGGATTATGTCAGGCTACTTTTCCAATAACATGGGGTTTAGTCTCCCCTGACTCAAGCAATCAAGGACTGCATCTTCTTTTTCTAAAGATGCAGTCAGAATTTCTATGGAATAAATACGGGAGGTGATATGGCAAAGGAATGGAGCAGGAGGAAAGAAATATGATTAAAACAACAGCCACCACAAAAGGTTGAAACATTTAATTACACACTGCAAAAGATGTCACAGCCAGGTGGGACTYGTGAGATGATACAATAAAGAAACAAAGACTGAGTATTTATTATATGGCTTACCGACCTGGGAACATCCTGAGCTGCTTTCTGGCAGAACTAAAACAAGSCTTGAGGTTTACAGTTAAATCCCTGGCTGATATTTGTGACATTTCCTTCATCTTCACAAACCTCCTTCCAATTACAACTTGTGATTCTCTGTGTTCAGTATACATCTCCATCCTTTACACCATCCAACTCCCCAAAGGCTCATTCCCTTGTTATGCTCAGATATTATGTTTTAAACCATGAACTTCTTCAAGGCATCCCAAAACCACAGGATCATTTTTACTTCCTATTTCCTCTGCCCAAGTGGAAGCAGATTATTCCTGCATCATGATGTTCTTCACATCAGGGTTCAGAAGTTAAACCTGTGGGGTGTGGCTTTGTTTGGGTTTTTGGGGTAGAAGGGGGAGGAAGGCCCTGTCTCCTCCTCACATCAGAGTTTCCATCTCTTTTCGTGGTATTTAACTTCATTAAATGAACTGAGCCTATGGTTCTGCTGAGATAAAAACGCTCTGATGGTGCAACAAAGAAATCATTGTGGCCTTCAGAGGAGAGGGGACACATCTGGACACTCCCTCCCCCTATTCTTCAGCTCTTCGTAACCATCCTCAGCAGGTCAGTAAACATTCCTGTGTACTTCTGATGGAACTTTTCCTGAACTCATAACCCCAAAGCATTCTTCCAGCCCTGGAGTAAACCTTTAAGGTCCTTAAAAGGGTCCCTTCTCTTGAAAAAAAATAAAAACAAACAAAAAAACCCCCAGAAAAACAACAACAAAAAAACCCCCAAACACACAAACAAAAAAACAAAAAAAAAAACCAAAACCCAAAAAAACCTTGCACATTTAGAATCATGTAAAATCCTATTTTTCCACGGTCCTAATAAATCAAAATCACTTAATTGGAGCAGATGTCAACATCAATCATACTAATTTGYGTGCTATAGCAATGAGTGAATCAATAAAGGCCTAAGAACAGTTGGATGAACACAGTTAATGAACTCTTTCCTGTTTTCCAGTCAGAGAAATGCTCAAAAACTCACAAGGTGCATTTATCTGTTGAATTTTTATGCATTGATTGTATTGCAAAAGCAACAACCCAGTGAGAGGCCTTTAGAGCTTTTCCTGGGGAACTCCCCTGCACTGATCAGACTTTGATATAAATGAGCTCTAATGAGATAAGGAGTGCATTTAAGTGTCTAAAGTGGGGSTTCTGAGTTGCTTTCTCTCACTTGCAAATACTGTCACAGCTCCTGCTGATGGCACTGTGGTGGGCTGCCCCTGGAGCCTCTTTATCACTCCTCCATCAGCAGGACAGGGCAGGAAATCTGGTGAAAATCTCTCCTGGGGCAAGATGGGGACAGGGAGATCTCTCACCTATTAAAGGCACAAGCAGGAGTCTTGACTTGGGGAAAGTAATTTAATTTATTGCCAATTACTTGTAACAGAGGAGGAGAGTATGAAACACAACAAAACTAAAATCTTCCTCCTCCCACCCTCCCTTCTTCCAGGCTCAGCATCACTCCTGATTCTGCTGCCTCCTCTGCCCAAGGGGGCTCTTCCTTGTCATCCATACATGTCATCAGTGTCCTCCTACTGTTTATGGCAGTGTCCTTGATGGAATTGTAAATCATTGCCCTTCTAAGATATGATCAATACAATCAGCAGCTCATGTTCCCTTAAGGCAGGACTTAAATGAGGTAAATGCATTGCACAGCTTTACCAGAGATCTGAACAGGTCATTTCCATATTGCTGTGCGACCATGTATGTCTTTTTTCATAAATATACACATTTTTCTACAGTTCAGAAATAAATACACAAAATAARAGTAGTTAGATCTTGTCTTAGGCAGTGTCACCATGTCTGAATTCCCCAGCAGACTCACACTGGCTACTCAAAACTCTTAGCATCTTGAAGATATAAATGGGATTTTGYTTTCTCTTTCCCTTGGGTTTTTATTTCAGTTCAGCCCACGAGTATTTAAAGCATTTTTTAAAGATTACTCTTACAWTTTTTTTCCCTTTAAAGATTTTCCTTCAGCTTTAATGAACAGTGTGGATACTGCTTCCTTTCTCTGGAAAGGAAGGATGAAGCACCACATTGGCCCTGTCTCCTGCTCTGCTTTGCCCTTCTTCTTCTCCTGTGCCTTTATTTCCCCAAATATAAACAGCAGATAATGTCCATATACATATTTGCTCCTGGAGACTATTTCTACTGAAATTTTGGCTGTGAAACTCAGCAATCCCTAAACACTCTGCCTTTTTAGAACAGTGCAGTGTAACAGCCTCAGAATTCCCCTGCAGTTAGGGGAAAGCCATAACTGAAATGAAGCCTAGTACATAATAGGCAATACCAAAACAGCTCACAATTACTGTAATTTTACATTTAACTCACTCTCAGCTTATAGAAAAAAAAAAATCAAGCAGTTGCTCCTTGTTCTGTATACCTTTGTACAGCTTCCATTAGAAAATGTACAAACAGCCTTGTTATGAGAGACACAAAACCCTTCCTGAAATGTCATCTCAAGCTCATTACTGGGAGAATGAGAAAGCTCTCTAATGTGATTGCTCTTTCTTCATAACAAAGGCAAAAATCACCTGTTCCTTGGAGTCTGAAACGAGTTGTGATTGCAGTTGGCTGAAGTGCTGCTGATGAATATTCACTTGCACTGCCTGTGTGTGTGTGAGGCTCTGTTAAAATGTGTAAATTTAATCTGCACTGATCATTTCTATTCATTAGTTGAAGAAAATCATAAWCTATAAAACCACATAATGGTTTGGGTTGGAAGGGACCTCAAAGCCCATCCAGTGCCACCCCTGCCATGGGCAGGGACACCTTCCACTACCCCAGCTTGCTCCAAGCCCTGTCCAGCCTGGCCTTGGGCACTGCCAGGGATCCAGGGGCAGCCACAGCTTCTCTGGGCACCCTGTGCCAGGGCCTGCCCACCCTCACAGGGAACAATTCCTTCCCAATATCCCATCTATCCCTGCTTTGTTTCAGTCTGAAGCCATTGCCCATTGTCCTGTCCCTCCAGACCCCTGTAAAAATTCCCTCTCCATCTTTCTTGTAGGCTCCCTTCCATRCCACACTTAAAGAGTCATCTGAAGTCAATGTCAAACTCACACAAAGCTGTAACCCACCCTTTGTGACCATTTCAATAGAGAAAACCTTTTGTCACTGGTAGCAATATTGGTTTTTATTAGTTTTGCTTGAGTCAATTGAACTGTGCCTTAGATGGATCATTCCTCAACTATAATTTCCAGAAGGATTAGATCAGACTCACTGGGTTTGTCTCATGTGTGCACCTGCCATGGACACACACACTGGGCCACTTTAGGAATCCTGAATTCGGGAAGGAGTCCAGATGGACCTTCCTGATTGCTGCCCATGTGGCTGTGAGATGTCACTTTCATAGCTCCTAGGGAAAGTGTAGGGGTGGCCAAGTCCCACATAAATCTGGGGAAAACAGCTCTGGTGTAAAAACTATGCTGAAATCTGAAAGCCCTGAGTGACTGTGAGCTCACTGACCTCGTTGTGGCCATTCAGCGCTTAAAGGCAACTCATGTAAAGGAGATGCAGYAAGCTTTTGACAGGATAGGACAGAAGGGAACAGTTTTAKACTAAAAGAGGGGATATTTCAATGAGAAGGCAGGAGAAAACTGTTCCCTGTGAGGGTGGGCAGGCCCTGGCACAGGGTGCCCAGAGAAGCTGTGGCTGCCCCTGGATCCCTGGCAGTGCCCAAGGCCAGGCTGGATGGGGCTTGGAGGAACCTGGGACAGTGGAAGGTGTCCCTGCCCATGGCAGGGGTGGCACTGGATGGGCTGTAAGGTCCCTTCCAACCCAAACCATTCCCTGATTCTATAAACACCATCAAGTGCCTCATTTATCTTTCATCACTCCTTTGTTCACTTTTGTCCAATCTCCTTTTCYATGCTGTGCTGGGAGTGGAACCAGYCCTGTTGTTCAGAGGAAATATTTAATGACTGCTAACCACCTAGGTCAGGGCTGCACTTGCATGAATATGCTTGATTTTAAGCAGGATCCTTCCTTTTCCTGATGTTTGCCTTGGCAGATAAACTCACATTTATCAGAATATAAAAATACAAGAAAATCAAACACATTGAACACTTTAGTAAGATGGAGCTGTTTGAATTGCCAACAATTCCAAAGCTTTTCYGGCAAAACACAAAATCTGTGAAAGTCTTTGCTTAGTTGGGTTTTGCATGTTTTTCACGTAATGCTCAGATGCTCCAAAAACACCTTCACAATATGGGACCTTCTAATTCAAAGCAAAAGAAATTCATCTGTGACAATCAAAAAGCCAGGGAAGAACAAACCCCATTCGTGGAGTCTGATTCTAGAATCATCTATCACTTCAAGCTGCTGTGACTTCTCTTATTGGTGACATAGTTTATAATAAGCTGAAAATWATAAGTATCAAGCAGAGTCAGATGAAAATGCAGGCTAGGACAGAACTATGGATCCCTGTATCCAATGTAATTAGGGCTGCAATGTGCTAACCATGGAAATGAAACTGGTAATAAAATAGGAATGTTATTTTCCGTGACACAATGAGCAGCCTGCATACTTTAATAACCACTAACTTAATGAGTTTGGAAGCAATGAAATTCTTTACTTGTATTAGGAATCTAGCAGAATTGTGTTTACCTCAGGTGTATTTCTCCTCCAATGTTAATTAGAAAAATAAAAGGAAAACTATAGGAAAAAAAGCAAACAACTTAGGCTAATTTATCTATCCCAGAAATAAAAGTCATGGCATGTTTATTCTTGAGAAAATGATAAAAAAACCTTGTTAAACAAATGAGACYAACACTGTAGATTAAAATTTTGTGRTGTTTGTATTCTGAATGAAAGCAAGAGATTAATGAGATGTAATATAATTAGTGAGATGTGGTATAACCACTCAGGGCAGGTCCCTCTGCACAACACAGCCTGGCCAGGATTCAGCAGCATTTTTACACTAAAAATCAATGCATTTCTACACTCATTTCTCTTCATCAGAGCACTGCTGGAGTATCCTATTCAAAACCAGGTTTTTAAAAGGTACTGCTCTTTTTAGTTTGCTTCTTCCATGGAATTGGAAAATACCCTGCTCTCACAGCTCCCTCCTGCAAGCCAGGGACATGGGGGAGGATCTGCCAGAGCCAAGGCTTTTGTGCTCCCTGCACTTTGCAAATTGCTAAAATTCCCTTTTCTTACCTAAACAAACAAACAAACAAACAAACAAACAAAAAGATAAATTTGACTAATTCTCAACCCATGGGAATAAGGAATCTAGAGGTAATCTAGATGTTTAAGTATTGCAAGAGAAAAAAGTTTTTTCTTTTTGGTCCTGCAGTGCCCTGCCTTTGCCAGTTTCCAAATCCTGACCTGCTGTATGTCAGCATAATACTCCACATCAGGGGAAGTTTTAACCCCAAATATTTCACTTTTCCAATTTCATATTTTAACAATAAATAAGACTTTTTACAATGATTAGTAACATTGAGGTCAGATGTTCAAAATGTTTAGGAATAAGCAAGTTGCCATACAAATGCAATTGAGTAATATATTCCCCTTTTCCCAGATTGATAACTAATGATTTTTCAGAGAACTCTTTCACTTTTTCTGTTCAATTTGTCCAGAGTAAGATTAGTGCACAGTGATGTTCAGGCATGCTTTGACTTGCTTTGACTTCTTTGATCCTGTTGAGCCTGGTAGTTGTACAAAAATGAGTTACATTCCCACTTTGCCCTAAAGTGAAATWTAAAACTCTCTTTCTCAGGGGCAGAAAAATTAGATTCTAAAACTGACCCTTGCTCAATAAAACTCATACAGACAGAGGGGTATCAGCCACACCATCTGCATCTGGACTGTGTTTTCTCCTTCTCTCCATAATAAGGAGGTGTGAAACACGTTAACCTTGAAGTTTGACCCATTTTTCTCTCACATTTGCACGCCCCCAAAAAGTACCCAGGTATGTGACCTTCTCTGCCTCAGGTGCTCCATTATTCCACACYTAGCCTCTGACAAGCAGAGTTTTCCATGAGATGGAGTGTGCTTTGACTCCTGTTACAGGAATCAGTTTTCAGGCTAAAATATTTCTCCAGAGAAGTGTCATGATACAATCTTGGCAGCTCATTTATTCTCTGGCGACTCCTCTTTCCAAGAGCCTCTATGAATGTATTCATAGACAATATTTCACCCTGAAACTGCTTGAAAAGGATGCAGAACAGAGTGCACTGTTTTCATGCTGAAAAATATGCAGCTAGAAGAGGCTGCCTCCTTTGTTCAGCACTTCCAGCAGTTGTACACCCTGTTCTCTTATCCGTGCTCTTGTCACCGAGTGCATCAAAGAAAAATAACTTTATTCATTAATTATGCTTTCATTTGCACCAATCCCATTGTGGTTGCAGTGCACTAAGCAATCATCATAAATTAGCTCTTGTATCACATATTGCAAAGAATMAAGATGTTTTTTCAGTGGGGAAGAGAGATATTGATGCTTTTAACTTAGCAAAAAAGAAAATGCATGTACAAGTCTGTTCTTTGCTCGTTCTCTAAAGTGTGTAGCTGAGATGAAATTGATTTTTCCAGGTGCTTTCTCCTCATTTGTCCTTCTTTCAGAACTCCTATTGTATTAACTGTACAGGGCTTGCTTACTCAAGGGTCATACACTGAGCACAACTGAATGAATTCTGAGTAATAAAAGATGAGAGCTCCTCTGGACTTCATTTAAAGTTTGCAGCTCAAGAGGCTGGAAACTCACTGTGGTTTTGCTCCTTCCTCAAGTATTCCCAAAAGCTCCAATCTCAATAGATCACTTGGGAGCCTGAAATGATATGTCTGTTGCCTACCAGCCTTGGAGCTGAGAGGAGGGAAATTGAGGTCTCGACCTGGACGTCCAAGTCTGTATGGAAAAGGCTACTCACCAAATGCCATCTATATTAGGATCTCTGCTGCTTATTTCAGCTTGTTGGGAAATTACATGTGCAGTAAGTGTTGTCCTTGAAGAGTCTCCAAGTCTTGCTGAACCTCAGTGTTAACCTTTCACCAGCCTGAGAATCGACCGCTTATTTCTGCTCTTTGTTTCCCACTTCTTTCAGCTGGTTTCTGATCCAGGCAGACCTTCACCTCCCACCTCAGCACTGCTTTGTTCTCACAATCTCCTTCTTAGAAGGACTTTGCTGCAGAGTTTTTGGAAGCCCAGATAAATCACACCAATTTTTCCCTTCAGCCTCTCCTTCCCAGACATTCCAGGGGTTTGTAGTGGGTGGGCAGTGAGGTGGGATGTGCACTGTTGAGTTCTCAGTCAGCACAGCCAAACCATCAGCAGTCTTTCAGGGGCTCAAACTGGGAAAATGTAGAATCATAGAATCAGTAAAATTAAGGAAAAAAATATCCAAAAATACCACGTTCAACCTTTGACAAAACTCACCAAGCGCATTAAATTGTTTCATAAAGTGTCACATCCACTTGATTTTTGGACACCTCCAGGGATGGTGACTCCACCACTGTCCTGGGCAGCCTGTTCCAGTGCTCAACCACTCCTGTTCCAGTGCTCAACCACTCCTTCAGTGAAGAAACCTTCCCTAATATCCAACCAGAACCTCCCCTGGTGCAACTTGAGGACCTTTCCCCAGGAGGAAGCAGAGCTTAGCCTGAAAGTGTAATTTGGTACCTGATGAAGGACCTTTCCTCCTGGTAAAATAAAACCTGGTGGTTTGGAACAAAGTGAATATTCTCTCTGAAAAAATAAGAAGTTGGAGTGGTTTTTGTGAATCCAGACACACCTAAAGGTTTCTTCTGCTTGGTTACAGCATCAAGCCCAGTGAAGACAAAAGACACTGACAGAAAACATGAGGAGTTCTCTTGGAGTGAGAGTGGAATGGATTCATGGATAAGGAATAGAGCAGTAAGGTCAGATTTGTTTAAAAAAACYAGTCTTGACTTCTTTAAGTTTTCCAGTAAAGAATTAAAAAATAATTGAAAATATTCAGCACCAAACTAGTGCTGTAGGGGAAAAGAAAAAACCCAAAACAAATTAAATAACCACCGTCAAAAAAAKCRCAAACAGCAGCAACAGCAGCAACAACAAAAACAGAATAGAAAAGAAAAAAAGAATGGAAAYAAGTAATTTATCTCCCCTCTTTTCTTTTTCACTCTCTATAAGCAGTCAAAATATTTCCCAGCATTTTATGAAAATCTTTTGGGAGAATTCGATAGAAATCCCCTAATTTCACATTTTCTCTTTGCATCCCAATTTGCTATGTCAGTACAAAATTTGGCATTTCCAGTACCAATGCCAAGATAATCATGACCTCAAGGACTGTTACTGGTGTGGCCCTCAAGGTGGTTTTGGCCCTGTAAAACCTCAGTGGCCAAAATATCCTTTCAGTTACCTCTGAAGATTACAACTGTCCCTTAGGTGGCTGCGAAGATCCAAACACCTCCCACAGTTATGCTGGACATTTTTGTGTCTTCTTTTGTGACTTCTTTTCCACATTCAGCAGTTTCCCATGCCCTACCCAGTCGTTTCCTACCCCCTGCCTGCTCAGCTCAGCTGAGGGCAGGACCTGCTCAGAACTTCTACCTGGCAATCGTATTCTATTGGAACTATTTGGTGYAAAATTTGTAGGACTGCCTCAAGAACCTAGTCCTGTTAAAGACTGAGAAAAAAAAAAAAAACAACCTCCTGGTTTTTCCACTGGGATAAACTAATTACTGTGTCCTCAACATGGTTTCACTTGGAGGCAAAAAGTTCTTATTTTCACTGGGAATGCACCTAAAACAAGTAGATGGGGAGAAAGGTCTCAATTGTGGACATTCAGTCCACATATTCTTGATCCAYCTTATGCATCTTTGCCAGGAACAGAAATAGTTCAGGGATATTTAGCCTCTAACCCAGACAGACTTTGTCCTGATGAATGGTTCTCTTACAGCTCCTCCTGAGGGACAGCTCCAATCTCTGCTCTCTGTGCCCAGGGACAGGGCCCAGGGAATGGCTGGAGCTGTGCCAGGGCAGGTCAGGCTGGATCTCAGGGAGAGGTTTTTCCCCAGAGGGTGCTGGCACTGCCCAGGCTCCCCAGGGAATGGGCACAGCCCCAAGGCTGCCAGAGCTCCAGGAGGGTTTGGACAACGCTCCCAGGGATGCACAGGCTGGGATTGTTGGGGTGTCTGGGCAYGGATTGGACTGGATGATCCTGGTGGGTCTAATCCCATCCTGGATYTTCTGTGATTCCATGATTCAGATTTCAGCTGGTGAATACARAAAACCCACCCCTCTGCTGGGTTACCAGCTTGGGCACAATCAGCAGGGAACAGAAACTCTGCCAGCAGGACATGCAGGGCTTCAAAATAAASCCATTATTTATTGTCTGACACACAAAAGACAGGCCAAGGACTCTGTGGCTCTTCACTCCCCAGGTCCTGGTGTTGCCATCTTCCAGCAAAATCCTGGACATCCTCACAGRTGTACCTCCTCAAGYACCTGAACTGAGCATCCTGATCCCCAGTGTCCGCCTGGTTTTTCCCCAATAACCACTTAATCCCTCTTCATGCGGGTGATTTCCACCTCACTGTGCCACCTCTCCCTGCYGTTTCACCTCTCTCTTCTCCCTGCAGGTTTCACAGCTCGGGCTCTCAGCTCAGCAATTTTCTCAGTGGCCTGAGCCAAGGTTAAGCACCAGAGCAGGGCTCTGTGTCCTTGTCCTTGTGTCCCTCCTGCAAGGGGGAACTTTTGGCAGAACTCACCCAGTGAGTCACGGTTTTACTTCAGCAAGAGGCAGAGTGAGGAACACCACAGGGAAAGGTGGACAGGAGCCACATTGTTGGAGATGTCAGAATATAAATCAAAATTATTGCACCTAAATAGCCCAAGGAAATATACTTTAACTGTAAAGGCAAATGGCTGAGAAAGTCAAATGAGATGCTAAATGCGTGCAAATATTTACTTGAACATTAACAAGAAAAATCTTCCCCCAGGTGACATTTTGAAAAAGCAACTTAGTCCTAAAATATCATTACCCAGATCCAAGTATCTGAAGTTACTTAGTAAAAAAAATTAAAATTTAATATTTTTAACATGTACTGTTATTCTGAATAAGTAAAAATAGGTCCCTGGTATAAAATTTTTAGAAGGGTTGGGATGCCAGTCTAGAAATTWTGGAAGTGGGAAACAAGTCCTGTATTTGAACTACAAGGTCAGAGCTTTCTCATTTCTTTAGGGAAGTTAAATCTCTGCCATGTATTTGGATACAAATATTATCCCTTAAAGCCAATAAGTGGCAGTAAACAAAACACTACCTCAGTTTCATAYCCTTTTTTAAACCTTTCTTAAGACTTTGGTTTTAATTGATAAAGGTGTGTTTGCATTGGGTTTGTTTTCACTGTATTTTGTYTTTGTTTTCACTGCTCAACGGGGAATTTCAGAAATTTTGCAGCAGAAAAAAATTCAAACTCTTAAAGATGCCCTGTAACCAAGCTGAGGACACAAGATTACAAGATAAATGACAATTTAACAGTAGCCTGCAAAAGAATAATGAGCATTTATTTTCTCTGCGCAGATTAATCTGACTGAGATGGTTGGAGTGGCTGACATGCAGTGACTGCTCTGCACCCCAGGTTCAAAGAGCCAGGCAAGGAAATTCTTTGCCTCAAGGAGGAGCAGGATTCATYAGGATGGTGTTTAAGGGTGGCTGAAGTTATCTATCCTGATTTCCAACCTCATCCCTGCATATGAGCTCCTTATTTGCAGGGATGGAGCACTCCTGAGCTTGCAGGAGCTGATCCTTGAATATCAACCAGCTTTCCTGGGCCCTTCTTCCTTCCAGGGCCTTCTCCCATTTTTGAACAGGTCCAACAGCTCTCCTGAAGCTCTGGAGAGTTCTAATCCTTTTTTGTTCTTTTATCCTCTCCTCAAGATCCTGAACTCCTTCCAGAACTCCAGATAGGCTGTTTGAAACCAGGAGAGAGAATAAAGAACAAGCAAAAGGAAAAAACCCTCCATAATTTCTCCTTCATAATTTATTTGAAGGGCCAGCCACCAGTAACAATTATGGGAGCTAATCCCGTTGACCAATGAATGTGGTTGGTAAAATCTTTTTCCAAGCAGGTTAATTTTCATTCCCTTTTTKCCTGATCACTGAGCTCCTGCTTTGGTATCAAGAGGTACTTRAGTCATGGAATCATTAAGGRTGGAAAAGCCCTCTAAAATCATCYAGGCAAATAATTCCCAGCACTGCCAAGTCCACCACCACCCAGGTGTGACATCCACACACTTTTTTAACCCTTCCAGGGACAGTGATTCCATCTCCTGAGCCCCAGGGCTGTGTTGCCTCATCCTTTCCTCCTGCTGCTGTTGGATTTTTGAGCTTTGCCTGGGGAGGGAGTGGAGTGACTCCAACTCTGACCTGTTCCCACAGAGCATCCTCACAGCTGTWCCTCCTCAGTGAGCTTCCTCAGCTCCATCCCAAGCCCATCTCCCCTTCCTGCCTATTCCCTTTGCTTGAGGAGAAAAGGGAGCAGAAAACTAAAGSCAGTGAAATTGCAGCCTTAAATGAATTTACAAGGTGGACATGGAAGCTGCTTGTTTRTCAATCAGAAATTTGAAGCCATCATTGCACTTCCCTCACTAGGGAGGGGGATAAAAAAGCAATTGTTGGTGCTCTGAAATTCTGCCTGAATTCACCCTGGCTTTGTTTTTATGGCCCTCTGAAAAATGACTGTGAGAGAGCAGAGAGAGAGAGGGGGTTACTTTTATGGTTTTCCATATATCCAAAGTGACACGGATGGGATGTGGCAGGACTGTGATTAGAATGAAGAGTTCGGGAGACAGGGTCATCATAAAGTATTTATAACAGCAAGTTGTAGATTTTCCCTGTCAGGGAACAATGGATGGGGAAGCAGTAAAGCTGAATTAAGTTAAAAATATGAAATGCCAGTTGGTGTGGAGAGTCCTTGATGCTGCTTGAATAAACAAAAGGAAGGACAAAAGTGTTTGAGAAGAAAATATCATAGTCCCAGTGACTGGTGAATTTATTCTGAATTAAAAATTGCACATTTTGACCTCTATGTTTCTGGTGGTTCAGATAATCACCCTCTGAGCCTCAGCTCCCACAGGCTAAAGAAGTATTTTACTGAAAAAAACCCAGCTGTTGGGAGGCAGAAAAGTGAACACAAACTTTAAATGCTCCATGAAATATTCTTGTGCATAAAAAAATTAGGAAGAGTAAATGAAAAATCATGYTGGAAATGACTTAAACATTGGAGCAAATAGCCCTGCAAGATCTTAAAATATWTTACTATTTCAAGGCTAGGCAGCTACACAGTAATTAAAAGTAAATATAGTGCATTAAATAATAATTCTGCAGTGCATTCCAGCACTCTTTAGATTGTAATTACTGGAACTGCAYCATATGCTGTAGTATCTCAAATAATTGGGATAATGGCCTTAGTTACTCTCTTACCCATTTTTAGAGCTGRTCCTATGAGACATGGAATTTTTTTTTTTTTAAACATGGACTGTCCATTTTCTTTGGAATGTTTCTTTAGGAAAATATTTTTATGTTTTTAGGAAGAGTATTTTTTAAAACACAAGTATAACCAAACTTCTTTTGATGAAAGGAATGAAGTTCCTTTTCCATAAGAGTTTCCCCAATTTCACTCTCTAACCRCTCTCTCTGAAATTGCAGAAGGCATGGGCACATCAGTAGGTTAAAAACATGATAATACATGAATCTGGGAGAATACAGAGATTATCAATTTAATTACCTTGAAATATCTATTTTAACAGCTCCATTCTCATGGAAAATGTGTTGCTCATTGCTTGCTAAGGTTTGGAATAAAAGCCCTAAAGTCTGTACATTAATTGAACATTTCAAACTTCCCAGAACAATTCTGGATGCAAATATTGTAATCATACAATGCTGAAACAATTCAGTTATCCCAGGTTTTTCCCAAATTATTTTTTAATTTAATATTTTGATAATCAAGAATGACATGCTCATGTTTATCACACCTCAGTGCATTATTTTGCATATACTTTTACTGAATACATAATATTTTCTGAATATATTTTTAATAATCAATATTTGGGAAATATTGAGTAGGCTGAAGATATTTGCAGGCTCAGAAAAGAAGTGACTCACTCTGTAGCAAAATTTTGAAGGAGAAATGAGATTAAAGTGCTTGGTGATTTCTAATTAATATRCAGATTTCTGTCAAAATATGTAAATCAGCAACCACAAATTAGAAATATGGTATTGTATCACAAATACACTGCTAGATATTATTGTACTGACACCCCAGGTGTCACTTCTTACAAGCAAAAAATGCCAGTTTTGATTAAAAGCTCTTATCTAATACAGTTCACAGGAAAAACAGAGGATGGAGACTCCCTCTAACCTTTGAGCATTTTGAGTGAGGGAGTCAGSAATAAGTGACACAGCTTCCTCCAAAGTGATTACTGGAGGATCTGGAATTYCACTGTGAARAGACTCTGGGTTTAATTGRTATTATTTTATTTTACTMCCAGGTATTAGATAATCTGCTTAGTTGGGAAATGTGTGTGCTTCAGACAAACCGAGTATTTTAACAGCAGTAAATTCATTAATAAGGGCAAAACTGCAGTGAAATTAATTACATCCTGAACTTGTCAGGGATCTCTGCTCATARTCCCTAAAATGCTTTGTCTTCTGACTTAATTTTCATGGAAAAAATTGAGTCATTGGAGAGAGAAACTGTCGTGGCCATGCAGAGAAAATGCTGAAAGAGAGCGCGTAAGAGAAAGGTTTTATTCTTTATACTGTCACCAAGCAAGTAWTTTCATCTTTAATTTTACCTTCCTGTCCTTTTTGCCTCTTAGATCTGTCCACTGCTGTCTTGCCTATTTAGATTATTTGCAGCTGGGAGTACCCCTTTGAGTTAAGAAATTCACCCAAGACCTGCCCCTTGCTGCAGAATTTTGCCTTGGCTTGACACCCAAAACTCAGAAACTGTGTCCCCAAGAATGCTCAGATTCCTGTTTCATCAAATTTCCTTTGCCAGAACCCTCTTTTTCAGGAGTGCTTAACCAAAAATATATATAAAATTTATACATATTTCCTTTACTTTGACTTCCATGGGTTTCCCTGCCAGTGTTGCTCCTGGAGCTCATTGCCTTCCTCTTGCCTCCCAAAAGGGAGCTTCTCTTCCTTTTGGGAGCACAGATCCAGCACTCCTGGGGCCAGATCTTCCAGCTGCCTCAATGTCCATGGAAAAGGAAAGGATTTGGAAAAGGAAAAGGCCCAGGCAGGACTCCTGTGCTGCCAGCCAGGAGCTGCTCTGTGCGTTTGGTGCAGTCTCCTGCTGCTGCATCCACTCTGTTCCATAAAACATCCTGAAATGTTCTTAGAGCTTCCCCTGAYCTCTGGCCTTGGCAGCCAGGATTTCCCAGAGGAGTTTGGCACCCCTCATACCCTTTAAAGCTGTTTGTAGGGATAGCTGGCAGTGTTCTGGCTGCTGAAACCATGGTCCTGGAAGACTCTGGTGTTGTAACTGGAATTTAACTGCTCATTGCTGGAAGGCTGGGATTACAGACATTGAGTAGGGTGACAAGTTGTTTAATTCATCAATCACAGCAGCAGCATCTGAGCCAGGAAAAAATTCCCATGGAAATCAAAGATCTTATTTTGGAGTCCACAGAATCCTTAAGGTTGGAAAAAAACAACCAGGATCATCAAGCTCAAGCTGTGTCCGATCCCCACCTTGTCCCCAGCCCAGAGCTCTGAGTGCCACATCCAGGTGTTCCTGGGACACCTCCAGGGATGGGGACTCCAACACCTCCCTGGGCTGCCACTGCCAAGGCCTGAGCATGCAGAAATTCCTCCTGCTATCTGTAGCCACAGCTCTCTTCATAGAGAGCAGGCAGGCACAACTTCCCAAGGATATTTCCTGGGAATCAAAGCAAGGAACCTCAGAGAAAGAGAAAATTCTTATCTCTATTCTCTGCTCCTGTTGTTTTTGCACACGTGGAATGTGTTAGGAAGATTGTTTAGCTGAAGGGATTTGGTAATTGCATTCTGGTGATGGTTGTTTATATTAATTAACCAATCACTCAAAGCTGTGTCCTGGCTGCAGGCAGTCACGGGTTTTTCTTTGGTATTCTTTGTAGTATAGTATCTCTTTAATATAGTATAGTATTAATGTAATATAGTAGAGTTTTATAAATAGAGTAGAGTTTTAATAAAGCAGTTGTTCAGCATTCTGAATCAGTGGAGACAGATGCCAATCATTCCCTGTGTCGGGGGCTCCCTGCATTTTACTCCTGGTGTCCAACCTGAGCCTGCCCTGGCCCAGCCTGAGGCCGTTCCCTCTCCTCCTGTCCCTGTTCCTGGGAGCACAGCCCGACCCCCTGGCTGTCCCCTCCTGTCAGGAGCTGTGCAGAGCCACAAGGTCCCCCCTGAGCCTCCTTTTCTCCAGGCTGAGCCCCTTCCCAGCTCCCTCAGCCCCTCCTGGTGCTCCAGCCCTGTTCCCCATACCCATTCCCTTCCCAGGATTAACTCCAGCACACCAAAAGTTAAACCTCATAACTTGTTTGTTTGGTGCTCAGTCAGACATCCTAAAATTAATAATATTAAATAAAATAAATTCAGGCTACATTGAGATTAAACTGGAGATCAGTGCTAATATGGTTTGAATTTGCATATATTTTGTTTGCTTTATTTATCCAGCACTACAATGAGAGCCTAATGGAATTTGCCCTTCAGAAGGGCAAAAGCAGAAAACATTTAATGATAGTGCAGAATTGGGATTCAAAGAAGATGTTTCATTTTTTTTCTTGTTTATTACTACTTAGCTTTTAATGAAATATAATTGTATGATTATTAATACAGAAACTATTCACTGCCACTTGTAGCAACAATTTTCATTCTAACTGGCAGCACACTGTGCTGATAGAAAATAACCTATTGATAGTGTTTCACTTCTGATTAATATTGTGTCATTAAAGAGATTTCTTTCTTAAAAAATAAAACTCATTAAAAGACAAGAATTCAGAGATATTCTGGAAAAGAAATAGGCATTTTTATTTAAATTAAATTAAATTTCATTACATATTTGAAAAGACAATATATACCTAAAATACCTATAAATCACAAGCTTGTAATGTATTAACAAATACTGTTTTATTCAACCAAGAGGTGCAAATGTATTTTATATATAAAGTACAGGAATCATCATAAATTTTCTGTAATTTAAATTAATTCCATTTGCTCTGTAATGAGCTTAGTTTAATCATGTTAATGAAATATTGGAACCAAAACACCTRCTGTATACCATGAAATGCTGAGTAAACAACCAACAAGAGTTGTTGCTTTCAGTAATAGCTTCCAGAACAGCTTTGTCTTATGCAAAAAAAAMATTATTTTTGGCCAAAACTGGTCTGCAGGTCCTCAAGAACTTTCATGTGAGATGGAGAATYAGGAATGTCTGACCCAAAAGTGGGTGACAGGATCAGTCTGCAGGAACAACTTGGTGTGTGAGGGTGTAGGAAAAAAAAAAGTACCATTAATAACATTAAAAAAAAAAACAAAAATATTAGCAAGTTTTAATAAAATCGATAAAYATGTGTAACATTAACACCTCAATAGAAATTTTTAGTTCATAGTCTGAGCACTGCAGATAATTTGTGTTGGAACAATCTACCATGGATTTTCCCTCTACCACTGAAAAGTTATGTTGGTTTTTTTTTTCCCTATTACTTTTCTCTACCTTAAGCAAAAACCCCCCAAGAAATTATATTTTTGGGAGGTCAAGAGCAAGAGCAAAGCAAGAGGAATCCTAATTTTTATTTCTMATTTAACTGAGGTATATCACTGATTTTATATACTTGAAAATAGTTCCACAATTTCCCCTCTCTTTACAGAATCCCAAGAAGGTTTGAGTTGTGAGGGACCTTAAAYATCATCAGTTCCAGCCTCCCTATTTGYAAATGTGGTTTTAGCTTCTACTAAACTTGGTCAAAGAATGACCTATATGATTTTTTTCATGCAACTTTGTCTTTTACATTTGCCTTTCTTGTGCTATGTTTGGGGGGTGGGTAAGAGACATGCCCAMTTTTTTTTAAGAATATTAATGGATTTTGAATATTTAAGAAATTATGGTGACAGACAACATTTTATTAAAGCCTTTTCTCTGTGCAAACACCCTGGCCAAGAAAAATAAAAGTCCTTGTTAATATAGTGCAGAAACTTGCGTCCTTCAGAATATGGCTTAGTGGGAGTGGTGGGATTTGGTGAAATGTTGGACTTGATAATTTTGGAGTTCCTTCCCAGCCTTAATGATTCTGTGATTTAATTARTCACATTCCAGGTGGTGATGGGGTGCAGCAAGATGTGTGACATGTTAATGACTCTAAACCTTCTTCTGATAGAAAGAAGCAAATTAAAACATGGAACCAWCACCTTGTGCAGGATATTTTAAAAGAGCAATGAGAAATACAAACAGCAAAGACATGGAAATGTTGTGTAAGGTAAATGATTTATTTCTTTATTTGTTTCTTTCACTGGGTGCATTTGAGACATGAAACTCAGCTCTAAATGTCCCAATATCCTACAGGTTGCTGTAGTCAGTTATTCAGCCAAACTTCCTTTTGCTTTGTATAGAGATCATTATTCTTTATATATTTTTTTTCTCCCCAGTGGATAAAACTTCAGAGAAAAGCATTRAAAACCCTTATAAAAACTTCCATCCCTGAAAATAAGATTGCCTTCACCTCTGGAGTGGCATCTGCAATCCAGGGCTGTAGTTTGAGCTGTTTTGTTGGGAGGTTATCCCTGATAAAGAGTGAGGGCTGGAAGAAAATTTAACTCCTACTGGAAATATTTATTTGCTGCTGCATTCTGATACATGATCTGGTTTCCAAAGGCTTTTATTACAGCACTTCATTTGCATTAATTACATACTCAAATTAGAAAGTATATTTGGGCTTGTAGCAATTTGTAGAGGAAATGATGTGTTTTAATTATTGTTTGCAGCTTATTGTGTGATATTTCTTTGAAGATTAATTGACCTGGAAAGAGGAGGGAAGGATCCTCTTTTTGGTCTTCCATGAGCTGCTTGAAGTCAAGGGGAAAGCACTGGAGGGAGCAGGGGAGCTTCTCTCCCTGCTCCTGCCCAAAACGGGCAGGGCTGGGCAGCTGAAATGAGATATTGCAGCAGCTCCTGGGAGGGCAGGGAACAGCACCCAGAGACTCCAAATGAAATTTAACACAAAACAGAAAGCCTGGGAAGAATCCTGGTCTGGGGGGTGCGCCTGGGAATCAGAACCTCCCTGCAGAGATGCYTCAAGCAAACAGGAGACAATGATAAACCTTATTTTTCACTCTTTTCTCATGAGAACCTCAGGGTTTTCTTTGGGTTGTAACCAAAATTATTCTTCTTTTCGTTCTGCTACAATATGATTTTTTAAATTCTAGATTCTTCTGAGGCTTGGAGGCATTTAAAGGAAGCTACAGACGCCTTGATGGTCTAGCAGAAATGAGGGTTCTGAATTTACTAAATATAGTGTGTTTATATATATATTTATTTTTATAAAAATAAATAAATAAATAGATATAATAATATATATTATATATTCCAATACATAATACATATAATATATAATATGTATAACATATATAATATTATATATTAAATATATTATATATATACACTATATATATAGTGTATATATATATACACTATATATATATTTTATATATATTTAAATAAATAAAAATATATAATAATATATTATATATATTATAATACATAATGCATATAATATATAATATGTATACATATATAATATTATATATTATGTATATTATCTAATATATATATACACTATATATACACTATATATATATATATATAACCACTATATTTAGTAAATACAGGACCCTAATATCTGCTAGACCATCAAGGCATCTGTATCTTCCTTTAAATGCCTCCAAGCCTCAGAAAAATCTAGAATTTAAACAATCATATGGGGAAAGCAACAAAACAAACAAACAAAATTGTAATTTACTTGTGTGGTTATAAATGTTGACAGAATAATGGAATATCCTGAGATGGTAGGGACCCACCAGGATCATGGGGTCTGTCCCTGCCCAGAGACCCCAACAATCCCACCCTGTGCATCCCTGGGAGTGGTGTCCAAACCACCCTTTGGGTAATTCTGCAGCCAGCCAAGCTCCTTCCCAGTGCATCCTTAATAAATATTTTTATTGAGGAAGCTCCACTTCCCATATTGGATTTAGAGGGAATGAATCACCTTATCCTCAAAGGCACCACTGGGCAACATAAAAACTCCTACAGGATCCAGGATGTTTGGGTATTGATATTGCTCACAGCAGGAGCCACTCAGGAAAATAATTCCATTCATGACCTTCCTGTAAAAAAAAAAAAAAAAATAAATTAAAAAAAATATAATTGTCTTTGGTTTTGCTGAGAATAAATACTAATAAAGCTCAATTAGGGTATCCTCCTGACCCACTTCTTTGCCATTAATTTAGTCTGCATGTGTGAGGGTTTTTTTATAGTATTTATCACCTAATCTCTATTACCAGCTTCATGGCAAAAGTCACTGTATTCCTATTTCTTGGTATGATAGCTTTTCTGTTGCATCAACACTCGCATTTGGATTTCTTAATTGGATAACCCACTTTCTTGGTAATTTAGTTTTTTTTAATGCATCAACAATTATATTAGGAGTTTTTTTAATTATATGGCCCAGTGCATAAGTACCCTCAACAGCCAAATTTCTGCTCCCTAAGGAACAGCTGGAGATCAGGGAAAGGTTCTTCCCCAGAGGGTGCTGGCACTGCCCAGGCTCCCCAGGGAATGGGCACAGCCCCAAGGCTGCCAGAGCTCCAGGAGGGTTTGGACAACGCTCCCAGGGATGCACAGGCTGGGATTGTTGGGGTGTCTGGGCAGGGACAGGGGCTGGATCCATCCATGATCCCTGTGGGTCCCTTCCCACTCTGGATATTCCATGATTCTGTGATCCTACACTCATGCCAGTGAGTCACCACATGCTACTTGCCCAAAATTGTTTAATTTATTCCCTGGATTCACTGGCAATTCTGTTTAGAGGATATTAATTGGAAATGTAAGACTGTCCCCAGAATTAATTCATGCCTTTTGGCATTATTGTTTTCCTCTTGTAAACTTCTGTAGCCAGATAATTAATTCTTTTCTCTGGCATACAGAATATGTTGCCAAAGATAAACTTAACTATGATATCAGAACAGATCTCTCTCTGTTTTTTGTTTTCAATTTTATTCTTATTTTTCTTACATTATTCTGCTGAACATGGATCAGAACTTGATGAGATAACACACAAACATCATCCCAGTAAGAAACTGCTGAGACTGCACTGAAAAATARAAGGTAACATATGTAAAAGACTCTGAGGTAATGATGTTTTTGTTTTATTCAGCAGATACCAAAGCAAAGTTCCATGTTCAGCACAGTAAATACTGATTTAAACATCTTATTTAAATTTTAAATGAAATTAGGTGTAATTGTAATGTTTGATACTGGAATTTGGTGTGAGGGAATCAGAAAACGCACAGGTGAGTCTTTGGAATAATGAGTTTATCTAGAAAAATGAGTACTAATAAGCACTAGATGAATAATTTTGTCTGCAGCGTGAAGTATTCTGAGAAATAAATGCAGAATATTTTGGTGACAAGGTCACAGAGAGTAGCTCCAATAATCTACTTTATTTTTTGTCTGGCACCCTATGATGTAATACTCTGAATGAAATATTAAAAACTYTTCATTTATATGGTGGTATCTTTAGACTCTTAGACTATTTCTCAAGATAGTCTTCAAAGGATTGAAAAAATGAATTATGGAAATCAAAAAGAAAAAAAGGAAAAGAGTATTTTTAGTTTGAGAGCATGTGGTAAATTGAGTCACTAAATCATTTTATCTCAGGATTAKACCCAACCCTCTAGACTGGCAGCAAGAACTTCCCTGCTTTCAAACTTCTGCTGTAACACAAATTTTGGTGTGATCATTTTTGGTTTATTCAATTACATAAGTTTGCAACAGAATACGTAATAAATTTATTCCTGTGGGATTTTTTTTCTTCCTTTTTGCAGAAGTGTTATGACAGTCATGGAAATGAAGCAAATAATGATGTCAGTGGTTGTMAATGAGAGCTTGTGCCCCAGACAGGGCCTCACATCTCCTCACTCCCACACCAGTGGGACCAGGGAGAGAATTGGGAGGGTAAAAACTGGATGGTTTGAGATAAAGGCAGTTGAACAGGGGCAGCAGAAGCCACCACACAAGCCAAGCAAAACAAGGAATTCCTTCAGCCCTTTCCAGGGCTGGGCAGGTGTCCAGCACTTCCAGGAGAGCATCCCATGGAATGGTGACTTGGGAAGACACCAACCACCCCTGAAACACCCCCCATTCCTCCTTTTCCCCCTCTGTATATCCTGAYTGTGAAGTGACCTGGTCTGGGACYTCCCTGGGGTCACCAGGGGAGGGSCAGGAGAGGCCTTGGGTCTGGGTGAGCTCAGSAATAARAYAAYCATCTCTGTGTTATKACCCCTGTGCTCTGCACAAACCCAAACACAGCCCTAGAGAAGGGAAGAAAATGAATTCCAGCACAACTGGGGATTGTCAGGAACACCAGAGGGGGATGGAAGCAGACCTGGGATCAAGGAGGATGGGACATTCCAAYGCTGAGGTGCTGCTGAGTATGCCAGGATCTCTCCAGAGCACAGAGCATCCTCTGCTGCTTTTCCTCAAAGGTCAGAACCTGGGGGGGYAAAGTGAAAATTCCTGGTGTCCAAGTTCTTCTGTGGTGCCATTTCACCAATTAAACAAAAGTGTGTGGCCAGAAATGGAACCCAGATCAACTCCTGGCTTCGTGGGTGAGGCAGAAATGGAGCCCAAATTGACTCTGGCTTCGTGGGTGGAGGCAGAAATGAATCCAAATCAAATGCCTGGCTTCATGGGTGAGGCAGAAATGGACCCCAAATCAACTCCTGGCTTCAATGGGTGGGGCTGTTGGGACAGCTGTGACAACAGGACATTCCCTGATGTTTATAACCCGTGGGATTCACGCATCAGGAATAGAGCAGGGGGAGATTTGGCAGCCCAAATCTTCTCTTGGAGGGCGGCAGAGCACTGGACAGGCTGCCCAGAGGGGCTGTGGGTTCTCCTTCTCTGCAGACACCCCAAACCTGCCTGGGTGTGACTGTGTGAACCTGCTCTGGTGACCCTGCAGGGCTTGGACTGGGTGATCTCCAGAGGCCCCTTCCAACCCCAGCCAGTCTGAGATCCTGTGATTAGAGCTGTTGCGTTCATCATTCCATTATTAAAGGTAAAAGAGAAGGTCAGTCACGTTTATATCYCCTGAAATTAAGTTCCTCAAGTGTCTGAGGGAGGAATTAATGCAGATGTAAGTTGTTCTGGCAGAGGCACCAGAAAAAGGGAAGTATGCTTAAAATTTTAATTTTAAATTTATGGGTTTCAGTAGCTTCACCTAGGCAAGTAAACATATGCAAAAGATGTGCCTGTGGTAACAATAAGTTAGATTCTGCAGAAAATTACATAAAACCTCATAATTGTTCTTGTTGTTCACACTTGTCTTTTCAAAGAGAGGAAAAAAAGTAGGAATATTAGGTAGAAATATTCAAATAGTCTATGGAATAGCAATAAGGATGAAGGCAGAGACAGCAATGTGGATCTTTCTTATATTTTTGAATTTAAGAAGATTTTAAAAGTTCCTAACTTTTATTTATTTGTTTGTTTATTAGTTTATTTATTTGCTTATTAGTTCATTTATTTATTTATTTATTCATTTATTTATTATATTTTAGGGGTTTTTGCCCTACACCTGGAACACCCCCTGTTTTTCACCCCAGGCTTGTACCTTCCAGTGTAATCCTTGCAGTAGATTTGGTGTTGGAATGCACAATTCAGGATGGATTCTTTGTGAGAGAGATGTCTTTAAACATCCTCGATGCAAACACAAAAGATAACGAAGAGATAAACTTCTATACAGTTGTGTCTCATTGGTAAAGCTATTACAGTTCAGTGAGATTGAAAATAAGTAAAAAGTTCAGTCTGGGAATTGAGTATTTCATGCTGATTTTCSTGGCAGAAACTCATAACCTGTTATCGGAAAAAAAAACCCTCGAAAACCAAACCCAAATCCAAACAAACAAACCCAAAAATAACTCACCAAAAAAAAAAACAAAAAAAAAAAAAAACACAGCACACGACACAGGAAAATCATTCCAGCACATTTCTAATCAGATCATATTTAAACCTGTACTCATTATTAAAGCACAGGATTAGTTGTGTTAATTCTTCATATGGAAAGTCTTGTTTTAATCCTCTTACAGTCTCAGGCTAAAACAAAGGTTTGGAATGTTAGTCCTGTAGGTTTTGTCAGGCCTGTATATCTCACTGCAACGTGAGTGGAGTCAAGCAAGAGTGCAGAATTTTTCATTCTCTGGTGCATCCCAGTCTAGGGAATTGGTTTTATTCCCTAAATAAATAAATAGATAAATATAGGTTTGGGGTTTTTAAAATTAATTAATTTCCCTCAGCCCCTCCTGGTGCTCCWGYRSCTTCCCAGCCCCYRTCCCTTCCCTGGACATGCTCCAAGATCTCTTTGGCCATGAGGTCCAGAACTGGACACAGCACTCCCAGCACTCAGTAATGCCAGCACAGGGAAACAAAGTTTTCCAAAAAAAAAAAACCATTTCCCCATTCCATTGTGTGGATCACAAATCCTGAGGGTGATCTTAAATTCATGAGGGTTCCCCTCATGGATTTTCTGTCTGGAAGCACTGTGAGCTCCCTGAGGAACCCACTGCCATTGCTAATGCAGGACCTTGAGGTCTAAAGATGCTCAAAATCCAAATTTGTTTWCAGTTACAGGGAAAAGGCCATTAGGCACAACAAGCCTGCACTTTAAGGTTTATTAATCCCAGCCTCCTCCCTACTTCTTCCCTGCATCCTTCAATTAATTCCCTGGACAAATAACTGGTTGTCTTGAACTAATTTTTTATATTCTCTTTAATGGCTTTATGGAAGCACTTTGCATGTATTAAAGGGAGAGAGGAAGTGTGAATGCTTTGGGAATGGCGTGTGGGTTTGGCCACAGAAAGCTGTTATTTTAATGGAATTCTGGTGGTTACASTCACAGGAATCACTGTCACCACACAGGGGTTCAGATGATACCTCTGAAACAAACAGATGTGTTTTAATCTCCTGGCTGCAGGGAAGATTTAGCTTTTTATTATTATTTTTTAATACAAAGATTGCACTTCATCCCAGTTGAAATCATCTCCATCTACAACAMGAGAACCCTTAGTTAGAGGCTTATTAATTGATTATCTCACTAATTAGACTCTGATTGCTGTTGTACGGCTTCAAATTAATTTTAAAGTGCTTAAATTAAAAAAAAAATACACACAGATTGCATCTATTGCAATTTTGAATACAAATATAATAGCAAGAGATATGAATGACAATTACCAGTTTAATTAGCCTTTCAGCACAGAAAGGAATGGAGATAGAACAAATTGGGCATCAAGATGGTCCTGTTTGGTGTTTTGGTGGTGGCATCAGTCATTTGGGATAATTTGGAATATATGTGAGATGGCTGTGGTGAATTTGGTTTGTCTCCATATCAGTTGTTCCCTTGTTTGCTTCATTTACTAAAAGCCTGTGTGTGCAGAATCCTAACACACACTTAGTCATTATTTTTTGATTTGGCCTAGGAGCTAACTGCAGCTTTCTTATTAAAATGCTTTCTCTAAAGGAAATATTCACAATAGTCTAATTGCAGTAGGGCTGCTCCCAAAAGAAATTTAAAAGAACAATTTACTAGACTGTGAAATACATTTTTATTTAAATTTTAGAAGAGCCTTTTTCTCTGTCATGAGCAAGCATAAGGCCCTATGGGAAGAGCTGTGATGTCACAAAATCTCAGATATTACAGTTTATCTGTACATGTGTCTTCAGCTATATSTGAAGAATTATATAAACAAGAACTCCTGAATTGGAACATTTCCTCAAAGAATCATGCAAGAGATTGGCTATTACATCCCAAAGTTTACAGATAGAATCCCAGAAGAGTTTGGGTAGGAAAGGACTTTAAAGCRCACCCAGTGCCACCCCCTGCCATGGGCAGGGACACCTTCCACTATCTCACYTTGTTCCAAGRCCCATCCAGCCTGGCCTTGGACTTTTCCAGGGATCCAGGGYCAGCCACAGCTTCTCTGGGCACCATTGACTCTCTTATGGTTTGCTTAAAGCTGTTGCTTAAATCTGGCACTGATTTTGATCGTCAGAAATGCAGGGGGCTTTATGGAAGTAAAATTCTTCTGATGTTTATACTGATGGCTCCCATTRTGTGTTCTGGGACTCCTGTGGGAATGTTTCACTGGCAGCTTCTCCAGAGGCGCCTGTGAGGAGGGCACACAAATTCATGGCTGAAAAATCCACCACACAGCATGATTGGAATTTGGGTGCAGAACATCTGATACCACTTTTTTTTTTTTTTTCTTTTTTAAGGTGTGATGGAGCAGCGCTGCTGTGAGGAAAGCATGGGAGAATTGGGAATGTTCAGCCAGGAGAGGAGAAGCTTTGGGGTGACCTCATTGTGGCCTCCAGTGCCTGAAGGGGCCAACAAGAAAGATAGAGACAGGCTGTTCACAAGGGCAGGACACATGGAATGGCTTCCCACTGCCAGAGGGCAGGGAGAGATGGGATTTTGGGAAGGAATTGTTCTCTGTGAGGGTGGGCAGGCCCTGGCACAGGGTGCCCAGAGAAGCTGTGGCTGTCCCTGGATCCCTGGCAGTGTCCAAGGCCAGGTTGGATGGGGCTTGGAGGAACCTGGGGTAGTGGAAGGTGTCCCTGCCCATGGCAGGGATGGAACTGGATGGGCTTTTAGATCCCTTCCAACCCAAACTATTCCCTGATTCCATGTGAAGCTCTGATGCCCATGTCAGGGGTGTAATACAGAAAGCAAATATTTTTAATGTCGCAACTTTCAGTTCTTGAAAACTTAAAAATAGATGAGGACCAMTAAAAAACCTGAAAAATATACATCCAATTCTAGCATATGTCTATTCAGTTTTGGGAATGTTTTAACTTACAATTTCTGGAAGGTATTTCTTAGGTTATCAGTGATAGTTTAGGATTTGCTGCTCCAAGGCTCTCAGTTTAGTTCATTTCACATCAAACCTGCCTAAACTCCCATGGCAGTGCTGGGAACTCAGTGAAACACCTTTCTGAGCATCTTCAGGAAAGAAAGTGGGTCAATGTTCAGACAGTCATTAATCTAAGGAAGGCTATGATAATTGCAAACAGTCAGAGTGTGAGTCTATAGTTATTCCCTTTAATACTAAAATCCCTGGATACTGAACCATCAGATACAGGTTGCTATAACAGAATGCTTATGTAAGTTCAATAGCCTGGTTTGTAAATCTTCCAGTCTCAGAAGGATACAGATTGATGATATTTGGTACTAAGTTCTCAGATCAGCACTTACAAGGCATTGCTTAAATCTTTCCTGCCACTTTCTGTCTAGTCAATTGGAAAAATCTGTCCAGAGAGTAATTGAAAATTGCCCCAGATTGTCATTGAGTGATTTGCAGAAATACCCTTTGATTATAGTCCCAGTCATTTTATATTATACTGGCAGTCATACTGCACTGAGAAAAATAAATAATTCCTCAGCTCTGGACAACCAGATAATTGGTGTAGTTTATTCAAAAAAATTATGTCTATTTCTGTAGGTGATCTTCAGCAAGGTTAGAAAAAAATCAATACCATAAAGCATGTTTCAATGGAAATATGATGGACTTACAAGGTCTGCTAGGCTGTATCCTAATGTTTATTTTGCTTCAGCAGGATAACTTTTCTGCAGGAGCTAAAAACAACACAATTTATARTGCTCTCCTTCCTGCAAGTCTTCCAGGCCAGGTTGGACAGGGCTTGGAGGAACCTGAGACAGTGCAAGGTGTCCCTGCCCATGGCAGGGGTGGCACTGGATGGGCTTTAAGGTCTCTTCCAACCCAAACCAGTCTGGGATTTGATGCTCTCCCACTCCTCTCCTCTCTCTTGTTCTTTGTTTATGTATTTCAACTTCCACTCCGAGAATAAACTCATTGCTTTGAGGTTCCTAAAGGCAAATATACACCAAAGAAACTTGTTGGTTTGGAGACCCATCAAAAACTCCTGGTTTCTCAYAATCCAACTCTCCTGCTTGTATTTGAAATGCCCAGCACCAGAAGCCTCAGTGGTTTTATCCTTGAGTACTAGATTTGCTCAAAGTCTGATATTTATGAAATAATTTTCTAGATGTTCTTTAACTCTGCAACATAAAAAATGTAGTTTAAAAAATAAACCACAAAAACGGAGAGGAAAGGAGGGTTAGGGAGAGGGAGAGCAAGAAGGAGGGGTAGGGGTGGGAAAAAGGAAAAGGAAAGGAAAAAGGAAATGAAAGGAATGAAAAGGAAAGAAAAGAAAAGCTCACAGAATAAAATAAAATTCTAATGCCCAGTTCCCAGACAGACAAAGCCATTGCTCAGAACTGAAGCCTAAAATTGCCCATTATTCAGATGTGTTTTTCTGGTGCAACAAGAAGATATCTTTAAAAAAACCCCTCTCCAAGGTGGAGTTGAGCATGTTTGATCTGCAGAAGCAGCAAAGCAGTGAAGCTGAGGATTTACAGGTGAAGTCTCAGACCAGGCACTGCCTTCCAGTGCCACGTGTGGTRTGATATTGAAGATTTTGTTTCTAGTGAAGGCAGCCAACATTAATGTTTCTCTTTGGCCAACTTTCAGTATTCCAGGAGGAAACTTTAAAGTGAAAATTGGAATATAAAATAATGGCAGAAAGACAGTGCACTCTGGAAGAAATAAACCCTATGTCCCTTCAGTCTCTTATTTTATAATCCAGCATTCAGCAAATGCTGGAACTYAAAATCTGCCCTGACATTTGGGAGCCTCATGTTTGGTTTATTTTGACATCATCACAGGACCATATGCAGGCAGGCTGCTCTTGGCTGCAGAAATCACTGTTGCTGGGATTTCTGAGATATTTTTAAAAGCTGGTTTGCCCTGACATATAAAAAGAGGCAAGCCGCCAGGTAAAGATGTGCACCTTCAGAAAAATTCTGGTCTAAATACAAATTTATTATAAAAGAATGACTRAGCAGAAAGGCTGATTCTGTTAGAATGATATGAATTGGACTTCTTGCTTTATTAAGTATCATAATGAACTGATGGGACTGGATGACAATAAGAGAACTGTCCTAAAGGTTTTCCCTTCTCAGGGGCTAAAAATATCATGAAATAAATGTAAATAACAACTGCAAAACAAATGAGTATTTTTTATTTGATAACACTGGCTAGTAATAATAAGCAATAATCCTGGCAATTAATAATAAACAAATTGAACTCTAAGGATTCAATAATAATCAATTAACCCGACATTTGGATATTACATTAAATTTGGATGTCATTATTAAAAAAAAAGAGGAAAAAAAAGAGAAATTACCTGTAGCTGAAGAAATGACAAGTGAGTGAATAAACGAGCTTAAATGAGCTAAATTATCCTTTTAAATATGGGTTAAAATACTCAAGGAACTACAAACTGGAGAAGAATTTTAAGAACGGGAGAAACAGCAAATGTTGACCTGCTAGTCTAGAACACTGTGTGTTTGATCCTGAGCAAGTTATTGAAGGTGTTGCCTCCCACTCTCAGACTTCAAATACCCACTTTAGACATGTGAAGCTGGTTTTGTTACTTTTCATCATTTTCCTCAAAGGCAGAGACAGTAAATACAGAATTTGAACAATCATTTTCCATGCAGGAAAAAGAGAATAGTCCTAAAGTCTTCTGTTCCAGCCTTTTAATGCTCTGTATTCTGGTGGGGGTGATTTGCAATTAGCACAGTTACAGTGCAATAACTGTCCCTGAAGATACATCTTGTTTTGCCCCTGTGAAATTTAATTAGTAGGTCACCAGTAATTGTGCTGTGAAATGGCTCTCAATTATGTTTWACTCCAAAATCACAGAATCATGGAATGGTTTAGGTTGGAAGGGAATTTAGAGATCATCCAGTGCCACCCCATGCCATGGGCAGGGACACTTTCCACTGTCCCAGGTTGCTCCAAGCCCTGTCCAGCCTGGCCTTGGACACTGCCAGGGATCCAGGGGCAGCCACAGCTRCTCTGGGCACCCTGTGCCAGGGCCTGCCCACCCTCATAGAAACAATTTCTCCCTAGTTTCTAATTTAAATATCTTCTCTTTAATTTTAAAAGCATCCTTCCTTGTCTTYTCCCTCCATCTCTTGTCCACAGTCTGTCTCCAGCTCTCCTGGAGCCTTTTTAGGGGCTCTGAGATCCCTGTGGAGCCTTCTCCTCTCCAGGATGAACATRCCCAGCTCTCCCAGCCTTGCTCCAAAGCTGAGGGACTCCAGCCCTCAGGAAATTTCATCTGTTTCCTACTTGGACCTTTCCCCAGCCATCCTCCAGTGCCCATGTCCTGACAACAACGAAGAATTCAAAGTTGTTCATGGGATTTTGACTTCCTTTTTTCCAGCTGAGAACAACAAGAAGATTCCCATAGYGAAAATCAAAATCCCAGTATGAGAAAAGCGATGTGTATTTCTATGAGAAGGTAGGATAGGATAAAAAATGGATGTTGATTTCGGTTTTGAGGTGGGGAATTCAGATTTCTCCAGGAATATGTGACAGGTCTTTAACCACTTATGGCTGTTATGGAAAAAGCTGTCATGGTAACTAGAATGTTGGAAGAAGGAGGAGGAAAGAGTTAAATCTTGGTCCTTAGAGATGAGTTGTGCTGCCAGCCTCTGAGCACAGTAAGTTGCCTCTGAGGAACTGCATGAATCCACKTTTCTGGAAAACTGGCAGGGATGGAACTGTTGGAGTAGATAATGCTGCAGCACCTGAGAAGAAACCTGAACTAATGTGACAAAACTCTGTCTAGGTTTGAAAAGACAGGTTCTGCTAAGGAAGGCAGGAGCCTCCCTTGAAATGGAAAATGTAAACTCCCTCCCTCTGAATTATTATAATTTTGAAATMAAGGGGCTCTCAGGCAAAGATATGGGAGTAGGAATAACAGTTCTMTACTAGGAAAATTAAAAATATAAATGCAATAGTACAAAAAAAATTCCTAAACCACTGCCAGAGTCAGAGCAGGAGCTGCCCCCTGTGTGTCAGGGGGTGGCACAGCCCCATTTCCCATCCCATGGGGGCTCAGCCCTCCTGCAGTGCCAGCTGTGCTTCTGCTGCAGCAGGGATCCTGCACAAGGGGGGAGTTTTCCTCTGCAGCTCCAGGGCTGCTGGAGATGGGCCTGGGCTCCCTCTGGCAATGCAGGGCAGCASAAAGCTGCTCCTCTGGCAATGCAGGGGGCAAAGGCTGCTGMGSTGTCCCAAASCTCAGATTGMATCCAGGTAGGAATGCTTGGCTCCTCCCCTGGGCYGAGCATCTCCCCATGGGATGKTGGYATTMGATCAGCCATGCAGGGACACTCACTGGCCATGYACAGAAGATAATTAATAATTAATGGCCCATGAACAGCAGAGATCTCCTGGAGGGAGGATTGGCTGTGGAAGAGACAAAGAAAACTGCCCAATGAACAGAAGAGAACAGCCCCACCTCTAACAGATGGGAATAAAATACCCACCCCCAATCCTAAGAGAACCCCCAAACCTGAGGAAGCTTTGCTTAAACTTTGATAAAAATCTGATGTTGAGGGAAGCACAGAGTTCCCCATTTATGAACAGACAAATTCAAGTAGCAATTTGTGTTACTTGGATACAAAATTTCCTTAAAAACCTTTAAAAACACATGCCTTGACTTCTCATTGTGTCAGTGAAGAAATAACCAAAGAGATTTGCCTGTCGTCTCGTGACTTTGAAGTGCAATGTAATTTTAAATAGGACATGTTTCCAATCATTAGTTAATTAAAATGAAAATTGAATACTAGACTGAGCAAATAATAAAAACAGGGGGAAATGGTAAAAATGGTTAGAAAGGAGAAAGTTTAGTTTTAGTTTTTGGTTGAATTTTTAGTTATCTAATTGTATTAGTTTTATCTGACCTATTTCTCAGCAAACACCCCACTCTCTAACAGTTCTGCTGAACTGCAAGAGCTGCTTTTTAACCAAACCCCATTAAATACACATTAATCTGAGCCAAACCCAGCAGCTCAAACAGTAGGTTCATTTCTCTGTGTTAGAACACCTCCAATAATTGTGAATCATATTCTAAGCTGACAAAGTAAGTAAACAAAATGAGAATTAGACCTATAAAGTCGAAACAAAAGCTGCACATTCCCAGCAGCTGGAYCACAACAGCTTCTGCTGCTTTTTCCTTTTCTCTCACAGTTGCTGCTATAATTTTTTTGGCAAGGGCTGAGGGAGGTACATGGCAGCCAACATCCTCCCTGGAGGCACAGAGCATTTACCTGAGTGATGCACAGCCCTTCTGCCAGCCTGAGGCCTGGAGCAGCCCAYGCTCTCCTCATGGATGTCTGCACGGAAGGGGAATGTGCTCCCAGCTGCTCCACGAGGCTGCAGCTGGGGCCAGGAACCACAGCTGGGGCAAGTGGCACGGATCGTAAACAATTAAGCAAAGGAATTGTGGTTTTTGAAGCCTCCATCCCCTCAGATGCAAAGAGACATCCGGCAGAAGTGCCATCCTTCCCCCAAAGGTGTCTGGAACCTGATGGAGCAGGTGAGTTGGTGCAGYAACAGGTTGCAGTGATGTTCACCCCCCTGGCATCAGTACCTGGTACCAAAATCACTGTGACAGCCCACTGAACATGAGGCATGGTGTGACCCCAATGGGAACAACCCCATGGGAACAAACCCCATGGGAACAAACCCACCCCCCAAACCTCAATGGGACAGGGAAGAAGCAAAGGAAAGGCTGAGCTGTTCTCTTGGCCTTAGGTTAAGCCAAATCATAGAACAAAATAGCAAATTTTGATAAAGGTCATCAAATCCAACCATCAACCCACATTCACCACTAAACCATGTCCTCAAGTGCCACATCCACAATGTTTTTTTCAACAATTCCAGGGATGGTGACTCCACCACTGTCCTGGGCAGTGCATTCTTCACTTGGCACTGGTGAGGTCACACCTGGAGTGCTGTGTCCAGTTCTGGGCCTCAGATTGGGAACATTGAGGTGCTTGAGCGTGTCCAGAGGAGGGCAGCTAGGTTGGTGAGGGGCTGGGAACACAAATGCTGTGAGGAACAACTGAGGGAGCTGGGGGTGCTCAGCCTGGAGAAAAGGAGGCTCAGGAGTGACCTTATCACTCTCTGCAGCTCCCTGAAAGGTGCCTGCAGTCAGGTGGGGTCGGTGTCTTTCTCCAGGCAGCACTGACAGAACCAGAGGACACAGTCTCAAGCTGTGCCAAGGGAAATATAGGTTGGATAGTAGGAAAAAGTTTTTACAGAAAGGGTGATAAAGTTCTGCAGTGGTTTGCCCAGGGAGGTGCTGGAGCCACCATCCCTGAATGTATTTAAAAAAAGATTGCATGTGGCACTCAGTGCCATGGTTTAGTTGAGGTGTTGGGGCATGGSTTGGACTCGATGATCTTTAAGGTCTCTTCCAACCCAGTCATTCTGTGAATTCCAGTGTTAAACAACCCCTTCCACAAAGATTTTTTCCTAATATCTAACCTTAACTAATTAATTCTAAARGGGAATAGTGAGAAAATATCTTCATAGCTCCCAATCTGTACATGAACAGTGGATATTTATTTTAAAYAATATTGTGGACAACTTTTGATTACTGCTATTAATTTTGAGACCTTTTTTACCTGGGCAACCAGGTCAGCAGCTTCACAGATGATTTGTTTAAATAGAGAGGGGGATGCACATGGTTGAMTGGATTTCACTGCAAATATTTCACAAAATAATTAGATATAGYCATAGGAAGTTCCATGCAGGAGTTCAGGTCCTCAGGAAGGTCTAGAGGGAAGGYTCCTCCTGGTGAGGAGCCCTAAGGTGGAACTGAGACATGGATGGGGAGAATCAGAYCAGTGGCAGGAAGCTAAAATATACATGGAAATATCAGTGGTTTTGTACTCTAGACATGTGAATTCTAACCAGGCTGGTCTAGTGAAGGTGTCCCTACCCATGGCAGGGGGTAGAATGGGATGGACTTTAAGGCCATTCCAACAAAAATCACTCCAGGATTCTGTTTGTTTCAAGGATTTGATTTGTACAATTGTATTTCAATAAATACATAAATAAAGGAAGGGAACTTTCCATTCAGAAATCTCAAGTTTTTTATATTTTATATTAGTATTTCWCTTTCCCATAACAATACTGATAGCAAGGTGTGAAATTCACTGGTGACAGCTGATTTATGCATTTCAGCACAACCACACGTTACAAATGGCAACTGTTAATGCAGGGAGGGGGAGWGGGGAGAGAAGAAAAAAAGAAGTAAAACTTGTTGTAAGCAACATTTGTTRGTGTCTTGTATTGTGTTCGACTTGACACCAATCCCACATGGAATTAAGTACATGCTGCACAAAAAGCACAGGATTAGTCCTGCTGCAGGAAAAAAAAATAAATAATCCAGCTGAAAGCTGCACGTAGCTGAAAACACTTTATAACTACAGAAATGTCCAAGTGCTTTCAGGCATGAGTTGCTTTGTAAATTAAATTAAGTGTTGCCATTTCCACTTAGAGGTACACAAGGATTATTACAAAGTATTAGGAGAAGGATGTAAATAGTGATGAATTTTGAAAACTTACATGTACACAGGAAAGTAAATGTGAGGATCCTTGGTGGAACAAGAATGTTAACTTCCCTTTGCTTTCCCCTTTGCTTTCCCCTTTCCCTTGCCCTTCCTCTCCCCTTCCCCTTCCTCCTCCCTTCTCTAGCATTACATTCCAATATCTGACAAAAATAATTTGGGGGACCAGAGCTTGATGATGATTTTCCCTGTAAACCCAACATTTCCATGTATTTATTTAATCACCCTGTACGTTTAACCAATTGGAAATATCTGGAAATGCAGCCTTGCTTATAATATACAGGATGTTAAGAACAGGAATCTAAAATTGATCTTTTCCAGCTCTGTTCTGTCTTTTCCTTGGGATTTTTTTCCATTCTGTGTTGTGCATCATCTCATGGTCTCACTGACAATCTGCTGTCTCGCCTCTGGCATTGCAAAATCAAAGAAGAACAAATTTATTCCTGTTTATTTTAGTAACAACAAAACTTTCCACTCCAAGCTCTACATTTTTTACTCTTGAAGGTGATGTATGAAGCAGGGAAAACAGCTCGACTTTCAGKTACTCAACAGAGGTTATGCTGGCAGTAAACAAAATCCTTTCAGACCTCTGCAGGAAGAGAGCTTGATGCAGAATCCACTGGGGAAAAGGTACCTGGAATAGAAGTTGTTATCAACAAAACTGTAGTTCTTGGTACCTTAAGGAACGTGAATGAAAGATGATATGAAAGTATTTGGAATTGCAAATCATWGTTCCAAAGTGTTTTCCTCCTCTGCTGTTTCCTATCACAGAGCTGTAAATATTTGCTCACCTGTTACAAATGCAGTAATTATCATGTTTCCAGATTCGCATGGCAGCTGGAGTTTGCTTTCTGCAGACTAAATATATATTGTCATGGTATGTTATTTACGTGTAGTGGGGTTGTTTTAAACATGGAAGATTTCTCTAGAATATTATTCAACAGGGTTCTTATGTCTGAATTAAGAAGAAAAATATAAAATATTGAGTATGGCTGTTCCTTGGYCCCGAGGGAATGGRTGGAGCTGTGTCAGGGGATGGTCAGGCTGGATATTGGGAAAAGGTTCTTCATCCTCTGGGGGAAGCACTGCCCAGGCTSCCCAGGGAATGGGCACAGCCCCAAGGCTGCCAGAGCTCCAGGAGGGTTTGGACAACGCTCCCAGGGATGCACAGGSTGGGATTGTTGYGGTGTCTGGGCAGGGACTGGGGCTGACTCCATGATCCCTGTGCATCCCTTCCCACTCAGGACATTCCCTTATTCTATTAGCTCCTCAGTGTGTGAACTGAGCAAAAAATGATCAGATAAATGCTCGAATCTGATGGAAATTGCATTTGTACCTGTAAAAGGATTTGCTGTTGGAACCATTTCCTAAGAGGCAGAAACACTTTGCCTGAAGCTACTGGGACARGGAGCAAGGTCACCCAGGAGAGTGATTTTGGTTTAAAGGACACATTTTCAGTAGGATCTCTTAGATGGGGCAGCAAAACTGCTGCAAAACCATGAGGTTTTCCTCATTTCTAGAGCTTCAAAATATGTGAGAGGTTTTTTGCATGTTTTTCCCCCACAGGGAGCAGCCCTTGAYGATTTCTAGTGGAATTAAAGGAGAGGCCTTGTTTTCACTGTGTGCTCTCGTGTGTGTAGAGGTTTCCCATACAAAGATTAAAGAATATAAGGCTGTTCATTTAGAAATTGAATAATAGAAATCCCCCTTTTTTCCTGYCTCTTCAACCAGAGCTTCACAGCCTCCRTYTAGGCTGTTATGTYTYTATGGACCAAAACCACTGGCCTATTTTTGATATTCTGTGCCRCACTCCATGAGAAATAATTTATATTTGCTATTTTATGAGTTTACAAGTGAATTTGKCTTTTCCAAAATGAAACCTAGCAACAGGATCACTGCTTTATCCAGGATATATGAATAGGCAGGAAAGTGATTTCCTTCTAATACTTTCTTTGCATGTAGATGGTGAAGGAACACAAAATCCAAACTCTAGAAATTAAAGAAAAGGCAAAATCAACACATGGGCTTACAAAAATATTGGTGTAGGCATGTAAAATACTATGGGAGATGATGTGAAATGAAAAACAAGACAAACTGTTGWAAATCTAAAAAATAGATTTCAAAAGGGTGTTTTAAGCTCTTGAGTAGAAAAAACATTAATTGGATGAAAAATTAGTGGAAGAATCTCCAATTAATAAAGAATCATCCACTAGTTCYGCAATTAGGGGGGACAGGTGAGGTCAGTTCAGACCCAAGATCTGAYCTCCAGGTCCCCACACGTGTCACAACCACAGACTCTGATTCAGGGTCTCAATTGTGCCCAGAGAATGCTTTACACTGACAATTTTATTGCACTTCTTAAAAAAAAAATTAATTTAGGAGCATTTTAAGGGCTCTTGGTTTAAAATCTCAATCAGCTCTAATTCTGACCTGAAGCCACTCTGTTCTCTTCTGCAGCAGGACTGCATGAAATAAATGAGTTTCTTTTCACCATTCTTCAGGCTAAGCCTCTCTTCAAAGTGTCCTCATAGCCAGGCACAAGAAATGTTTCATCTCAGAAGCTCTGCTTTGACAACTCTGATCCTTTTTTCCTCCTTTCCCCAAATTGGGATTGCTGTGCCAGCACAGGCTGGCCTTTTACACTGCTTTCCTCTACCTGGCTGAGCAGAGCAAAGAGCGAGCAGCTCTTGAACTCACTACATCATTCTAAAATGCTGCTCTTATCAGCTTAATGCTGCCATAATTGTTCTTTTTGCCTGTTTGTGCCACGCTGTGTCTCTGACTGCAGGACAATCCCCTGATTTTTCATTCCAATTCTCTGGAAATGTCGCTGTTACAATGTGAGTTATCTGCACTTTAGAGCGTCTATCACTCAGAATGAAGTTCAGTATCTGAACCCTGCAGCCTCCAACACGTTATCAGCTGCCATCCAGGTAGGTCAATCATTTATAACACATTTAACTCCAATCCTTTATTTTCCTTCATAAGTTGCAAGGTCACCTTAAACCCTGGAAAAGGCCTGAAGAGTGGTGGGGAGATGAATGAGCGTTCCCTGTTGCCATAGGCTGCTTGTTTCCAAGCAGGGTGATGCCTAAAATGCTAATAAATGGGATCAAAAGGCAAAGAGGTTCAGCAAAACCTTGCCCTGGTCACTCAGATCCTTCTGTGCCAGGAGTGTGGGCCAAGGAAATGCCACTGCAGCTGAGCACCACTTTGCCCTGAGCTCACAGTTCAGGGAGCAGCTCTCCACAGCTTCCCTGGCTCCTCCCAGGACTCAGGGTAAAGCCAACAGCTTATTATTTTTAATTTAATGAGAAGCCAAATGTTAACCCCTTGTTACTGTGCTGAGAAAGCCGTGTGCTTCAGGAGCTAATAATAAATAAAGCTGTGTTGACAGGGAAATATTATATTTGTGTTATTTTCTGCACTGGAAATTGAAGGTTTTGGTGGTTCGGGTGGTTTTTTAGATTTTTTGTTCTGTTGTTTTTTTTAATTCGTGGGTTTTTTTGGTGGCTTTTGGTGGATTTTTGGTGGATTTTTGTTTGTTTGTTGTTTTTTTTTGTTGTGTTTTGTTTCTGTTTTGTTTTGGTTTTGGTTTTGTTTTTTATATTTTGTTTTGTGAACATTTGTACCTGTGCTGGAAAGATGAGAGCTGCAAACCGGCCAAATTTCCATGAAACTATTTTCTCAAAACTATCAAGATTCGGTTAATCTAGGAAAGGACAAGAGATCTTAACAAAGCCTGGTATCTCAGCAGCACAATAGGGCTGAAAGTCACTGTGACAGCTGCAAGGTAAGGCACACTGGAAGGAACAATTGATACATTGATGGGATCTAAATTAACTGTAAGTACTCAGGGGAAAACGTCCCGGCTGTCATTGTGAACAGCCCGGTGGAAATCTCTGCCCGGTGTTCTGCAATGATTAAAACCCAAACAAGATGTTACAAAGTGCTAAGCAGAGAATAGAGCACAGCGCTGAAAGTGCTGTAAGGCCATTCTGTAAATCAGTGTGGGAGCTCACCTTGAACCACACGCTCAGTTTTATCACCCCATCTTGAAAAGGATGTATCAGAAATAAAGAATAGGAGCTCTGAAAGTCTGTCTTTTCAGAGAGATGGTTGGGTCAAACTCAGCCTTTGATTTATACCCTGTGCTGTCCCTTTGAAATCAAGTGATTCTCTGGGTTATAAATCACAYGGCAATATGACCTATTTAATTTAGTGAAGGGATGCATGAAAATGCTTATGATGAAGATACACAAACTATTGAGTGCTCTGTCTGCAGGCAACAGAGCTTTTCTTTTCCCTGCCGAGCAGCCTTTGCTCTGAGACAACCAGCAATGCATAAAAACAAATACAAGTGAATCATTTTTAGACAGAAATAGGCAGCTGATACTTCCTCCAGATAAAATATGTGATCTTTCCCCAGTTTCTGCCACTTGAAAAAAATAATTTGGGGATACAGGAGTAGAAGAGCAAGAGGATTTAATCTTCCTAAGCAGATGTAAGGATTGAAAAGTTATGATAAATTGATTTTGGAAAAAGAGAGAATCATTGAATATCCTGAGTTGGAAGGGAGCCATGGGAATCATGAAGTCCAGCTACTGGCCCTGCACAGGACATCCCAACAATCCCAGTCTGTGTCTCAAAACAAAACTCCCATGAATGRACAGGGCCTGGGGAACAAGGGAATCATATCACTGATTCAGAATGCACAGATAAGGTCAGGGAGCAATGAAAAAAAACCCAACCACGAGGTGATAACCAGGGTGACCCAGAATGGAGAACAATGTTCAGCAACTCCACAGAGTCTGAGGCAACATCCTGTGCTCAAAGAGGGCAAAGCCCCCAATTCCTGCCACAGCTGAGTTGTGGCAGCCAAGGGACAGGGAGCAGAGCAGTCAGTGTCTGGCTGGGCTTTGAGCAGCCTCTGCAGCCTCTGTTTGCTCTGCTTTGGAGCCAGTGCAAGGCAGAATATTTCAGCACTAATTAGAAGTCTGTGTGCTCCAGTGTTTGAAATGTCTGAAGAGAGTCAGAAGCTCTCTCTAGTAAGGCAGAACGAGCTGGTTATTAGTAATGAGAGCTGATCACAGGGGGAGATACTCAGCCTGTGAATCTAATTCATAACGGGCAGGAGAGCAGGATTTCAGCAGGGGAGAAAAGGAACATTTCATTCTCTTGTCACATGTCCTGGCAGGGGAGAAAGCCCAAATGGAGCATGTCATGGAGACTCTGCAGCTCTGTTCTGGATGATGTGATTTATCAGAGACYAGAGGAACTTGGGGAGAGAAACAAAGGCAGGAACTCCAAATTCTGATCTCTCCTGATTTGGTTAACAGATGCTCTGACCCATTTATAATGATGGTTCCTGTTCCTGTCTCCACTGAGCTGAAAGGGACACAGCATGGCACAAACTTTGCCYTCCCACACCACCCCTGCTATTTTCTTTGCCCTCTCTGGGAGAGGTCATTGTTCTGATTGCCTTGACATGGGTTCTTACAGAAAAAGAAAATGTTTCCCATCCTTGCTAAAGGATAAAGCACWCTGGCCTCCATTTTCACATTCATTTTAGTATCAGGTAGCTCCAAGTAGAATTTAATAAGGCTGTACATTTTATTTTTCTCCTTGGTTTACTGCTTGGCTAAACTGCTGGATAAAAAGAGCAAATATTCCAGTTTGGGTTTGGAACCAAGACCGTGCATTTCTCTCACATTTTCCCATTAGGTCTTGGCTCAGCCACTTACTATTCTGACAGGTATATTCATCACCTGAGTGTGTGAACAGGGCTGGAGCTGTGGGCTGTGCAGGACACTTGGGGTGGTCACTGGAGTCACCAGTGTGGCTCACTCCTGCAATGACACCCCCTCTGTCGCTGCCAAGAGGGACAGAACAATTCCCAGCAACTTCATTTTGCTCAYGGCTCTGCAGGGAGCAAAAGGCAGGGGAAGAGAAGCAGGCTTCCAGATTTAATTAGGGGTATAGGAAAGAGTTTCCTTTCCATTGCAGGACTGTGATGTTCTGCCTGTGCAAATGGCCTTGGCTGTCAGGTGAGGATTTGCATGGACTTTATAAACTTTAATGATGCATTCCCTTGAGGAATTCCTCCAACACTGCTGCTCCAGAGGTGAAGTAGCCCTTGTGGTGTCCTGAAACACTCTCCCTGCCCAGAGACAATTACACAAGTGGATGTACTGGGTGTGCAGAAAACTGTACTTAGCCGTTGCTTGATATCTCTTGGAAAATGGACAATAATGAACATTTCTCATGGTAATTGGTATCTCCCTCAGTYGGGTCACYGAAGGGTTTGCAAGCTGTCTATTAACTGCACCTCAGCTGTTCTCACTCAGTGGGAAGCACATTCCACACAGACTTTTTCAGRGTTCAGGAAATATTTTAACTTTTCAGCAACAGTTTTATAAAGCCAAGCAGAGAAGTTTGCATGACAGTAATAATTGCTTCAGTTCCTAAAACCAAAAGCAAGCCTGCCAAAATATTATTAAAATCAACACCACAAAACAACTCCTGTTTTGTCTCTTCCCTTCTCCTTTCTTTGGAACATTTATAAAGAAACTCTTCTATCTTGCATAAAGAAATTATTTTCTTAAGGAGAGTTTTAGTGTCTTCAGCACAAGTAATTAGGGTAAGAACAGAAAGWATTTATCAATGTTATTACAGTGAACACAGCACTCAGACTGTGACAACTGAGKTCTTGTAGTGAAGTGCAGAGAGAACAAACTGGAGCAGGTGCAGACAATAAACCTGGCTGGGTCCACCTCACAATGCTTAAAATTCTTTATGGAACTGCTTTGTGAGTAAGATTTCAGGAGAAACAAGCAAAAGGTGAAAAATCTCCGTTATAAAAGTTTCAARACAATTTCTAGAGAGGGCAAGCATAAAAGTTTACAGTTCCCATAATGGCTTTCCGTGAACCAGACAAACCCTGGAGATTACGGGAAGGCAGGCATGCCAGGGTTATAAATATATTTATAGGAAGCACTGGTGCAGTGAGTAAATGGGCTGTTGCTCCCAGCAGGCTCCCAGGAGTGATCACACAGAGGCTGCACYGCTCCTCCAAGGGCAGAAATCCTGCCTGGCGTGTCCCACCCTGCAGGGAGCACTGAACTTTCAGCAGTCTCTGAGAGTGCCCTGCAGCACAAGTGMCATGCAGGCTCTTTCTTCTCGCAGTAAACAACTTCTCTTCCCAGCCAGGGACTCTCTTCCTGTGAATACACAAGCTACATGTGTTCCTCTAGAGGTCCTTGGGTGCAGCTGAGAAGCAGCAAAGCAAGTGGGGTGAGCTGAGGAACTTTTAGCTCTTTTTGTGACTGTTTTATGGGGATATCATATGAAGGACTCAGCTAAGTAGGCTAATAATTCTGAGCACTCTTTTTTTTCCCCCTGATATCTTTACAGTAACTTTCCTGTATAGAAGTGTCCACATAGTTAGACATTTATTTTGGACTAACCATTCTAATTTAAAGCTAGAGTATTCGCCTGGTAAGGCTCCAGATTTAGGCTCCCTCTGACCTGCCTTCATTGTGAAATTGATGTGAAACAGTGAGCAGAGGATGGATACTGTCCACATCCCACTCTGGACCTGTGTCTGTGCCCCACAGCACTTCAGCTTTGGTTAGAAAYAAAATAAAACTCACTGCTATAGCTACAGCCCCAAAAGAAATCTATTTCTACTGCAAGCCTAGACAGAAGAGTCACCAGCAGTGTTGGTGACTCCTGAGGTGAACAGCTTGGTGTGCTTGTACAGCCAAAGAGAAGCCTCCACATGGCAAAAACCTCCTGGGAGCTGATGGACCACAGGAATTCACTCTCACCAAGAATAAGATTTTGCCTGCTCTCAGTGAGTGCTCTCTTCAGCAGATATAGTGGATATTTTRWCCCCCAACAAAGGGGAGAGAATGSCGAGGAGGACTCCATCTTATCTAGATGGCTAGATTAATTACTTTAATTAATTACTCTAGAAGGCTAATTAATTACRTTATTATACTATATTATTCTATACTGTATTACACTATGRTACATTACATCTAAACTGAATCTGCCAAGTACTCCACTCTGAACACTCTGCTCAGAATCTCATGACTGTCAGCCAACAGCCCCAACACACACACTCTTATGTCACAGACATCTTTTATGAAAAATCCTTTCCTTAGGATTCTTTCTCCTGAGAAGCTGAGAGGCCTCAGGAACAAAATGTAAACATTGATTATCTGCTGCTGTGGAATGCAACAGGTGGATCTGTGATTGGCCTCATGTAGTTGTTTCCAATTAATGACCAATCACAGTCAGCTGGCTCAGACTCTCTGTCCGAGACACAAGCCTTTGTTATCATTCTTTCTTTTTCTATTCTTAGCTAGCCTTCTGATGAAATCCTTTCTTCTATTCTTTTAGTATAGTTTTAATGTAATATATATCATAAAATAATAAATCAGCCTTCTGAAACATGGAGTCAGATCCTCGTCTCTTCCCTCATCCTCTGACCCTTGTGAACACGGTCACACTCTTGGCTGTGATAGGCCAAGGAAACAAAACACCACCACTTTGGGTAAATAATCTTCATATTGTATTCTACTTTTGCACAAACACAGGCACAGCAAATGAGATAAGAGTTGTTTTCCTTTCTCTGAGGTTCAGAGAATGTGAAACCCAGAAAATATATTTGGGAAGAATTGTGCCTTGCTTTTCTCTGTGAAGGGAAATGCGGCTACAAGCAGACTGTGTTCAGCTCCTTGGGTATCTGTTCCACTCAGGTCACCTCTCAATATCCAAATTTCCAGACAGATCCTGCTGTCCTGRACCAGAGTATCCTAGGCTCATCCGTGGGCAGCAGGTGAGGGAGGGGATTCTGCCCCTCTACTCTGCTGAGACCCCACCTGCAGTGCTGTGTCCAGTCCTGGTGTCTGAGGAGGACAAAGAACTGTTGGAGCAAGTCCAGAGGAGGCCACCAAGCTGCTGAGGGACTGGAGTACCTGGCTCTTTAGGCCAGGGAGAGCTGGGAATGTTCAGCCTGGAGATGAGAAGAATACAGGGTGACTTAAATTGAGACCTTTCAGTCCTGAAGGAGCTGACAGGAACCATGGAGAGACACTGTCTACAAGGGATGGAGAGACAGGACGAGGGGGAATGGCTTCCCACTGCCGGAGGGCAGGGTTGGATGGGATATGGGGAAGGAATTGTTCCCTGTGAGGGTGGGCAGGCCCTGGCACAGGGTGCCCAGAGAAGCTGTGGCTGCCCCTGGATCCCTGGCAGTGTCCAAGGCCAGGCTGGAAGGGGCTTGGAGCAACCTGGGCTAGTGGAAGGTGTCCCTGCCCAGACTGAATGGGCTTTAATGATCCTTCTAACCCAAACCATTCCATTATTCTATGATTATGATAAGTTTTTTTGTGGTCTTCGACAACATTTTGTGTCTATTTCTTTTCTATCTATAGGGAGACACAAGGAACAGCTTAGTTATTAAAATAAATATGGAATTATTGTGGAAAAACTCTTTTTGGATCCATTTCTGGTAATGGAGACCTTACCATCATGGTAAGGTCTGCATTGCTGTATGAACATCTCATAATCTCAGAATTATTTATCCTCACCACAAACCTCTGAAGTGCATTGATATGCCACATATTTCACAAATAAGAAAAAGGCAGGATTAAGTACTTTGAGTTAAAAAGCAAAATAAAATTAGATACCATTAAGTCTTTGAAAATCAAAAAGTAATGTTGCTCCAGATAAAAATTAATGGGTCTCATTTAACAAGACAGTGATWCTTATATGTCACATGTAGCATTTCCTAGGAGTTTACTGCTGATAAAGAAGTCATTTCCAAAGCTTTAAGGATATTAATGAGCTACTTTGAAGTGCTTCAGAACTATTTGTGTTAAAATAAAACTCAGCAGATGGGCACAATATCATGGAAAACTACTGGAGCATGGTAGTTTGTTTTTAAATAGTTTTTTAAGCCAAAATTGACAATAARGTGAAAATTGTTCTCAAAAGCTGTAGTGTATGTGATAAAGTAGAAAAACTGTTTCATCCATTATCTTTCCATATTTTGAACTGGGCTGTTTATGATCAGCCCCATAAATCACAGGCTGCTGCTGTTGGTTTGATGGGTTGGGGTGAGGCACGTGGGTTAAAGGTGGCAGCTGCTGTGGTTTAATTTTAGCAGTTTAAAATGTAGGAGGTGTGAATAACTTTGCTCACACAACCCCACCTACCTGGAGAAAAACACCTTGAAGACAGAGTTCTAGGAAGAACTCAGAAACAAGTAGAAGACAAAAAGAAAAATAGCATATGGAGAGACTTGTTTGCCAAATTAGAGCTGTAGGAAAGGAAAACAGGGCAGACATGGAGAGATTACACATGGAAAACCTTCTGCAGTTTACAGATCCTCCAAATATCAATAAATCTTTCCAAGTCTGGTTTAAAAAGCACTGTGGTTGTGTGTAATCCTACCTCAGCAAAGCATTCTGGGATAGCATTCAGCCACTTCTCATCCATTAATTTAATTTTTTCCTCAGTCTCTCTCAGTGGACCTTTTTTTGTTCCTTTCTTTTTTTTGCAGTGGTTGAAGAGATCTGTTCTTAATTAGTATATCAGTAGAGATTTTGCAGGTGAAACTTCTGCAATTCACACATTTGTCTTCTTCAGGAAGGTTATTAGACTCGAGCACAGATCATTTGTCTCCTTTTGCAGGCTCCTGACAAACCATTCTTTGTTCCCAACGGGACTGTGGGAATTGTAATATAGGCAGAAAATTGACCCTGCGTGAGCGAGCTGGGGAAGGGAGGAATGCATTTGCAAACTGTCTAAAAAACAAGGCAAAACTCCAATTTGCAACATTTAATAAAGCCTGAGAAACTGCCAAGGAAAAAGAGAAAAGGAACTCCACTTTCTAGGTCATTAAAACCCAAAAATTATGTCTTAATCTTGATTTACCTTTGGTGTTGACATTGCTTCGTCTCTTCTGAGATCAGGACATTTGGGTCTTTTCTGCTCTGGAGCTTTGGAAGGGAGACAATAATTTCTTTTCCTTGGGCTGGTCTTACTGCTGGACAAATGTGGTCACTTTATGCAGAGGATGCTGCTCATGGAGACATTTTGCTTAGGGAAAACTCTCTAAAGCAGTAAGTCCTGGTTCCTATGGGAATTGAGATTCTAGGCTCCTTTTTTTTTACTTCTGTTCTCAGTTTCCTGGGCCTTGTCCTTGATACCTCAGGCATGAGCAGCTCCTACTCTTGCTAAAGCTTCAGTAACTTGCGTCCAAGTTCTTGCTGCTGGAGTTCAGGTAATTTATTGCARAAATAATGATCACAAAACTGGAGGTGAGATCTGTTCACAAAGCTGCTTTTGAATAGTTCAACACCTGGGGGTTTGGACAGGTTGGATGATGGGACAAGGCCAATGGAGTAAAGGGCCAGGTCCTAKCCCTGGGTCACTCCAACCCCCTCCAGGCTGAGGGGAAGAGTGSCTGGGYAGCTGCAAGAGGCCCTGGGGGTGTTGGGGACAGAASTTAYAAATGAGCCCAGGTGGAGCASAGGCKAATGGCCCCTGGGCTGTGCCAGCCCTGGTGTGGGCACAGGCCCAGGGCAGMGGCTGTGCCCTGWGCTGGCCCTGCTGAGGGACCTCCAGTGCTGTGTCCAGTTCTGGCCCTCGTGGCCAGAGAGYCCTWGAGGGGCTGGAGCGTGTCCAGGGAAGGGAACGGAGCTGGGGAAGGGTCTGGAGCACCAGGAGGGGCTGAGGGAGCTGGAAAGGGGCTCAGCCTGGAGKAAAGGAGGCTCAGGGGGGACCTTGTGGCTCTGCACAGCTCCCTGACAGGAGGGGACAGCCGGGGGGGTCGGGCTCTGCTCCCAGGAACAGGGACAGGAGGAGAGGGAACGGCCTCAGGCTGGGCCAGGGCAGGCTCAGGTTGGACATCAGGAGGAATTTCTGCATGGAAAGGGTGCTCAGGCCTTGGCAGGGGCTGCCCAGGGAGGTGTTGGAGTGCCCATCCCTGGAGGTGTCCCAGGAAGGCCTGGATGTGGCACTCAGAGCTCTGGGCTGGGGACACGGTGGAGATCAGGCACAGCTTGGACTTGGTAATCCTGGAGGGCTTTTTCCAACCTTAATAATTCTGGGATTCTGGGATTCTAACATTCTTACAGGTTCACTCAGCTCTCCAGTTCCTACAGAGGAATTCTCTCACTCTTGATGGCATGTGCATGTTCTACATGAAGCCTGAGCTGGGGTTGTGAAGGACCCTGCACATCCAACACCTGGAACTGTTACTTGTCCCTGTGAAGGGGAATCACAGGGTTCTGGTTGTCCTGCAGAAGCAGAGTAGCACCACTCAGAGCTGAATAGTGTTCAATGACCTTTTGCCTTCAGGACTGTGCTTTTGCCCCAAAGTTACCCAATTTTAAGTCAATCAAGATTGMTTTCAGTAGTAGCAGTATTAATGACTGATACAGCTTTATTTACACCATTTATGCTTCAACTTCATTAGTGGTCCCTTGTTTTCTTTCTGCCTCCTCACATTGGCATCCACATGGCAGGGTTGTATTTTTCCAGAACACCTTTCCTCCTTTCTCCTTCTCTTGTGTTTCTGGCATTCACTGAGGGCAATATCACAAGAAAAAGGTGCAAAAATAATTGGGAATGTGGAGTGAAGTAACGGCCAAATCCTTTCCATTTTTCTCCCCCTCAGACATTTGTCTGTATCCTGTATAATTATCAACAGGCAGCAGGCCTTCAAAGCAGTTTTGTGCTGGTTGAACACCTTGAAGCAGCTTCCCTTTGTTCTTTAAATTATTCTGGAGGAACTTTTGGAGGAGCAGAAAGTTCCTTGATGCTTCCTGACCTGTTCCATGAGGGCCTTTTATTTATTGCAGGTTGCCAGGTTACCTCCTGCCTGGTCATTGAAGTCACTTGACATGAAGATTTTATCTGCCACCAAAAGGTTGTTGACCAGGCCATTTATTTCAGTAAAGAGTTCTTCTGTCACTCTCAGTCATAGCTGCATAAATGCTGCAATGATAATAGTGAGAAAATTTATCTCTTAAAGTGGCAACTGTTATTTTATCCCCCGGAGCAAACTGTCAGGATTCCTAAAGGTCTTGTATTAAATTGCAAATCCAGCACCATTGTGTCTGAATTCTAATTTTAGATGTTCTTGTTACAAAATCTGAGCAAATGTGCATTCAATTAAGGTAAGGGTTTGGAACTTTGCATCTGAGGAAATAAGCTTTTACAATTAGTTCAAAATTAAATCAGAACATTTCCAATCCACTTGTTCTGAAATATAGTCATAATAATTAAAAAATCATTAATGTGCTTTGCACTCTWGGGGCCTTTCCTTTAATATGGGATTTTCTGTACACAGAAAGTTGAGGGTTGTTTGTCTGCTAAGGAAATAAAAAGCAGTTGATAACCCAAAACTGCAGTCTCCCATTTTTTCACTAAAAGCTGATCAGAAACATCAGGATTCCTTAATATCAACCCCTAAAGCTATAATTTAACTGGAACAAGCTCAAAATGGCTTTCAGCAACCCCTAAATTAACACTTTGTGGATGATTCCACCAGAAATGCTTCTTTCATAACATACATTTAACTTCCTTTTCTCCTTGATGTGCAGAAGAATGGGAAGAAGTTTGACAAGGAGTCACTTGATTTGCTCAGTCCTGAATTTTCCAGGTTGCTCTCTAGTGTGTTGGCCAGGACTGCAGGTACCACAGAAGCACAAGATAATCCTTCATTCTGAGACAAAACTCAGAAGCTTAAAAACAACCAATTTTTACTAAAARTACAAGTTCTGTAAAATCCTAAGTGCCAGGAGAAGAGTGAACAGGGATCACCAGTGCAAAATCTAGGGGGTGTCAGCTGAAGCCAGGAGATCAGAGAAGTGTTCAGAAAGCTCCTTCCTCCATTGCAAAGATCCCAGTTGAGAAGGAAATCCCAYAATGTGTGTTGGGGCTGTTTGTCCCTTTATCCCTTGCTGTAATGCTCTCCTACTCTCAATCCCACTGCCAAAGGTGGCTCTCAAAGGTAGGAGATATTTRTCTTGATGTGCCACACACCATTTCTGGTGTCTAAATAGGGAGATGTGGGAGATGTCCACACATCTGTCCCAGCCCCTGAGACCATTCCTGTAGGAGTTTGGGTGGGAGGGAGCCAGCTGCCTGTCCTTGCCTCTTCCCAGCAGTGCTCTGCTTCCACAAACCCTGGTTTAGTTACAGAAAAAGCCATAAAAATGCATTACACTGAACTCAGGTAAGTTTTACAGTCGAATATTAAGCTGCAGAAACAACAAAATTAGGTGACTTATATATGTGGCAATAAATCCTTCCACAGGACTTTGAGTGAACTATTACATTCTGCAGCTCCCTCAGCAGCTTAAATTGGCTCTATTTGGCTCATAAAGGCAGGATGGATCCTCATTTATACACATAACAAATGGAATAAATACACTTCTTTGAAAAATGGCAATCTGACAGTTTAATATATGTTGGGGTTTTTTTCCAGGATATTTTAACTTCTTCAATAAAATTTTATTAAGATGACACATCTACATATAGGTACATCCACATGTACAGACAAAAAAGATTAAATTAAGATTCCTGTTGGTTTATTTGCACCAGTTTCAACACAAGCTTATTCTCAGAATGATAATTCCTGCACACAGTTGGAAGAATGAGCTAAGCTCTCCTGCTCACATGTTTTTGTAACTTAAATGTCATAAAGAAGAGGTGAAATTCCAGAATAAAGCTCAGCTCTAATTAGTGCACTGATTTGAGCACTGAGTTCATTTTCTGCTAGGTTACAACTTTCTAAATGTTCCAAAGCAGATGCACCTCATGATTCCTCTGCCACTTACTCTAATGCACAGAACACTTTACCCCTCTGAATTGGCACTTTAAATCACTCTCCTGGCTGCTCCTCATTACATGCACACAGYCACCACACTCTGGAGCTGATCTGACCAGGAAAATCAGAATCAATTCTTTCTTCCTCCTGCCAAATGCCCTCTGCTGCTGCAGAGCCCTGTTTCCACATTCTTGATAACCTGTGTCTCACAGAACAGCAGCACACAGTGCAAAACACAGGGATGTGTTCCAAGAAAATATCAAAACAAGCTTAAAAAACAACAAATTTTTACTAAAACTACAAGTTTTATTTGCATGATGATCYATAATGTTACAGTAGATGAAAATTAAGAAATATTTTTACTCCCTCAAGGCTTAGAGTTTGGTTTTGGTTTCTGTTGGCTAAATTTTTAAAGTAATGAGCTGTAGATATACAATTAGAGTTACAGAATGGCTTTGGTTGGAAGYGAACTTAGAGATCATCCAGTGCCATGAGCAGGGACACCTTCCACTGTCCCAGGTTGCTCCAAGCCCCATCCAGCCTGGCCTTGGACACTGCCAGGGATCCAGGGGCAGCCACAGCTTCTCTGGGCACCCTGTGCCAGGGCCTGCCCACCCTCACAGGGAACAATTGCTTCCCCAATATCTCATCTAAACCTACCTTTTTGCAGAGAGATGTAAACTTATGAATTGTTAGGTTGCTGTCCATTATAAACTTGCTGAATGGGGYGAAGAAATTAATGTGCCTCAGGGAAATTGTTTATTAAAAGTGGTTATATAGGGGTTCATAGCCCCTACCCTCTGAATACTTTGCAGCTGCCACTCTCTTATTTTCCAAAATAAAATCTGAACTGCAGCAGCTCCTGTATTTCTAATCAGCATGGAAATTCAACATCCTGCCCGTTTCCCCTGGGACTAATTAAGAAAAACATCAAAAAAGTGGAGAGACTTTAATTAGCAATTTATGCAGCATGATGTTATCATTAGCCTGCRCTGTAAGCACCACCCTCATCAGAGCCATAACGATGGGCTAAATGGAGCTGTCCATGGTGACCCRATGGAATTAGCAGTTCCAAAGGCATTTGGATTTCACAGTGGGTCAYTGGGTGTGACTGCAGATCCCAACAMCCTCACAGAACTCTGAGCCCACCTGCTTTGAGACCGCAGATAGGAATTTGTGTCTGCCTCTGTGGATTGGAGTGCTGCAATGAACTCTCAGGGAGGCAGTTTAAAAAAATCACAGTTGATTAAGYAATCCTATTATTAAATGCTTCTAGATTTAGTAAAAGGATTTCTTAAATCGACTGTGAATTGGAAGGAAGACTGAAAAAAATTCCCTCTATGGAATAGAAYTATATGACTCTTCCAGGGATCCAGGGGCAGCCACATCTTCTCTGGGCACCCTGTGCCAGGGTTTCACCACCCTCACGGGGTGTAATAGGAGCCTCCTCGAGCCAGGTCTCATAAGCTCTTGGAGGTCTATTTCACACCCAAAATAGCTCAGCTACCTTTAGAGGCATAAAACCAGTYGGATGCCTTCTGCTGCAGTGTTGGAAACAAACAAAAGGCAAAATAACAAACTCTTTACAGAGAAAAACCAATCCAGGTGCAAGAGGCCCTCCTGCCCCTGSTAAAACACCTCACAAAAGCAATTKGTTTCTTTGRTCTCTTCTTTTTCTAGTAAATTGCCCAGCTGGGACTTTTTGGTTCCTGTCCAATTAGCTATCCTTAAGTTTGAGGTGAAGTCTCCCAGGCCTATGAAATGCCTTTTTCACCTAATCAAGGAGACAAACTTCTGGGCTTATTTCCTTTTTAAGGAGACAAAGGATAGTTMTGTCACTCCATCAACAGGGGACACATTCCTACTAAAGGGGAGAATTTCTTCCTAATATCTAACTTAAACTCAGTGTGAAGCCATTTCTCCTTGTCCTGTCACTACAGTTTTTGATTAATTGTCCCTCTCCAGTTCTCCTGGAGCCCCTTAAGGCACTGCAAGGGGCTCTAAGATGTGCTTGGAGCCWTCTCTTCTCCAGGTGAGCACCCTAAGCTCTCCCAGCCTGGCTCCAGYGGGGCTCCAYCCCTGGGYGCATCTCRTTGATCTCARCTGGGCTCTCTCCAGCAGCTCCAGCTCCTTCCTGTGCTGGGGCAGCTCTGCAGGTGAGGTCTCACCTGAGCTCAGGGGCACAGGGGCAGAATCCCCCTCCCTCCCCTGCTGCCCAGGGCATGGGAGTTCTGGTTCCAGCTCACATCTTCAGCACCTTGAAGATCCTACACCTTTGATCGTGTCCTTCCAAAGACTTATTTCTCTTTCTCTCTTCTTTCTCTTCTTTCTCTCTTCTTTCTCTTCTTTCTCTTTCTCTTTCTCTCTCTACAAAGTTGTAGCTCCTCTCATTCCAGAAGACCTGCATTAATTTGGAGCAGCAATCTTTTCTCGAGCCCCACAAACATTCATATTTGTACGTGCCATTGTACAGCCAGCCCTGAGCTGTTCTAATCAGCCAGAGGTAATTTAGATTCACCAACAATACTCACAAATATTGCACAATGTCACAAAGGATCAAATGCAAATGCACATTTCTTCTCAGCCACTGAGAAGCATTTAAAAAGAAATTAAACAGCAGATCTCATCTTCTCCCAAATATAAATATGCAAASTGATGCAAATTGCTTGCTCCTGACCCGGGAACATGATGGCCAATTGCCTGACCTGTGTTCACAAAACAATATTTCATTTCATTGCCTGTTCACAGGGAGTCCATTTGAAATTTTTGTGGCATCAGGATAAAAATCAGAATGAGCATATGCTTCTCAGAGCACTTCAATCACTTCTGATTTCCTAGGCAGTGTCTGTGCCTAGCAAAYCGTGAAGCCTGGAATATATTAGCAAAGTATTAATTATGGTTGAAATCCTCAAACACATTTCAATACTTAGCTGTCACCAAAGTGGTGGCAGGAGTCATCCTCTAGCAAAAACCATTGTGCAGCAGCAAATGTGGTAAGAGCTCTACAATTTCTTAAGGAAAGTTGTAAAATATATATATATATATATATATATATATATATATATATATATGTATAAATCATGCTGTATACCAAACAGAGGAACAAAATAAAATAATAAATCTGCTAATTGGAAGAGGGTTTTGTAGAAGTAACACTAACTAAATAGAGACAGAAGATCACAGAAAGATTTGAGGTTTTAAAGATCCTCTACTTCTAACCCTTGGTTCTATTTCTGCACCACTACTGAAAACAAATCCAACGCCATGTTCTAATCCCATTATAGGCATGTATATAATATTAATCCACAAACTTATCTTCACTGCAAATAAATTCCAAACAAAGAATAAAATCATCATTTTCTCATGTGCAARGCAAAATTCCCTCCTGCTGCCTAAATTTCTCTGTTGCTTCCTGGTCATGCTAAGGGTGTCAAAACTGAAACATAAATATAATAAAAAGCTGCTATCTTTTCAATAGGATGGAAACTGCCATCAATTATTAGGTCTGTCCAGTTTAAATATTAATGACATCAATAAAAATATAATATCAATACTGATAGKAACATTTGTGATTTAAAAACACTACAATAACTTATCAAAATGTCACTATTATTATATATTTTTAAATTATTATTTTAATATTAATATTATTAACAGTATTATTAATAACATTAATATTATTATTGTTATTATTAATTACTGCTGCTGGTCTAGTGGAAGGTGTCCCTGCCCATGTCAAGGGGATGAACAATATTATTTATTAAAACAATATAAATGGATTATAAAGGGTGTTTTCCTAGTGTTCTCCATGAATCCTGGAAAAGATTTCCCAATAACCAGCCAAAAAGCTTTATTTCAGTGCTATGAAATGCTTTCCTTCCTTTAATATGGAGAGCTTTTAACAATCTCATTTTTCTATAGATTCATCTAAACTGGATATAAACWCTGAATTATTAGTAATGGTTTATTGGGATATGATCATGGAACTGTGAGAAACACATTCCAGTAGCTGATATGAACTTCAGGCCTTCCTTTCCAGCAAAGAGCTGTTGAAAATATTTTATTAYGCATGTTTGAATGTTGTAACAATCTCCCACAGCCACTGTCATTATCCTCTTGATTCCCCATTGCCTTAAACCAGCAATTAGAAGTTGATGAGAAACGTCCAGGAACAATAATAGTTAAAGATCAATTAGGGATCCATGAGGCTGAGGAGATTAAATATTTATTAAAATAACAACAACCTTTCAAATAATAGTTCAAACTTCATTACTTTAATCCATTCTGGAGCTGCTATTTTCTGCCTCACTTCCCTGTAATTGCAAACTGCATCAGTGACAGGGAATGTCTCGCACCAAAAGTACATAAAAACATAAAGTGTTTATGTTGCAGTGACAGTGCTGAGATTTTGTAAACAGATTGGAAGAGGTTTATTTTTTATTTGCCTGCACATTTCTGAAGTGCTTTTCTAGTGTCAAGTGACAAAAATTTTCCACTTAGGTAAATTTAACTGGAATTTCCAGCATGGATCCATAACCCTCCCTTTGCAGGCAGATGGACAAATGACCACAGGCCTGATGATCTCTTCAGCTGCAGACCTGGAGAAGGGAAATTGGGAAGCTGGGTGTAAGGCAAGAAAGGATTTTGCAGAAGGGATAGAGCTTCTCTCTGGAATTCAGTGTGAAAAGTGACAGCTGGTGGAATGTTTCTGTGGAAGTGCTGTGTGGTAACAGGAGTGGCAGCTCTGCTTTCTGTCCCTGCCTTGGTGACAATAAAAAGTGTGCAACCCACTCTTTCCCTAACACATAACACAAAAATGTCTCTAATTCATTTAAAATGGTGATTTAAACCAAACCCTGACAGAATTTGGGGCCAACAGATACAAGCTATGGCATCTAAAAAGGCAAAAGATGAAACAAGAAATCATTAGCATGGCAAAAGGGGAAGAAAGYGAGCATCTTTGAAAGAAAGCACACAGCTCCTGAGAGTAAAGTCAGATTTGATCCTTGTGCATTCCTCCCAGCTCAGATGATTCTAGGCTGTAAAATTCAATGAAAACATTCTTCACTGGGGCAAAAGTGAGCACACAGCCCGTGGTGGCTGGAGAAGCCATCAGGGCACAAGGGAACACCTCAKACTCTGGAGCTCCAGACTATGGCAGCAAGGCGTGAAGATGCCACAAACCCATCACTCCYTTTGGCCATGACATGGTGACATGGATGCACCAAGTGGCATTTTTTAGTTTTTTTGTTAAACTTTGTTTTACTCCTCAGCAGGAGTAAAGCAGGGACAGGAGCTCCTGGAGCTGAGCAAGGGCCTGGAGCACCTCTGTGCCCAGGAAAGGCTGAGGGACCTGGGGCTGCTCAGCCTGGAGAGGAGCCCCAGGGAGAGGGGCCTCAGCCCTGGCTGTCCCTGGGTGTCCCTGGCTGCCCCAGTCTGTCCCTGTGTCCCCCAGTCTGTCCCTGTGTCCCCCAGTCTGTCCCTGTCAGTCTGTCCCTGTGTCCCCCAGTCTGTCCCTGTGTCCCCCAGTCTGTCCCTGTGTCCCCCTGTCTGTCCGTCCCTGTGTGCAGAAGTCAGAGCAGGCCCAGGCCCTGCCCCAGGCCCAGCCATGGCCCCAGAGCCCTGGGCAGGGCCTGAGCCCAGCATTCCCCTGGTKCCTTCCAACCTTACTCATCCTTCATTTTTGTCTTGATTTTTTTAAAATAAGCCTACATCCACGTGTTTTATGATAAATTGTGACTTTTGTTATATTTATCCTAAGTCCTTTATTCGTTTCCTTTGGTGGAGGAAAAAAATATATGGAAGAACCAAACACTGAAGAAATTCCTATGTCATCCAAACAAGGTTAATTTTCTTCTATAAAAACCCCAAGTTTAACCACTGCTTAAGCTGATCATTGAAAGAAGCAGCAGTGATTTCAAATGCTTTTAACATTTGACAAAACATTATCCTCAAGTTGTTCTAGCACTCCTCTCTAAAGGTTTCTAATCAACTGCTGAGAATGGCAGCACCTCCAGAACTCTCATCACTTACAGAAGTATACTTAGAAAATGTGAAACTATTTATGCCAATATAAGTATGCCTAATGGATTTGGTTTAAACAAGTTTCACACTGCAAATCTTTTTTTCCTTTTCATGCCCAGCAATTCTATCCCTGATCTTTAAACTYCACTGTGTTTCTCTTGCTGGATCCATACCTCAGGGAAAACATGCTAATCATGCTGCTTATGCTTCCTCATGTTCTGAACTTCTTTCCCTCTGTCGCTTCCATGCATGATTATAATTTGATGATAAGAGAAACAATTTAAAACTGCAATTATGAAAGCATTTCTTTGTTAATTCCCTCCTGGCTAAATGACTTCCTCTCACGCTAGGAAGTTAAACATCTGACAGCACCACTGAGCTCCAGGAGCTTCAATTCCCATTCACAAAAGCCTCTTTTTTAGCTGCCTCTTATATTCCGTATTGGGATTTATAGTGATTTGCTCCCTCCTCTCTTATGGATTCATGGATCCCAGAGAGACTCAACCTGGAGCCAATATTTGCAACTCTGCTGGACCTCTGTCTCTTTGTTTCAGTTGACATTATGAGGTGTGTGTTTTATGAACTGGGTAGAAGAGGAAATGAACCCTGTTGGGGCTGTTCCTCTGGGCACCATCTCACCAGCACYGAGACAGATCAGCACAGTGCTACCAGAAGGATTAGGCAATAACAGCAGATTACATTGTGTGGAATAAAATATTACAGAGCAGCTCAGAAATTGTCCTATCAATACTGCAATATTGCAATGAGACAATCAGGAGGTAGAACACGGGGTGGAATGAAAAATCCTGTAATTGTTGCCTTCATGTAGGTAAAATGATGAGCTGTGGTGCTGGTTCTGCAGTTCAAACACAGGTTAAAGGGTGCAGGGAGTTGACTAGGTTACTTTTTTCTTTTCTTTTTCCTCTAAAATRATACCCACACCAGCCATAAAGGAGAACAGAGAATAACTGCAGTGTTAACATAGCAGGAAATAAAAATTATCCTCATTTATCTACTCATCTTTATTTCACAGTTGTGAGCAGATACCAGTGGATGACTTGCAACAAATACAAAATTATTGTGCTTTCTGCTAAAAATATGTAACTTTGATTTAAAGTAATTTGTTTAAAAGCCTAATGAGGTTGACATTTGAGGCAGGTTCCTGCCATTTCTGTTCCTTCTGGCTTCACTGAGATAAAATAAAATTGTGGCAGGTGACTCATAAAATGAGCTGACCTGCCAGGGCAGAACAGACTCTCCGAAATATCTGTGTGGAATGATGGGATTTTTGATTTTTATTGGATACATTGGGAAGTTTTTCAGTGCTGCTTGAGTTGGGCCAAGGACACAACACCCTGGAAGGACACAACACCCTCGAAGGACTCAACACCCTGGAAGGACACATTCAGGGTCCCTTAAGGGGAGATGGGGTACAGGGGTTGAGAAGGGACAGGAGAGCCACTGTAGGTGTGGCAGAGAGGGGAGCAGTGGTGGGAACTGGGCATGGCTCAGGTCCCTGCAGGGACAGGGCAGACCTGGAGCCAAGAGCTGACACTGGAAAAGGATTAGGCAAAAAATACTGTGAATAAGTTGGGGACAGCTTGGCTTTCCACAGCTGAGCAAACCACACCAGAGAAGAGCCCCTACAACATGAGCTGAGATGGTGGGAACAATGGGCTCAGAGAGAAATGGGAACATGAGCTTAGAGAGAGGGCAAAATCCCATTGCTTGTGCATGAGTTGAGGAAACACCTTTAGCTGTGGCTGCCCCACCCCTGGCAGTGTCCAAGGCCAGGTTGGAGGGGCTTGGAGCAACCTGGGCTAGTGGAAGGTGTCCCTGCCCATGGCAGGGGGTGGCACTGGATGGGCTTTAGGGTATCTTCCAACCCAAACAATTCTGGGATTCCATGAAAATTGTCCAGCCTACAAGAGACTATAGTGGCTCTTACACATCACTGCCCTAAAAAACCTGAATGCCTTGCTTCAGTAAATGGGATAATGATGGGTGAACACCCAGCACTTTGGAGCTGGATTGTCATAATCCATCCTTAGAAGAAGAGATAAAAATTCATCCATAAATCTGAAGTTTTAAGGACAGTCCTTAACGAAGAGAGGGGATATGATATCAAGCAGGAACATACAAATAAAAACTGAGGGAGATGAATGGGAGCATGTGAGCGAACATTTCTCATGCTATAGAAGAATCTTCAACTTGAAAGGATTTTTTTAAAATATTATTTTATTTGTGGCTGAAGTATTTTGCTTAAAATTTGTATTTCATGTATTCAAAAGATCTTTTGAGTTATATGATATTGGTGTGTTATGAAACATGACGTGAAAGGTAAACTGCTGATGTAGAAGTGTCTCTGGACAAAGTCTGTGCCAGGAGGAAATGGCAGAAGGTTGATGCCTTGAGAAGGCTGGCCTAGAACAGAGTTAAAGAATAAAGCAGGGATTTATTAAAAGGCCTCAATGGATCCACCTTGGGAAGCGCAAGAGCCCAGCCAGGGCTGCACCCAAGATGAACCAAAATGGTCATAAAATGCACAACTGGTCACAGGGTCTGTCACTTTTATAAGTTCTGCTCCATTTGCATATTGGAGTTAATTGTCCAATTCCAGCTTTAGCCCATGCAGTCCCATCCTTCTTGTTTTTCTCTCTTCAGCCCACGGTGTTTGTGCTCTTGGGCCTGAGATTTGGATCATTTGTCCTTGGTCCCCAGCTAGAGCAGGAATTGTTTTGTCTCCCTGCTCTGCGAAGAGAGCTTACCATCCCCTCATATGAAGCTGACCCACACACTAAAGCAGCACAGAATCTGAAAAAATAGAAAAGCTAAAACTTAAGGCATCAAGATGGCTGAGGAAGAGTTGACAGGGATTATTAAATCAAGTGGTTCCAGGAGGATTGGGAGGAGCAGGATAAGAGCAGAGAAGCAGGAAATGCCTGCCATTTCTCTGGGAACAGAGGGATGCTGTGTGTTCTGCACTGGCCCTGCATGAGGCTCAGTGTTGCCATGAAGAACCATCACACACAGTGTAATATCTTATGTCTCTTTCTCTTGACCTGACCCATGACTGTGAGCCTTAAAGATAATGAGATCTGAGATAAGGAGGTCTTTTGGTTCATATTTGTCTCTTCTCATCTCACAGAGTCCTGCTCAAAAGGTCACAACGCAGATAACAGCCTCTGCAGGAAGACCTGAACTGTTCATTTGGGCTCCTCTTATTTCTCATCCTGCTGACATCCTCATCAATCCATAATGTCCTCTGCAAGTAATGCCCTKCTTAAATCAGCATATTCAAAGAATTGTTTTTTCTTTGTCTAAAGATGCTGTGTTTTGATTTAATCTGATTCCAGTTCAAATTCATGTTCACCCTATTTTTGGTTTTGGATTTTCTTTTTACATGACCAGTGTCTGGGTCACCAGTTTGCTGCACAAAATCATGCTGTCAAACAGGAGAGGATGGAAAAATAAGTCCAGTGAAAACCTCCAGAATAATTTTTGCAATGAAAAATAATCAGGGAAAAAACATATCTTAAACCATCTAAATTTTAAGTGGTTTTGTATCAGTATTAAAATGAATTCAAATAATTACAGGAATGATTTCACTTGACTGAGGTGTGTTGGGAAAGTTTTGGTCATGGAAGTGTTGTGACCCAGGACATTCCTCTGGCTGCCCTGGGTGATTCAAGACCGTGGCAGGGGGCTCAGGGACCTTTACACAGAGTCAAAAKCACCTGTGCCTTCCATTTTAGCCCATGGAAAAAATTACAAACTTTGTGTGAAGATTTACAAGGCACAAGGGTTTGAGTAGAATGATAGTTAATTTGTCACAGGGTGAAAAAGTAGAATTTTGGGGGTTTAGAATGGGGGTTCAAGAGGCAAGATGGAGGAATCTGGGCGTGTCCTGTCCTTCTTCTTCTTCTTCTTGTCCTCCACCTTCTGCTGTGATGGTGGCACTTTTGGATTGGTTTAGAGTAGAGACAGACTGTCTAACATAGGTAATAGGTATTGGAAAATTATTGTAAATAAACTACATGTAGTTCATAGTATAAAAAGCTAAGGGCAGGSACTGTGCCACAYCCTGACCTGCTGGACAGATCTCAGCAGGTCAGAGAAAGAATGTCATAGATAAGAAAAAATAAACAACCTTGAAAAGKAAAACRGARGAATGTTGACTTCTTTGGTCACAAGGCTGGGAGAAAAAGACTTTCTAATACCTCAGGAGTGATTTCAACCACAAGGTGAAGCACCTTCAAGATGGAAGCACCTTGATCCACCTGAGGAAGATGAATGAATGCCTGCAACAGAGAGGTGCTGAAAACAAACCAAGCAATTCTTTGCCAGCCTTTCCAAGCTGGGAGCCCCGTGGAACTGTCACACACTTTGGCCCATCCCCTGTGTGATGCCAGCAGGGCCCAGTTCCCAGCCATGGAGCTGGGGGTGTTCCCATTGATTTTGTCACATGGCTGMGAGGTGACAGCTGAGGAATTGCAGGGATAAACTCCCTCAGCTCTGTGTGCCTCTCTCTTGCAAGTAGCCTMCTTAATCTTCTCCCTTTTTATCACCCCACTCAATTTCTCTCCAGAGCACAGGTGTCTGCCTTGTCCTTTAATGATGCTCCCAAATGGGGAAATCAATGGCATTAAATACTCATGGAATGGGATGTAAATAAGCAGCTATAAACTTACTTAAGTGAGCTTTTAAGGGGCTTTTCGGCCAAAGATGTGCCATAGGAAGTGGGATTTTTTTATACTGATGATTATTCTTCCAATTTACGGAGCACTTTGGAAAATCTTACTGCTTTCCTCAGTGTTTCAGGAATGTATTTAATTGCAGTTTGCTTGCAGAGAAGAAAAGCAAAGGACAAACAAGGAAAAAAAACATATTTAAGGAAATTGAATTAAAATTTTGTTCTRATAGAATCTTATAGAATGGATTGGGTRGGAAGGACCTTAAAGCTCATTCAGTCCCACCCCTGCCATGGGCAGGGACACCTTCCACTYMCCCAGGTTMCTCCAAGCCCCATCCAYCCTGGTGTTGGACACTGCCAGGGATCCAGGGYCAGCCACAGCTTCTCTGGGCACCCTGTGCCAGGGCCTGCCCACCCTCACAGGAAGGAATTTCTTCCCAAAATCCCATCTATCCCTGCCCTCCTTCAGCTTAAAGCCATTCCCCCTTGTCCTGTCACYCTCACTTAATTATATTTTGTTATAACAGTTGGAACCAAACTTTAAAACAAAACTAGACTCAAAGATGACAAATTAATAAGCCAAGTAATTGGCAATATTATCATATTTTGCCAGGTCTAGCCTTCCTGCTGGCAAAAAAATTCCAAGCAGAGGCACCTGGTGAGGAAAGAGATCCTCAGTGTCACATTCTATTTGTGGTTTATGTGGTTCTGCTATTTTAAACACATGCATTTAATTGCTTCAAACAGTGGGACTCTAACATTATTCTGGTGCCTACTGAACAGTTAAATTGATCAGAGCACTGAGAATTTGTATATGTTTTTAAATCAACCTCCTGGCAAATTTCCTTTGCCTTAATGCTTCCCCATTACCCTTAATTAAATCCTTTTCTTATCCATTGCCTCCCAAATTACATCACTAACCCCTCTCCTTCTCATGTTGGTAGTGCCTCCAAAATTTACAAAAATTAATGGCTCCTCAAGCTTTTAACCACTTTGGGCAAAATTCAGCACACATAATTTCATGGGGAACAGATGGAGCTGCACCAGGAATGAGTTTGGCTGTAATGGGAATTACTGAACAACCTGAGGACTAAACTGATTCTGCACTCTGGTTTTGCAAATCTGATTTCTCCAGCAGTGCCCAGGAGGATAAAGCAGCAAAGCCCAAATGCTGAAGATGATGTGATGTCTGTGAGGCAGAGCCTGCCCTCAGCTCACACCCACAGCTCCCAGGGACAAGGATGGGACATCTCCCATGGACCAGGAATAGTCCCAAYCCTCTGTGTGTTGGGTGGTTGAAGCATCTATTTATCTAAATATATTTGAAGCTCTTCCCCTACAGACGTTTTTACTACCTGGGATGTGTGTTGGAATTGAATTACTACTGCCTTATTTTAGTTTTATTATTTTTTAATGTCATTAAAAGCAACACTTACTCCACATAAACCCAGAAAAAATTATGGTGAACAGGCAAGATTCACTTCTGGTTAATTGTGCTCTTTAAAATGTGGGAAGAATRTGAGTGTGAATGAAGCAAACTGCAAAAATTAGGGGAAGCCTAAAAAATTACATTTTCTCTCATTTTATTTTCTTTCTTTTTTTTTTTTTTTCATAACATTTTGAAAAATATTGGCTTGGAAACATAAAACCAATCTTACTGAAAGCTTTATTTGGACACTGAAATACGTGTAGAACACAATAGTTGGGAAAGCAAAATGCCCAGGAAGCAACACGCCCAATTAATTTTGAAACATTTCAAGCATTCAATTAAAAACCTTTTAAGGCAACACCTTTGAATGCAGRAGAGCACTTCAAACATCAAAATTGCCTGTAGACAGATTTTTCTGAAACAAAAACCTGGAAATGTTCTTGCTAAARCACAGATTGCTGGAGGTTCTGCTAACCCAGAGTGACACTGGGGACAGGAGGGACTGTGTGACATGGTCCAAGAGCAGGGCAGGAAGTGTGACAGCAGAATTTGGGGACACTTGGGCACAGCTCCCTCTAAAAAGCTGTCAGGAAAACCAGCCTTCTTGTTAGAATTAAATTTCATGAAGTACATTGCAAAAGAGTTGTCTTTATTGGTTCTTAAATATAATGAAGTGTTTCAAGGGTCCAAAATGCTGTTGTTTTAGGAAATTCTATGTTMTCCACTTTGGAATTTGCTGTTATTTGAAAAATTATTCCTTGAGAGGATTCCAGCTTCACTGTGTCACACACAAAACCCCATCATTGAGGCAAATGGCTTGCTGGGATTGATTTATAGATACTATATAATATAACATAATGACACGTAACAAAATTTCATTACACAGTGAGGTTAATTTGAATTATGATTTGTTCTCCCTGCCAGGCAAAGGGAGATGCTGGTGTTCAGTAACTGCTGCAGTATGTTACCCCAGATTTCAATGGACTGCAGCATCCTGAAAAAGCAGCAATTGACTCTCCTGAAGAGAGAAAGCCTAAGTGATCTCCAAGGTTTTATGGYCATGGGTTGTTTAAAGGTAATTGCTGCAGTATAAGCTGGCAATCTGCTACATCAGAGCAGTTAAAGAGGCAGCAGTGCATGGGGGGAATTGGAGCAGTTCCTGAATTGCAGGTACAGCCCTGGATCCCTGGAAGTGTCCAAGGCCAGGTTGGATGGGGCTTGGAGAAACCTGGGGCAGTGGAAGGTGTCCCTGCCCATGGCACTGGATGGGCTTTGAGGTTTCTTCCAAACCCAAACCATTCCAGGCTGCTGATTCTAAGAACAGTGGAGTGGAACAGGGATCATGTTTGGTATTTGCTGATTTATTTCACTGCGGGGAAAMAAAGTGGTTGCAAGACAAGAGCCCCAATTCAGGAGTGCAAAATCTCACAGGAGACCCTGGTGGCTTCCTGTGCACAAAGCCCTGTGTCCCTGCAAGGACAAGAGTACCCTGCTGTCCTGTGGGGAGTTAAATCATGGAATCATGGAATACCAGGCTGGAAAGAATGACAAGGGTCATCTGGTCCAGCTGCTCTTGGTCTGGACAGGATTGCCCAGACCAAGGCAAAATTTAAAGTGTCCAGTGTTGGAGAATCCACTGCTTCCATGGGGAGATCATTCCAATGGCTGACTGTTCTCCCTGTGAAATATTTCCCTTTGAGATCAAGCCAGAATATCCCCAGCAGTAACTTGTACCCATTTCATCTTTTCTGTGGGGCTTCTTGTGAAGAGGGCGTCTCCATCTGGTATTTTTGTACTCTGARTGAATTATTTGTCAGCATTTTCATTCCCACAATGTCTGTGGGACAGCAGATTCTGGGGCAAAGTGTTTAATGAAAATACACATCCATGAGCAATTGGGGTTGATCTGATTCCTWAAGAAATAGATTTTGAGTAGAACATAGAAAAAGGTATGAAATATGATTTGGAAAAGTAATTAAATAGGCCTTTGGAGAAAGGAAGAAAACAGGGAAAGGGAAGGGAAAAGGCAAGGGAAAGGGAAGGGGYAGGGAAGAAAAAYCCCAAAAGCTGACAGGTCCTATTGAAATGGGAAGGTATTTTTAGATTCCTCTAAATAAAATCAAAACAGTAATTTTCACTCTTTACAGGCAAATGATATTGCAGAAAGGAATGCTTCAACAGCAAAACTATCTGGAAATCAAAATGGATTCCAATTTCTGAAAACCCTACAGTTAATTCTGAAGTGATCACTTGCTTYGGAGGTTTCCCAGCTCTGTGAAATCCCCTCAAAGGTAGGTTGTGAGTCCTTGTGTTCCTATATTTCCATTATCCTTTGACAAACGCACCTTTTATCAATGTCAGAAGATCTCTAAGAGGAGATGTCCAGCCTCATAGAGGAATCATTTCAGCAGGCCTGATATGTCAGGACAGCCCACATGTCTTTTGTCTTTTTGAATTATCCAACTCTTCAAAACCAGACAGAAACAGGTTCTGATAGGGTTAAAATGGCAAAAGCATCAGGGATGAGGAGAGGATGGTTTTCCAAGAGAGAAGGGAAGCTGGAATGGACATCCCCGTGAAATTCTTTCTCCTTCCAGAACCTCTGCTATTCTGGATGTGCAGGTCTTTCTTCACATAAATTCCAGTTCAAATGTGAAAGCCAAGGAGGAATGACTTCAGRCAGGTGCCAAGAGAACAACAAAACAGATTCTCCAAACCTGGGGAAGTGGGAAGCAAAAATGACAGAGYGAAGTCAGGTGCGGAGATCCTAGTTCTTGCTGGGACAGGATTAAAACCTGGGAATAACTCAGAGATGTGTAAAAGACAATCTCAGTCACATGGAATGCTGAACCACTGGGAGCTGGGGGAGAGTGAGAGGGTCTTTGCCACCACAATCTGCACAGATTATTTCAAGAAATTACAAATCAGTTTCTCTGCTGTTTAAAGCTAGATGTAAGGAATATCTGCTTGCTGGAACTCAGACTCCCATGCTCACAAAATTGGTGCTACCACCAGATGCAGACCCTGAGAACCTTTACAAGAAAGCAATAAAAGTGACAAGAAGAGCTTTGAGAGCTGAAAACAAAATTGAACTCTTATCTTCTTTGATATTCCATTTTCCRTGCAACAGTTTACAAAATAATCTCAACTTTACATTTCTTTGTCACTTGCATTTAAAGATATGGCACGATGAGGTGAAAGCCCTGCCTGCATTAAAGGAGACTTTTCTGAAAGCACTGCAAGACATCACAGGGGGAGGTGAAATCCAAGACAAAAAGTGAGGGCTGAAAAACAACCTCAGCCACTGGCAAGTTTTGTGGGGTTGTTTTTTTTTTTTCCTTCTTAAGAAAATACCAACCTTTCTAAACATGAAATATATGAGGACTTGGTGCCCTGACCAAATGAATGAGTGTGAGAGAGAGAAATGGAAAGCAGGCCTAGGGGAAAGTATGATCCCTGGTTGTTAATGGATACACAGAATGCAGTGCCAGGATAATCAGAAGGAGTCTGTTGGAGAAGAGGGATGTGTGGCACACCAATTACTGACAGCAGGGAAAATTGAAAGGAATTACATTCAGGGGACTGTGAAATGTGAAAGTCAAGGATATAAATTAGATGTTGCATGACCTCTAGTGCAATATGTGGAGAACTAATACATTTAACCTAGTTGTAATCATGTCATAGCCAGACTGCATTAGGAACTTTTTCATTTACATTTTCCTTTCTACGGCTCCGCACTCAACTTTTGGAGATGGGGAATAGCACAGCAACACAGAGAGGTGGTTCTGGAAAGGGAAAAAACCAGCAAAGCTCAGAAATTACTAATGGTGCKCTACTCCAATCTGATAACTTTAAATATCAGGGTCACCAGAGGTTTCCTCAAAGAAATAAAAGAAAGGCAATATATCAGCTACAAASTCTGGTCTCTCATAATAGGCTAAAATACCTACAGAATAAAAATGATCTCTGTGGAAGTAGCTTTGCTAGGTTCAGTACAGGGGGAGGAGTGGCTTAAATTGCTTGAAAATGTGATTGGGGAACCTGAAGTGTAATGAGATTTCTTTCAGGAAAGCATGGATTTGAGCTGTCATCTGTCTTTAGGAAAGCTGTAAAAATGGTAAAAAAGTCTGACTAGAGAAACTAAAAGACTTTGGGAAGCATCTGTTSATTTCATCATACAGGAGGTCTGAAAGGCTGCCTGGTTCCTGATTTGAGTATTTCAAAGCATTTTATGTCCATAACTTTTTGTCTTAAGCATCACAGGCTCAGAAAACGTTGTCCTCCTCTTTGCAAAAGCCTCTTCTCATGTCCTGTCTTCAGTAAAAACACCTGCCATTCTTTCTTTATTTTCTCATGATTTCTGCAAATCATTGTGTCTGTGCCCCACTTGATCCCTGTTCCTAAAATTATTAATGTGCCTATAAAATTACTTTTAGTAGATATGAAATTTCTTGTTTCCATCATGAGTTCATTTCAAGCAGAACTGGGATTAATGTTGCCAGGGAAAAAAACCCCAAACAACAAAACACCCCATCCTATGAAGATGAATCTGTAAAGGTATCTGTAATCTGTTGGAGGTGGTTTATACCTTTTGGGGAAGGAGAGGAAGATTTAATAAAATAAATCCTGTCCTTTGGTGCTGTTACAATGCASAAAATGTGTCTGTAGTGCCCAGGGATCTCCATCACAAACAGAAACAAAGGATTTTCTCCCCCTGGATGCCTAGAAGGTGAGTGGAACAAGGCAAATGACTCAGAACTTACTTGTGTGTCACTGTGTAGCTCAGTTGCAATCACTAAAGGTTTTACTTCGTTACTGGTAGCTGTTAATTGTTATGGATATGTCTGCCTCAAAAAAGGCAGTTTCTAATTTTGCTGTGCAGTTTGGGGAATCTGTCTTTTAATATGTTTAAACAGAATAATGAGTAACTAGTTGGGTTTTTTTTCAGCCCCTGCAAAAGGAAGGGTATGTTTAGAAGTTGTCTCCATGATCRCCYAAATGTTTGTTGCAACCCTCRCATGCTGCATGAGGAYTGTTGTAGGGACTGTAGAAGGAGGRACTGGAAGAGCAATAGCCTTGTGAGGGAATGATAATTAATCTAACGAGGTACTTGGTGTCCTGGGGTGAAACCAAGCTCCCCCAGTTAATCAGTGTGACATCCAGAGGTCACCACCAGCTCTCTAGACATCTTTGCTTCTCTGGATATGAAGATGAGGAGACACATGATGAAACTGGATCTCGTGGCTTCCTCCTCGTTGCTGACCTTTGCCGGAACCTTCTCCTAGGAGGCTGCTGGCTGCTTTTCCAGGGATTTGGGGTGGGAGAGCACACAGGTGCTCTCTGTGCTGGCTGTCAACTCTGTTTCCTGCCAGGGGCAGGCACTGTTCTCAGCAGGGAAGCTGCAGCCATGATATTTTCTGAAAAATCCTTTCCTTAGGATTCTTTCTCCTGAGAAGCTGAGAGGCCTCAGGAACAAAATGTAAACAATGGTTATCTGCTGCTGTGGAATGCAACAGGTGCATCTGTGATTGGTCTCATGTGGTTGTTTCTAATTAATGGCCAATCACAGCCCAGCTGGCTCAGACTCTCTGTCCAAGACACAAGCCTTTGTTATCATTCCTTCTTTTTCTATTCTTAGCTAGCCTTCTGATGAAACCCTTTCTTCTATTCTTTTAGTATAGTTTTAGTATAATATATATCATAAAATAATAAATCAGCCTTCTGAAACATGGAGTCAGATCCTCATCTCTTCCCTCATCCTTAGACTCCTGTGAACACCGTCACAGGAAGCAGCCCAGAGGAGGTGTCAAAGCCTGAGACACATTTGCATGGACACTTGGAACTCTTKTCCCCTCCCTGCACAAACCCAAGCAATGCACAAAAACCTTCCTCCCTCTCCCACAGCTCCTCTGCTGGGTCCTCCCTGCCAGCCTCCCCATCCTGTCAGCAGCTGGGAGCCATCCAGTGGGACAGCCATCCACCACCAGCAGCCAGCTGGCCTGCCCTGCCTCCTTCCCCACCTTCCCAATGCTCTGTGCCCTTCTTGGAGCCCTAGAAAACCAAATATTCAACTTCTAAAAATACTCTGATAGTCTATGAAAAACATTGGTCTTYTAAACCAAAGAGTGAGGACTAAACCTCTTCTGGAATTCCACAGGACATCTCAGGGAAAAGGACTTAAAGTTCCATCTCCAACAKCCAATGCTGGCATTTTTACATTGATAACCCCCACCACAGCTCCAAAACAACAACTGGAGTTTGTAACAGCCTCAAAACCCAACAAAGAAATTCCCCGTAACATAAAAGTGGAAAAAAAAAAGAAATAAAAAATAAATAAAAAAGAAAGAGGAAATAATGGGACATGTCTAGTTTCCTCCACATTAAGCTGCAGGGTGTTAAACAGCTTTACTTCCAAAGGCATATAAGGGGTAAGGAAAGGACTTGACCCAGGGAGTAGGAAAGAGAGAAAACATTCTACAGGGAGCCCTGAGGGTTCAGGATCTTCAATTAGGAGAGGATGGGAAAGACAATTTGATGGAAATCAGGCATTGTGAGTTTAAAGAAAGGATGTGGAAAACCCTCAAGTGAAAGAGCTCCCAGGCAGAGACTTTTTCCTGGAGAACTCCCTCCCCACAGATGTGAAGCAGCTCTAAGGGAGCTAATGGAATATTTGGGGAGCTACTTCTTCCATCYATGTATGGGCATCCTAGACATCCTTATTTAGCTCTTTTTCTCCCTCCAGGAGGTTGAATATTGGTGAGCAGTAATTGTAGGGGTTTTTTTAATCATATGAGTGATAATAACCATAACAAATTCACAAGAAGTTTCTTTGCTTATTATTGTAGCTAGACAATATGGTGTAATAACAGATTTCTGTGATTTCCATATGGCCATTTTTATTTTATATTATGTGATAACCACAAGAAAAKACTTCTGGAAGGGATTTTATTTTGCTCCCTTGCTACGGCCCTGATGAAATGCAGTAGGACTGGACACAGCTAAAATGTCAGCATGAACTGGGACTKCTTTATTAAACATGTGACTTTCTGAAGCTCTGTTACCCAGTCAATTTTCTGTAAGCCAGATAGAGATGTTTTCCAGTCTGTATAAAACAATTATGACCTTTACAGTGCTCTTTAGTTCTGATTGTCTTCTGAATATTTCAGGACTTCTCATTTGCTGTTTTACCCAGCTTGATTGACTTGTGGGAGGGCTTTAACTAATGAGAAGGGTCTGGAGAGGCCATATAAGGAACAGCTGAGGACACTTGGCTTGTTCAGCTGGAGGAGAGGAGGCTGAGGTTGGGTTTCACCAAAGGCTGCAGCTCCTCCTGAGGAACTGCTCCAATTTCTGCTCTGTGTGACCAGGGACAAGACCCAGGGAATGGCTACAACTGGGCTGGAGAAGATTCAGGTTGGAGATCAGGGAAAGGTTTTTCCCCAGAGGGTGCCGGGCACTGCCCAGGCTCCCCAGGGAATGGGCACAGCCCCAAGGCTGCCAGAGCTCCAGGAGGGTTTGGACAACGCTCCCAGGGATGCACAGGCTGGGATTGTTGGGGTGTCTGGGCAGGGACAGAGGTTGGACTCCATGATCCTGGTGGGTCCCTTCCAGTTCAGGATATTCTGTGGTTCTGATTCTGTAAAACACTCAAACTGAAACTCAGGAAATTCCACTTGAACAGAGAAGTTCCCCACTCTGACCATGATCAAATGCTGGAACTGGTTGTCCAGAGGGATTATGGAATCTCCATGCTTAGAAATACCCAACTGTCCAACTTGCTGTCTCTGGCTCTGAGCAGGACAATCTCACAGGGRGACRTTCAGAGGTGTCTTCCAACCTCAGTCACTCAGGTACTTTGTTAGAGATGTCAGATCCCAAAGTCTGTCAGTTCTGGGTGTTTCTTCCATGAAATCCCAAGGTCCACATTCATCCCACATAACTTCAGGCAATTCAGTTAAAAACCTGGATGCTTCTAAAGTTCTGACAACACAGACAGAAGCACTTGCAGAAGAAACCTGAAACCTCCTTTAGCACTTCAAAGCAAGGGCAGGTGCATCAAAATCAGCAACATTATGTAACAATTTTGGAAGAGCTGTTGCATTTTAAAGAATGCCCAGAGCAGTTACACAAGAGGCTGATTTTTTGATCTCCTATTCCCAATCTCCTCTCTTTACATTTRCACCTCTGGAAATCCTTTCCTGTAAAGGCTGTAGAGCTGTGTCTTTGATGGGTACAAGAGTGCCATCAAGGCATCATCATGAGCAATACTGATCCCTTCCAAAAACTTCTCTGCATTTCWGATTGTGCCACTTACTTGATAATCTTTATAAAAATATTCTGGTCATGTCAAAAKCAGAATTCCTGGCTCCTTCAAGTCCATGTGCAAGTTTTGATATGCTTAAGTCATGTAAGGGTGATCATTGGCTTATGCCAACTTGTGTCTTGACAAAAGTTTAAAATCCAGCTTTCTGAAATATTTTTCATAAAATCTTTAAGGGGATGGTTTTAGGACTGACAGAGGACGTGTATCTCAACTCTTTTAGGCCATTGGGTTACCACCAGCCTTTATATAAGACAGGTGTGAGTGATAAAATTAGTCAATTACAGAAAAATAATGAGCAATTCAAAGAGGACTTCTCTGGATTATAGCCCCCAGCTGCTGGTGCACATCCTGGAAAATAACTATCTCAATTATCAACTTGGCACCAAGAGTGATGTTTGTGAGCCACAATTAAAGCCAGTTCTCTGAACTGGCCTTGCTGTGCTTTATGACCAGGAACCTGCAGGTGAGCACCAAGCTTCGCTTTTAAGACCTGCTCCATAATTTAAGCAGAGGAACATCTAACATGCACTTCTGTGCATTTAGCAAAGACCTGGCTGCCTTGTTCCAGGAAAAATGCAGAAAAAGAYAGAAACTTCCAATTTAAAGGGGATATTTTTAGAGATGCCTCATTCTGTCATATTTTTCATGATACTTTATTACTACATTAACAACTTAAAAAGTCTTTTGAGCTACTTCACTCTATTTGTCTAATTACCTGCCTTTCTTTTCTGGAACTAGTACTATAAAACACACTCCAAGCACTGGAATGAAGTCATTAATCAAATTGCAAATTTAACTGTCACYGGGAGCAACAAAAATTGGCAGGAATAGATGGTGGGTGGTAGGAAAGTGTTTCTGGCAAAGCACGACTTGACTTGTGATGTTTTGCAAACAAAGCACTGCTTCCTGCAAATTATTCCTCATCTCAGGTGTCTGGGTAGGAACAGAGCTGTGCAAAAGTGGAGATACAAAGTCTAAGAGCTTTTTAGACTTAGGACATCTTTAATTTTGGATGTACTGGGACCAAAATGTAAAAGCAGGTGATTCCTGAACCACAGAGTCACCCAGATCTTCCCTGGGCATTGAGCAGATCATATCCTGCCCCTCATGGAATGAGAGAGTGAAGCAGTGTGTTACTGAGACACATTAGCAGAGGTTTGTTTTTTTTTTTTCTATCCATGTATATATTTTTATACACTTTTTATTATTTTAAATGTCTTTGTCGTGTTTGTCCTTTTGCTAAATTTGAGTAAAAATGGCCAGTAAGGTTAAGAGTTTTAGGGAAATGGCAAGCATTTCATTTTCTTGGAAAATCAGGTTGAAAATGACAACTTTGTTCCCCTATTTTGTACAGAATCAGCCACCACAAATATTATTGATTTTTAAAGTGTTCTCAGTTCTGAGCCATTCTCATTCTTCCACCCTTGTTGTCTACATCTCCTTCTACATCTAAACCCTGTGAACTGGAAGTCTGCATACAGCATGTCTGGTGACAACTTACCAGGAAGAAGAAAGAAATACTTTTTTAATAATACCAAGGAAATGAATCCTTAATATTCAGCAACTTTACAGTCCACTRTTCACTAGCTTAGCTATCCACTCAGATAAAACATGCCCTGCAATTTAAAAGGAAATCTSTTCCAAGGGAGTTTCATTAATACACACCCTTCTCAGTTAATGCAGTGCTCTGAAAGCAATATATTGAGCAATATCTGAGTGATTTGATGGTGGAATGTTAATCCTTTGGGAATGGCACGTTAATAGCCTTGTTTGGATTGAACATCATTCATCCAGAGCATGACATTCACAATTCATTGCAGATATCTGATATCAGCAATTAATGGGGATGAATTGCTTAAAGCAAGCCCTGGGTGTATCATAGATCATTTTCCATCTCCACAGGCAATGGAAGCTGTATGACACCAGCTCTGACTCCTCTAATTCTGAAACTAGTTTAGGTTTAACTGAATTTAGCCAAATTTGAAGAAGATAATGGTCTAGAAGAATTCTGGATTCGCTCTAGAAAGCAGACTAGTGAAAGTTCCAAGTTTTGCTTTTTGTTTTGATCAAATCAATTCTTGCTGAAAAATTGGTAAAAAGAGAGGTATTTTCCAAAATGACCCCTGGATCTCTAACAAGATATGAAGCACTGGGAAATTGAGCTGCCTGAAGGAGGGAGAGAGGGGAGGAATGCATAAAAAAAAAAAAAAAAGAGAACTTTCAACTTGGAAAGCATCCTTCCAAAACATCCACTATTTATTGTCCAAAAGAGTGACTAGCAGGCTGTTCCTTAGCAGAGCTGTAGCATTTTTATGCACCAGCACTATGAAAGATTCAAGTTACATTTCCTGTCATCTTTCCTTGGTGGCTTTGATGCTGGCATGCTTTAAAGTCAAATCAAAAGCATCAGAGGGGCAGTCAAAGGCCTGTTGTCTGTGTAAAGTCCTGTTTCCCAGCTGAAACAGCTCTGGGAGAGGCCTGGGGTGATGCTTGCTTTGAAGGGAGGGAAGCAGGAGTTCAGTTCTGAAGGGATCTCGAGTGCTGCTGTCCCCAGCACTGCAGGGTCCTTCTGGTGTTCAGGGACTGACCTCAGCCACGTTGTCTGAGTGAGCWGGGAAGTGGTGCCAGCTCATTCAGGGATGGTGGGATGATAGGGAAAGCACAGATCAAAGGGGGATTCACACAGGGACTGGCGAGGAGAAAAGGGTGGGAAGAGACCTGCAAAAGGGGGTGGCTGAAGAGGTAGSATGAAGTGGCTCCTGGTTTTGTTTATGTCACAGGGCAGCAGGACTTCACTGTGTTTTAGAGCCAGACTTTGGTTTTGCACAAGTCTGTGGATCTTTTGGACCAGGTCCAGAGGGGACCACACAGAACCTCTGAGGGCTGGAGCCCCTCTGCWCTGCAGCCAGGCTGGGAGAGCTGGGGGTGCTCARCTGGAGAAGGGAAAGCTSTGGGGAGAACACAGAGCCCCTTCCAGTGCCTAAWGGGGGTTTATAAAGAGCACTGAAAGGGATTTTTATGTGTGCAGACAGTGATAGGGCAAGGGGGAATGATTTTAAARTAGAAGAGAGATTTTTGTGGGATGTAAGGAAGGAATTGCTCCCTGTGAGAGTGGGGAGACCACAGCACAGGGTGCCCAGAGAAGCTGTGGCTGGATCCCTGGAAGTGTCCAGAGCCAGGTGGGATGGGGTTTGGAGCAKCCTGGGCTGGTGGAAAGTGTCRCTGCCCCTGGCAGGGGATGGCACAGGATGGSCTGTAAGGTRCCTTCCAACCCAAACCATTCTGGGATTCTGTGAACCCCTGTGATKTAAAGAAATCCTGAGGACTTTGTGGTTGTTGGTGTCCCCATTGCATCCTGCAGATGTTTGTGGTTTTGTCCTTGGGAGTGTGTTAGTGCTCCTGCCTTTGCGCTCACTGCACAGAAGGAGAGGAAAGGAAGGCTGGAAAGGAAGGTTGAAAGAAAATTGAGATTTGCACTTGCAGAGAGTAAGAATGAGACCAGAAAGGGCKGAACTCCAGCTCACTGGACTTGCTAAAGGATACATGAGGTGGGCAAGGTGTGCCCACCATGTCCAGTCTGGCACAAATTCTGCCAAAACACTGCAACTTCAAATRCATGTTGGGACATCACTGGGTTTGGGGCCTTTGAAAAAGTTTCATAGACTTATAGAAATATAGAATGGTTTGMAAGGGATGGTAAAGCCCATCTCATTCTSCCCCCTGCCATGGGTAGGGGCATCTTCCACTATCCCAGGTTGTTCCAAGCCCTTTCCAACACAGCCTTGAGCAGCTCAGAGCATTTTCACAGTGGAGTATTTTGTTTGCTGTTCCACTGTTGTAGGTTTAGGTCAACATKAGGCACCCAGAAACTGGATTTGCTGTCATGAGGAATGATGTGCTATGGTACTCTGAAGAGAGCATAGAAATGTGAATTGGCAGCTAAACTGTAGATAGGTCTCGTTACAGAAAGTGGCCAAAATATTGGATTAAAGCAATAGCTAAAACCGTTCCTAACACAAACCTTTATATTTTTATAATAGAAATGCTAATAAGGACACTTTATAACACATTACTGAGTAAGTTACATGTGCAAGAGAATATTTTAATCTACCCAATGTCCCCAAATGTCCCAACTTCTACAGTAAATAAGTTGAATTGCAAAGCAATTGTCTTGGTTTTCAACTGAGAAGCAACAATGATGATTCTGAACAAAGCAGAACAACTTCCCTTTTATTACAGCCCCTGTAATATCACGTTGCTCCCATTTTGTTCTGAGGAAATCACACCACTTCAGTCAGATCTATCTATTTATTTGAAATATCACATTAATAATGTCATCAATGTGCTCTTTAGTTGAAGGGATGTGCTCGTGTTTAGGCCTGGGCTGAACTCAAGCTGCTGCTTCTCACAAAGGAAATAACAATCTTGGATCATTCCATGGGAAAAAATTTACCTTTACTTCCTCCCAGCACTCCTTGCACATTGGCTAAAATAAGAAAATATTTGGTGTGATTTGCAGACTCAAATGTTCACTGGCATATTTGTGTTCTCATTGGASGAATCTAAAGAGCTTAATTTTTGCTTTATTTTCTGCCTGGAAGGACCATATTTGCTGGCTCTCCAGGCAGACTGGGCCAGTGTATAACCACTGGGGCCCTTGTGCTGGTCTGCTCAGTGGAATTTTGCTGCAGCCCAGGAGCAAGGAGGAGAATTGCAATTCCAAGATGGATTTGTGCTAAATCCAGTCATGTAGATTAATTATTACAGCTTGCTCCAGGATGTGTCTTAAACCTCACTCAAGTCCATTACATTATAGCTGGAAATAAAAAGTGGGATTTAGAATCAAGACCATAATTCCTTTTTTTATTATTATTTTTTAACCAAAGCCAGTTTYTCACATGTTGAATTTCATACCTATAAAGAATATTTGGGATAGAAAACCCTAGGCTGTGTAAACAGAGGAAACAAAATGGRTCCCAACACAGATAATAGGTGAACATTTATTAGAATTAAACACTTAAATGTGGCTAATTAACTTATTAACCTTTACATTAATGATTATATTTCACACTGTGCACTGCACTGCTGTGGTTCATGGGTTTCTTAATTAAATCTAAGTCCACTGGTCTTTCAAAGATTTCCCATTAATTCCACTATTATCATCCMGGGCTGGTGGAAGGTGTCCSTGCCCATGGCAGGGTTGGAAGGAAATGAGCTTTTAAGATCCCTTCCAGCCCAAATCAGTTGGGATTCTGTGAATTCCACAACCTGGTGGGAAATATCCCACAAAATATTCCTCAAGATCCTCATGGTTCCTCCTGTCTGTAGCAGAGCAGTGCTTGCCTTTAGTCATTGCTTCAGAAACACAGTGGGATCCTGCTGCATTTAATTAAAAGAGTCCATTTGAAGCATTTAGGAAGCAAAAGAGCTTCTGACAGTCCCTGAGGTTTGCTCTGGCTCCAGGTGCTCACCTGTCCATGGTTCCATGTCCTCCCATCTTGGAATGCCTCTCCTGGSTCCTGTGACCAACCCCAATCAAAATCCCTGCCTGAAGCCCTCACCTCTGTGTGGTTTTCTGCCTTTCCTTCCCAAATTTACTTCTAGATGGGGATCATTATTCACATTGTGTGGAATGGTGGGATTTCCTCTAAGTTTGGACTTGAAGATCTTGGAGGCCTTTTCCAGCCATAATGTTTGTGTGAATCTCGCTCTGAAAATCTCTTTTGTTTGACAAAAGCAAACACAAACCAACAAAAAAAAAAAAAAGAAATTAAAGAAATGTAATTAGCTGAGCTGCAAAATGTCCAATACACTGTGCATGATAACTGTGTAATATTTTGGCCTGATGTAATTAAATATTGCTGTTAGTATATTAAAAAACTGCTGTGGCTGAAATACTATAAACACCAGAGAACTCAGTTTTCAACTCTACAGCATTGGTGTAATCCTGATCACCTTCTTCTGGGGGACAAACCACCCCAAGCAAGGTCTGCAGCACCTCCAAGCCCAAATTTTCCCTGTGGAATATAAACCAGTTTATAATCCTAATGCATCACCCTGTTCCTCAGACGTGAACATTGTCAGACAGAGTCTGGAAGAGACAAAACCTCTTAAATCATCTTTTCCTGGAATCATAAAAAAGAAAGAAAAAGTTAATTACTGACGCTCAAGATGTATGAGAGGTTTTTAAGTGTAACTATTCAATGACAGAAACAATTCCAGAAGTTATTGCAAAAACGGTGACAGGAGATTTATGTCTCCTCAGGTTTTGCTCTTTTTCTCCTGGCTTCCCTCCAGTTCACCAGGTACAGTTTGCTGCCAGGCTATGAGGCTGTTTCATTAAAATAGCTTTTATATCTCTTTTTATAATCCATTTTTTTCAGTGTAAAGGATGAACTGCAATATTTTGAGATTTTCTATTTGTTGCGCTTATAGAAAATATGAGTCAGTGCTCCATAAAACATCACAAACTTCCTGTTTCTGCCATTAATACTCCTCCCATTTCCAGCAGTCATCCAGTGCTGCTTATTCTACCAGTTTATGAAGCTTCAAAGTGCACTGCAAACAGGCTCTGAATGGGAGAGAGAGAGGAGTATCAACAGTTTCYCCTTGCTTTTCATCACCTGTAGCTGAAAAGAAAAGCTTTTTAGTGTTCCTCTATTTTGTGATTCTAACCCAGAATTGCAGGTAAAGAGATATATTTTTCAGGTAGAGAGGCCTGCAATGATGTGGAAATAAAACAGAGAGAGAAACACAGGCATGGGTTTGATTTAATACTTGATATGACAACTGAGAAGCCCCTTTAATGCCATGTTAAGATACTGGCTTGGAGCAGACTTCAGAGGAAAAAATTGTTCCCTAGGGACAGCACTGATTATTCAGGAATTTTAGGCRCCAGCTGCTGATGTTCCCTCACCTCACTTGACTTCCCCAAGCYGAGTTACAGGACATGAACAGTGAGYAGCAGTTTGTGTTGGCAGGACAGTTTAAACCAGCCTTTCCAAAGGGAATTCCCGTTTTCTGAAAAGGTCTTTTGTTGTCCATCACAATGATCTTGTGGTGTTTGAATTTCACATCCAGCTGCTCACAGTTTAAATGAGATTTCTCTCCTGGAGGCCCTTCACAGCTGGATATTTCCCCTTGGTGTGCCATCAGGCAGAGTGYAGCAGAATGACAGAGAGGTCACAGCCTGAGTTCCAATCCTTCCATGAGTGACCCCCWGGCAGTTCTGCTGATGGACACATCCCCGAGTTACCCACCTCATCCTACAGACATTTACTGCCKAAAATTGTCCATCCTGGGCACTTGCTGCAGACTTCCTGGGCAGTCCATCACYTCTCCTTGACAAAATAATGAACTGGTGCCAGGCACAGGCACCAATGTTTATTTATCTGGGATTGTCCCTCCTCAGGGTCCTGTTCACTCCGTGGGACAGTGATYGATGGCTCTGCAGACAGATCTGCTGCCACAAGTTTATCTTTATATGGATTTTGTTATTTCTACACTGAGCTACACTGGGCTTTTTTTTTCTTTTAGCTGAAATTCCATATTTATTTTTTACATCCTGCTTGAATTCAGGCACTGAGCACAGGCACAGGATATGGGAATATTCCTGGGTGGGAAGGGACCCACAGGGATCATGAGATTTCAACCCCTGTCCCTCGCCCAGACACCCCAACAATCCCACCCTGTGGCATCCCTGGGAGCGTTGTCCAAACCTCCTGGAGCTCTGGCAGCCTTGGGGCTGTGCCCATTCCCTGGGGAGCCTGGGCAGTGCCCAGCACCCTCGTGGGAAGAACCTTTCCTGAGCTCCAAGCCTGACCCTGCCCTGGCACAGCTCCAGCCATTCCCTGGGTCCTGTCCCTGTCACAGAGAGCAGAGATTGAAGCTGCCCTAGGAGGAACATCCTGATAAACTCTGCCCTCAGGTTCTTCTTCTCCAGCTGAACAAACCATGTGCCCTCTGTGACTGTGTTCACAGGGGTCCCAGGATGAGGGAAAAGAACGAGGATCTGACTCCATGTTTCTGAAAGGCTTGATTTATTATTTTATGATATATATTACATTAAAACTATACTAAAAAAAATAGAATGAAGGATTTAATCAGAAGGCTAGCTAAGAATAGAAGAAAGAAGAATGATAACAAAGGTTGTGGCTCGGACAGAGAGTCTGAGCCAGCTGACTGTGATTGGCCATTAATTAGCAACAACCACATGAGACCATCACAGATGCACCTGTTGCATTCCACAGCAGCAGATAACCATTGTTACATTTTGTTCCTGAGGCCTCTCAGCTTCTCAGGAGGAAAAATCCTAAGGAAAGGATTTTTCATAAAATGTGTCTGTGACATGCCCTCAGCCACTCCTTGTAAGGCCCCTCGAGACCCTACAACCTTCTTACATGACCCTACACCATGACCCTACACCATGACCCCACACCATGACCCCAAATCTCCTTTCCTTCCTGAGGAATTAGTGGCAAGAGTTTGGCCCAAGTTACAACATTATTGAGGTGTTTCACCACCCCAATCTGCCATTTCCTCATCCTAGAAAGGTCAGAAAGTTAAGCAAATGATAAAGAAACATCTCTGGAATATTGCAAACCCAGACTTGTCTGTGATTTAATTAGGCAAATGTGTAATCCAAACTTTTCTTTCATTTTCTCGGGGAAAAATATCTATAATTTAGGTATTATCAGTTTTTCTGCCTGCTGAGGGTCTGAAAATACAGCTAAACATGTCCTGCTGCTGTTATGATGGCTCAAATGCCAGCACTGTCACAGGTTTGTCTTCTGCTTCTGGTAGAAGGTAGAAACATACTAGGAAAATAGAAAAATTCAGGGTTTTGTTACTCCCTGTAGAGTCCAAGAGGCTTCCACTTCTGCCTTGGACTCTAACCTGGGCTCTGCTCCTGGGCAGTTTTTCTGCTGAAGAAATTCTCCTCTCTAATATCCATATTTGTTACACATTCAGATGGTTTGTTGCTGAATAAACGAATGGAAATATTTTGTCTAATCTATTTTGCTTTTAARTATCAAGGGAAGAATTTTTTTTAAAGCCACCAAAAAAGCTCTATGGAAGTCAGGAGCACAAAAAGCATGAGAAACTGTGTGTCTAAAACTCAGGATGGTTTAAGAATTCAAACAAACAAAAGGAACATTTTTTTGTTTCACTGGGATTTATTTTCAATGAGAAGCCACTGTTCATTAGCTAAAGCAGYAACAGTGCTGTGCCCAGAAGAATCTCAAACAGCATCATTAAAAGTAACTTTTTCTGTGCGTGGGCATTCAAATCTCCTGCCTGTATTGAGCTGTTTAGCAACTGGATATAGAGGAATCTTCTTTAGCAAAGTTCTGCAAATCCTCTAGACTGTGGGATCAGGACAAGTACAGCTTCAACCCCCAGGAATTTTCCATCAGCATTTGACAGCTTTTCCTCTTGTCCCTCCTGGTGATTTTCCAGCTGAAGCCTTGATCTGTTAATGTGCCCACCTCATTAGCACAGGTTGTCTCTGCACTTTCACCTGCCTCCTTTTTCTACAGACTTTTCACAGCRCTATGAGTCAAAGTTATTTATTTGTGCCATAACCGAGCTGAATCCTCCCTAAAACTGTTAAGGAGGGGTTGGTGAGAATTTTGGGGTTGGTTTTTTTTGCTTGCTTTTTTTTTTTTTTTTTTTTTCCCTCTCTTCCCATTTATTGGTGTTTTGGATTTAGTGGGGATGTTTGTTTTTTATCATAAAGGGGCTGGAGAGTGTCCCCTTTCCAGAGTGAGCTGGAAAGGGGCTCAGCCTGGAGAAAAGGAGGCTCAGGGGGAACCTTGTGGCTCTGCACAGCTCCTGACAGGATGAGGGGACAGGATGAGAGGTAATGGCCTCAGGTTMTGCCAGGGCAGGCTCAGGTTGGATATTGTGAGAAATTTCTTTACAGGAYGGGCTGTAATGCATTGGAAAGGGCTGCTGAGGGCAGAGGTGGAATCATCACCTTTGGAGGTGTTCGAAAAAAAGAGACTTGGGGACTTAGGGTTTAGTGAGCATGGGGGGCTTGGAGTTCTTTTCCACCCTAAATGATTCTCTGATTCTTTCCTTTTATTCCTGTCCACACCCTTTCCCCTTTCCAATTCCCCAGCAGAAAACTTTCCTTCCTTCATTCCCACCTCTCACACAATAAAGGCAGTTTTCTCCACTAGACTAAAGAACAGAAAATCCCCTGACTTTCACACAAACGGGGGCAGGGGCAGACGAAAGAAATGAAGAAAACCAGGCTGAAACAAAGAAACAASGTGTGATACAGCTAAACCTGCGCTGACCCCGTGCCTAGAGAACATTCYGCCCCTTTTTGGAGAGTGCTCTGCTCAGTGTCTCTGGCTGATGGCAAAAGCTCTGCCTCACATCCCCAGGCAGGAGCTGCTCCCTTTCTTTTTGTGCCTCCGAGCCCTGACTTCCATTCAGGGGAGTTTCACCTGCTGCCTTTCACTCCTCTGCCTCGGGGGAAGAGCCACACAGCTGCACCTATTGAGGAGAAGGATTCTCCCAAGAAACAGGCAGGTTTCCAGTTCTTTTCAGGATTGTCATGACTTGGGTGTATTGCTGAAGATTTATTRTTATTCCCTGTATTCCCTCCCCATTCTATTTTCAAATCAGCATGGCTTCARTGGAGYGCTCTTTCCACCCTTGTTCTYAGCTAAAGGCTGGGCACAGCATTGRTTKTGCTTTGGCTAATGAACACRGGCTTTTCTTTGAATATAAATCCCAGTGAAAACCAAAAAATTCCTTGTGATGCCAAGGAATTCCCTGGAGAGACCCATCTCAACCTCCCTTACTGTCTGAAAAAGGCAGGAACTGCTCCCAGACTGCATTTCTGCTCTAAATCAGAGAAGATTTAATAGACTTTTTAAGATGACCCATCATTTGCCCTCCCTGATTATGAAAGGCAGCTTATTTACAAGTTAAACAGCTCAGAAAGTTTTCTTCTGTCCCCAAAAAAATCTCTTCTTGAAGCCCCTATTCAAACAAAAAAGCTTTTGGAAATCTTAAAGCCATCTCCTCTTCGTGCAGATATCTTAAAGTTAGTTTGCTGTTTTCTACTTCTGGTGTYTTACATCCAGCAGAATGGGGGAATTTCTGAAATATATTGGGCTGCTCCAAAATCTATCATTTATTAATCACTCTGCCTGGTGCTGTTCCAGCCTGAGCCTTTTCAGAAGCAGATTTTCCTTTTTCTTTTTTTTTTTTTTGGTATATGTTTTGTATCCTGCAGCAGGAGTGGAGTCAATCACCTTCAAGCAGTGCTGACACTACTGAACCACAAGCACTACATCAAAACAGGGAGATTTGAGGGGAACATTTCTCTGAATACACGAATAATAAACTCCAGCTGTGTCCTGCCAGTGGCTACATCAGCTACACAATCTGTTTTATTGCTTTGTTTGTTAGTTCAGACCTTTGCTGTGTCTGAGTGGATCTGAAATCAGCCTTACACCCTAAATTGAAAAGGGTGTGCCTGTGGAAAGAGCTCCATCTTCAAGATGGAAGATGTACAAACACAAAGGACTTGATTTCATTGGCTGAGTGAGTAAAAGATGTCTCTGTCTTTAGGAAAGCTTCACAAACCAACCTCTACAAATCAACTGCTACAAACCAGCCTCTAGAAACCTCCTTTGAGCACTTTGCAAATGTTGTAAGGATCTGCTGCTTCTGGACATGGACAGATCTGAATATCCATCTGCTTCTTCCCTTTCAGCCATTTCTCTAGAGCAGGGATAAATCCCAGAATCACAGATTGCTTTGGGTTAGAAAACAATTTAAAGATGATCTCATTCCACCCCCTGCCATGGGCAGGGACACCTTCAACTGTCCCAGGCTGCTCCAAGCCCTGTCCAACCTGGCCTTGGGCACTGCCAGGGATCCAGGGGCAGCCACAGCTTCTCTGGGCACCCTCACAGGGAACAATTCCTTGCCAATATCCCATCTAATCCTGCCCCCTAGCAGTGAGAAACCATTCCCCCTTTTTTTAATTCTAGAGCTGGGGTTTTTTGTCCCAGGAATGTTCACTTGTTATTCCAAGTGCCCACTGTAAAGTTCTTGGAAGGTGGGTGTGGAATTGCTGATCCCTGCTCGTGGTACCTGTGAGATATGATAGAAAAGCACTGAAAATTCAGGATGAGCATAGCAGCCATTAATCCATGGATATAAATTGTTTGTTTGGATTGAAGGGAGATTATTCACATAGCACAGTGCAGATAAAAGAACGAGACTGAACAGAGGAGAGAAATTCCCATTAAACTCTCATGTCAATACATCAGCTTTGAAAGCAGCTTCATGAAGTTTTGTTTTGCCTGGGCTTCTCTAAAGTGCTTTTTCTTAAACAGGTGGGAAAATCAAGCACCTCAAATATTCACTGTACACCCCAGGGATGTGATTGTACCTCCTTACTAATCAGCTCTTTCTATTGCTCACAGTTCCTATTTCCTGCTGTCCTTCAGAGGTTTTCCCTGTGCTGGTGAATGTTYGATTAGCTGTCACAGCCTTTGCCTCTGATAATTCAGGACTCACTGGAAAAAAATGAAGTGAGGGAAGCACAAAGCCCCTCATCCATTCTTATTTTGACCCATTAAAATCACTTCTTTATCAGGAGTTGTTTTCATACCCTGGAAGTTTACAGGCCCTAGAAAGACAAGCACTGCATTATTTCTTGCCACATGTAAATTTTCTGTAACATATTTCATTTTAGGGACTATTTTTAAACTTTTCAGGGAAATGACTGATTGTGAAAAGTTTTCAATACCAGGCTCAGCTTGAAACAGAATGAACAATTATTGCCAGAGTTAACTTCACACTCATYGCAGGATTTGGCTGGAGATTTCATCACTGCTGGGAAAGAACAAGACAAACACTGAGGACCCTGGGCTTTTACAGCGCCCTTGCACTGATTTACTGCAATACACTGAATTTCTCCACTTATTTAAACTAAGCAATGAGCTGGTTGAACATTCATTTTAATCCTTTAATTTTAATAAAAACAGATAGCAAAAGTGTTTGAGAAAAAAAAGTATGACTTTCCTTTGGAAATATCTTCTTGGAACATTTTGAATGTATATTGAATYGTAACTCACCACATTTTACAGTGAAGAGAGAGGCAGAATCACCTTGTCTTGTGTCACTGTTTATTCATTGCTTTGTTCCCACACTGGGAATTTTTTCCAGCTGCATCATCATACATTTCTATGCTATAGAAGCAATTTGCTGTCACCAGGAACACCTCCTCAGCTGGGAACAGGACCCAGGTAGTTGCAATGTTTCCCAGGCTGGAGGTGTAATTACTGGGCATTTCTTTCTTGAACATTCTATGAGCTGTGAAATCCTCACTGTGATTAACACTAATGAAAGACCTTTCCTGCTCCAGCAGGCAAGAGGATCCATCAGAAATTATAAAAGACAATGTGTGAAAATGAAGAAAAWAATCCTAAATAAGAGTTAAAGTTCATTTGAATTAATTCTTGATWAGTTTCCTCTCCATAAACTCCTGAAAATAATTATCCACATGTTCCTACAAAACTCCAATTTATTTAAAATTTTTAAAAAATAAATGTAGAAAATACAGACAGCTGGGTGAGAATCTGCATTCATTGTGAGCAACTGAACACAGTTTCTGAGCACAGGAAAAGGACAAAACCCYCTCAGCAAGTTAAATCAGATGTAAATTAACTGAGGAAATTTATAATATTTTATTCAAAGAGAACATTTATAAATGAGGTTATCCAAGGTCTGTGTATRTGGAGCCCTGTGAACACAAATGGTAGGGGAAAGAGTTGAATMAAACCTGATGTTTTTTCCTTGAAATATCTCTGAACTAAATTTTCAAGCTTGTACAAAATTATGCAAAAAAAATATTCTTACACCCAAATGTCTGGGACAGAAAATGTGTGCAGTGAGTTCTGCACAGAAACAGGAAGAATCGGAATAAAAGCAGCACTGAATTATTTAAAATTATAGAATTTGGAGCTTTATCTGTGTYTTTATTCCTCGGAACAAACAAAATCTTCCCAAATTCAGGTGGATAAGATTTGTTAAGCAGGAATTTTCTTTAATGAGAGCAATATTTAAATCTAATTAATTAGGAAACAACATCAGAGAAAMGAATTTTTGTGAGCTGTGCAAAAACTTCATGGCTCAGATGCTCTGTGTGGTAAGATTCCATCCTGAAGCCTGAATCCTGAATCCAGGACAGGAGGTACAAACTGGTTGYCAGGAAAACGTTGGATTTGGGATCTTGGAACTCTGGATATTGGAAGACCTTGATACCAGTGAGCTAAATGGGTTTTTGTTGGCTTAATGACTATTGCTGGAAGAGATTTTTGGAGATGGTTTGGGTGTGTTTTCATGGGGGTTGTTTGGTTTTGGTTATTTGTTGGCTGGTTTGGGGTTTTTTGTGGAGGGGGAAGAGGGAAATAGGATTCTGAAGCAAAGTGCCACAAGATTTCAGAGCTTGAAGTCTAAAACACTTTTAGTTTCACCTCTTTTTTCATGATAAAAGATTTTCAGCCTTCATTAGCCAACAGGAATTTGAATTTCTAAGTAGCCACACCCCCTCTGAACACCCTACAAGAGCTTTTGGAAGCTGTGAATGTTCCTTGGGAATGTTGGAAATCTCAAGAGCTGAACACAATGCAAACCCTTCAGCAAAGCATCTGGAGACAGGAAATCTCATGGTTTTCCAGAATGAGCAATAAAAGTGTGAGCAATAACTCTCCATAAAGCATAATTGATTTTAAACAACAGTAACTATCTAATAGTAGTGGTAGTATTTTAAAGCCTACTACAAATGCTCCTATCTGCAGGCAGGGAGAAAAGCCTAATTAAACTGAACTGCAATGGGGTTGGAGCAGCATGGGATTTGACATGTTATAAATTCATTCCCAGATTAATTGAGAATACCCTTTCTGTGGTCTCCAGATTAATAATAAAAGGGGGGGAAAAGACATGAAGGTAATTTATTTGCTCTTTCTGCAGTACTGACATTTTTCACCTTAATGAGCACTTAAAATGTAAATTATACAGTCAACTTAAAAAATAGAACAAAAGAGGTGTGCGAGGCTTTTTCTTATTTTTCCACATCAAAATTAGCTGCAATTACCATAAAAAATCCCAGACTTTCACTCCAGACTTTGTCCAAAAGTACTGGGTATTGTCAAGTACCTTCAAACACTCTGGGAGTTTCCATTCAGGGTTAGGTGGCAAAGAGAAATCTGGGAAAGTTTTCACTGTGTTACAAGATGCACTTGTTGAACTTTCCAACAGGTACAATACTAAATACTAACGACATAAAAATCTGAAGTTTCCAAGGAGATGAATTTAGAAGATGGGAATGAGATTAAAATTACCTTAAAACCTCAAGCAGTCCTGCTGATGTTTGCCTTGATTTAGACCTGAAATTATGAGCAAAGTTGGTTTTTTTCTTTGACTGAAGACAGAAAACTGCATCAAGAATAGGTTTAGGGGTTTCCTTCTGTATTTTGGGGTTTGGATTTGGGTTTGAACATCACTGAGCTTAGGTTTGGCATCTCCTGTCACTTAGGACACAAAATAACACGATGCAGATGCACAGATCTTCCAAGGCAAAAAGAGAATATTTAATTTTTGACTCCAACATTTATAGAATTCCAAAAGTGACAGCGGATTGGAGGGTGACAGTGCCACCTCTCCAATGACACTGGACAAACCAACACTTCATTAAATTTCTCTTCCTCCATAAAAGAATGCAAAACAATGAGTTATTTACACAAACTGTGTGAAAAAGTTCATTACAAGAATGTAAGCACCAAAAGACTTAGAACAACTTTAAAAATCAAACCAACAATCTCCTACTACACTTTTGAAGAGCTCAGACCTCTGTGAAGCTGCCTGACTTCCCCACTCACCTGCCCAGGTCCTTTTATTGACACCCAGTATGGAATTACCTCGTGGTTTATAYAGTCCTTTGAGGTGTTGAAGTGAAAAGGGCTTTAGAAACCAGGTGCTATTGATAATTATGATTATGATAATTATTATTTATATTTCATCAACCTCAGGAAGGGAAGATTTGTTTCCAGCTGCAGCAATTTGCACTGATCCACAATTTAAATTTAACCTCAGGAGTTCCATTCACTGCTTTTTGTTACTCACTGCTGATTGATGCTCTTCTCCTGCTTGGGTCGTGAAGACAAAGTGATGCCACCAAAGAAAACACACCTTAAAAGCAATTAATTCCCATTAAAAGTGCTGCATTTACTCCTGAGCATCCTGGAGAGCTGCCTCCAAAGGAAGATGATGAAGATCTCTGAGTTTTACATATTTTGTACTCATATTGATGAGTACTTTTATATATTTTGTTCTATAAATATATGTTTATATTGAAATAGAAATATAAACAAATATAGAAAATAAATAGATAATACATATAGAAAATATATAATAAATATGTTATATATTTATAAATAAAAATAAAATTAAAATGTAAATATATATAATAAAATTGAAAAGTAAATATAAAAATGAATGTAATGTATAAATATAAATTTATATAATATATATCTTATATATGGTTTATATATGTAAAAAATAAAAATAAAAATAAGTATAAGTATAAATATAAATATAAATATAAATATAAATATAAATATAAATTAAATATCAATTAAATATAAATATAAATTAAATATAAATATAAATATAAATGTTTCTATATTTTTATACTTTTATATATTTTGCATTCATTTTCCCAGTAATATGAAGAATATCAATGTATTTCTGGTTTGGAAGAAGTGATTCTCTAGAAATTTTCTGGAAAGCTGCACTAAAAGGTTTAATAAGGCTACAAAACTGAAAGAGATAGATACTGGTGAAGGAAAATGTATTAAGGAAAAACAAGGAACTGAAAAAATTGCTTGAAGAATRTGAGTCCAGGAACTGGTTTGTTCTTTGTTCTCAAGATTTATGATCCTCTCTGAGAAAGCCCACAGAGTCTATGAATAATAATTAGGAAAATAACTATTGTCAAGTGAAGAAAAACAAGAAATTATTTCTTTGATAACAGATTTTATGACTATTTTTACAAGCTTTTAGCGTTATGGATACAACACCATAATTATAATCTTCTTCCCWTCTTCTAAATTCATCTCCTGGGAAATTTCAGATTTTTACAGCAGCAATGTTTAGCACTGTACCTGTTAGAAAGTTCAATCAGAGCATCTTGTGACACACTGAAAACTTTTCCAGACTTCTCTTTCCCACTTAATCCTGAAAGGGACACTTCCAGAAAGAGAGCCTGACCCTGGGATCAAAGCTAATCCAAGCTGCTTTTGTATTCTGAGCCCATTTCTTGGTTGTTTTTTCTTTTTTTTTTTTTTTGCAGGAATTCCCTGTGATTTTGATAAATGGCATTTCTTCTCCGTGTGCATTTGCTTCCTAGCCCTGAAATTCCTGTAATATCATTACTTTCCATCTTTTCCCTTGTCTGTTTATCTTGGAGGCAATGGATGTCTCTTATTATGTGGTTATAAACTTAAACAGAGCCTCACCAGCAGCTCGAGCATAAATCAAGTGGAAATCACAACAAACATAAGCACATCGATAAGAATAATAAAAATGGGTTCTGTAAGAAAACTGCAGCATTTCCAAGCCACTTAGATCCCATCAAGTGGTTTTTTGTTCTCCTTTTTCCATGTCAGACATGATCCATCTCATCTAACACATCCCTTCAATGCACAGWGCTTGTAGGATTCTGCCAAGGAAATAAAATACTGATTTAAACAGAGCTAAAAAATGCACTTCAGGGTACATTGCTCTGAGGTTCCACTCTYAACTTTAGCTGGAAATAAACTTTAGTGGGAAACTCCTCTCCTAATCCAGGCTTTATACAATCTGAGTACTACATAGAACAATAAAATATTAATTGGATGCATGTTGTAAAAAAGTGATTAAGCAAAAATGAAAATTTACTTTTGCTATAAATCCTCATGTTATTTTAATATCCAAATGTTTAAAACTAACTCGTATTTTTCTTATAAATATGTAGATATTGTTTAATTGCTATTTCAAACTAAGCACTAATTGAAATTCTTTTAATTGCAGTTCCACTTAATTCTTATAACATTGGGTTTTTTCCRTGAATGAAGTTTTGGACAAGTTCTGTATTTGTCTGTATTGCCTGGACTAGGGTAAAATTAACATTTTGGGGTGATCAAGACACAACTGTTGTTTTTTAGCCAACTTAAAAATAAATYTTGTCTTTATGCTGTTGTTTCTTTCCAATCCCCCTCAAATCCCACTTCAAATCGAGTTATTGGCCTGCTACACCAATTACTCTATAAATGTCAAATGCAAATGAGAAATTCTGGAGAAAAATTTGGACTTTTGCTTATCAAATGTCTCTTTCTCTCTTCCTTTGGTGCCTTTGCAACCACAGTTTTCCATGGCTGAGCTGATGTTTGGTGCATTTTAGGTGTAATTAATGTTTTTGTGGAGCAAACACCTCATCAGCACTTTCAGTGCTATCTGCAGCTCTGGGGTTCTCTAATTACCTGTCAGCTTTTGATGGTGTCTGTGTTGGGTCAGGATTTTATTCCTGGTTTTTGGCCAGCAAAGGGAAGGGAAAATGAATCATGTGTTGTTTTCAGAGCAGCTTTTATTCAATGTAACTAAAGTTCTTTTTCCCCCTTGTTGGTTTATTTCAATTCTATTTTAAAAAAGTTTGTAAACTGCCACCTCCCTGAGCACACAWATGAGCATATATGTTTGTACATATGATTGCACAGACATAGCCTGGTGTTTCCTGGTGTATCTGCCCTGGGCTTCACAGATATTCCTGAAAAACCCTAAATTGCTGTAGAAAAAGCCCTTCCTCCCCTCAGAATCCAGGAATCCCTGCAGCAAGTGTTTGCAGGGAGGAGAAAACCGCTAGAAGCTCTCAGGCTCTGATCAATGTGCTAATTTCCAGCATGAATGAACTCTCCAGAGTTCTTCCCATGGATGCATATTTATCTCCTGACTAAATCAATATTTGTCCTACAGAAAACTATTGATAGTCTTGAGGTTTTCTTATAATACAATTGTACAGCTTTCAATTGCTCTTTCTCTTCTTGATTTCTTGCCAAACTCAGAATTCCTTTTCATTATTGTTGAATTCAGCTTCGAAACTCRCACAATTCAAAAATTATAGGGATATTAAAAAGCCCCCAGAATATTTTGCAATCCTTTGCCAAGTATCAGCTACTGAGCCTCCTGTATTAGTGCATTTCCCAAAACACCCCCCTGCCATTGTTTACAAACCATTTTCCATTATCACTTTCCTGCCTCCATCCATTCTAGAGGGAATTGAAACATGGTGTTTATTTGGGGAGATATTGATAAGTTTGGACACGTAATTCATGGGTGGCCAACTCTGCTGCTGCTGCTTTTTGATCAGGACACAAGTGCTCAGCAAATTGCTCTCTTGTCTTCTCAGGCTGGCTGGGAAGAAGAAACCAAGCTCTGAGTTCGATCTGCTCCCTCTCAGTAGGCTGYAGCAATAAACCCTGTCATACCTGGATGCTCCAAAAAACCATCTGTCAGAACAGTTCTGTTCAGCATCGTGAATTCCACTTGAACATGAAAACAAATGGAAATTTGGAGGGCAGGTTGCTCCTGGCTTTCTCAGCCCTTCTCAGGCTGTGGGTATGAAGTGTGCAGGGAGAGCTGTTTGTGTTCAAACTCATCGGGTTTGAGCTCTGCTTGTGCCACAAACTGGCACAGGCCAAGGCTCTGGAAATTTAAGAATGTCTGTGATGGGTCACAGTACAGGCAACTTCATCAGCACAGCATGCACAGTGAGGGAGGGGGAAAGGGGAAAGGGGAAAGGGGAAAGGGGAAAGGGGAAAGGGAAAAGGGAAAAGGGAAAAGGGAAGGGAAGGCAAGGCAAGGCAAGGCAAGGCAAGGCAAGGCAAGGCAAGGCAAGGCAAGGCAAGGCAAAAAGAAAAGGAAAAGGAAAAGCAGAAGGAAAATGAACCACAGAACATATTTGTGATGATTGATGCACATTTTTTCCTATAGATTCACAGGCTCATGGGTTGGTTTGAGTTGGAAGGCACCTTGAAGACTATCTTGTGCCACCCTCTGCCATGGGCAGGGACACCTCCCACTGTCCCAGGTTGCTCCAAGCCCTGTCCAACCTGGCCTTGGACACTGCCAGGGTTCCAGGGGCAGCCACAGCTTCTCTGGGCACCCTGTGCCAGGGCCTGCCCACCCTCACAGGTGCATATGATGTGCATATAATGCAAATATAAAATCCTGAATTAGGTGGCCTGGGATCTACGGATATCTTTTTCCTTTCCTTGTCTAAATAACCACAGTAGAGGATAGAACAATGTAAAACATATGTTTTACAATAGATAGCATGAAAACCTGCCAAAGGCTGGTTTCTTCCTTGCTGTTAAACCCTGTTAAATAATGCTCTACATTTCRTGTTATTTTTGGATGTGAATGACCAGTGTGGTTGCCCTTGTACAGATATTTTTAACAGACATCAGGGTTCATGTGAGTGGAGAATGAATGGGGGAATCTGGGTGTGGAGGTGTCAGAACTGAGAGATATTAAACCTCAGATTAAAACAAAGGACAGATCAGAGTCATCATGAAGTCCTGAATCATGCAAAAAGCTGCATCCAAATCCCCACTTGGAGTTACCAGCTCAAGGAGAACAAAAGGGGTGGGATGGTGACTCTGCAGTCAGCACCACCTCTCCTCTGTGCTCCTGCATTTTCCCCACACCACTCAGCCCCACATTCCTTGCTGCRTGTGGCTTGCTTTGCTGAGTGAAATCAGCTCTGGTTTAAAATCAAAAMGCCTTTTCCTTCTGAGCTCCCCCTGAGCCTCCTGACCTGGCTCTTGTGGTGCTGCATCTGTAAAAAAAAAAAATTCAGGAGCATTGCTCTTAGCCAAGCACACAATTATAACAGGATAGTTTATGTCTTTTAGTCAGTGTAATTTGAGTTTTCAGGCCCTTTAGGCCTGTGGGCAGTGATGGTCTCCCTGAGAATAAGGCTACAGGTCCTTGGAGGCACCTGAYAGTTGTATTAAATTGGGATCGTTCTAATAGTCTGGTCTAGGTGAGAAATAAATTGAGTTCAAAATGCTCCCTTGTCAGGACACTGCTTCTGAAATAACCTAATCTTGCAATCTCAGCTCTGTTCCAGCTTCTAAAACTTGCTGTACCAGTGGAGTTCACCCAGTTCTGTCATTTAAATGTTGTCATTAGGCTCTGACTGATGAGGAAAGATTCTCAATATGCATTGCTCTTTTTTTTCCCTGTTTATTTAAGCTCCAACCAGATCAAAATATTTCTCACTTCACCTCATTTCTCATTACACTTGAAAGGTTTTTGTGTATAATTATTGGCTAGTGAAGATAAGTGGGGTTTTTTGGGTTTTTTTTTTTTGGCTTTTTTTTGGTTTTTTTTTGTTCTGCAATTTGTTACGCTGTTTATCTCTCAGTCAAAAGGAAAGCAAGGCTAGAAAATGTAATGAAGTGTTCATCTATCATCCCTGGGCTTTGCTTCCTGATAAAGGAGGCTTCATTTGGGTGTTATTTCATTAACATGCACTTCTCTGACAAAGCCAGAGCACCAAGAAAAAGAAAGAGAAGCCTTAATCGAGGTTTTCTTGGAGATAATTAACTGAAGGGCTTGTAAGATATGAGCAAGGTGTTGTGATTAGTACAGGAGCTAAAACTCATATTTCCTTCAGCTCAGGATCATTCCACAACAACTGCTCCTGGAGGAAAAGTAATTAAGAAGAACTGCAGTTTTACAATGAACCGTGTCTAATGAACAGAATTAACATTCCTTTTTACTTTTTATAAAATTATAAATATTAGTAGCGTGGTCTACTTGTTAAAATAGTGTTAAGGTTTGATGTTTAAGAATAGAAACCAGATTTTCATTAAGTGAGAGGTAGAAGTCACTTGCTTTAATCACTTTCCTTACTTTTCACCACTTCCCTTAAATAACAGAGGAACCTCACCAGTTCCAAACAAGGATTTCTTTTGACAGACCAATCTCTCTTGGAGTATATGGAGACAAGTGGCAGGGCTCCCTCAGCAATGAATTTATTTGTTCAGGGAACAATTCCTTTCCACAACTTGTCCCCACCTGGGAAATCTGTCCTCCAGGGYAGACAGGAGCATGCATTTCCCCAGGATTGCAATCCTTCTCCAGTCAGCCCTCATTCCTCCTAAGAAAAATGCCAATGTTCTCTTTTACCAAGGATAAGTGRTTCAATTCTCTAGCTCTCACTTCATACGAGTTTTTCATTTCAACCTTTGCTTCAATCCATCGCAAAGTTTTGAGGTTTCGAGTGGAGAGAAGGAAGAATCTTTTTTGGGTTGTTTTGTCAGTTGGACTCATTTTGATTGAAATGAAGAAATACCAGAAGTTTTAACAATAAAGAATAAAACCAGGGAGGAATCATGTTTTGGACAAAAAAGAGTCCATGTAAAACAGTGCAAAATCTGTGGGTCCTAGAAAAAATGTGTGCAGTTTTCTCATTGCTATTACCAGCTGTGGTATTAAGCTCTGGTTATTTTCTGAGTCACTCTTTGATTTTAGGAGAATCAAAACCTGTCCCCAAGCACTCAGCAGGAATTCTATATACCATGGTGTTCTACCTGCCACAGCACACATGGGAAAAAGTCTTCATCAAAGGAAATGTAATCATGTCAAAAATCCCGAATTATTGTAACTGTAACAAACATTGCCGTTAGAAATTAGAAATTACCCAGGCATCAAGGCTCAGAGGGTTTTTATCTGGAATTAGCTTATGTGAAAGATGGGGAATTTCAGAATCATGGGYTGYTTTCAGRTGGAAYGGACATTAAAGCTCATCCTGTRCCCATCTCCARCCCAGGAGAAGMRTCTGGGGAGACCTCAGAGCCCCTTCCAYTGCCTAAAGGYGCTCCAGGAGAGCTGGGGAAGGACCTGGGACAAGGGATGGAGTGAGAGGACAAGGGGGAATGYCTTCAAACTAAAAGAGGAGAAATMTAGATGGGATTTTAGGAAGAAACTCTTCCCTGTGAGGATGGTGACACCCTGGCCAGAGCAGCTGTGGCTGCCCTGGATCCCTGGAAGTGTCCAAGGCCTGGRTGAACAGGGCTTTGGAGCCACCTGGCCTCGGAAGAAACAGAGAATCCTAGAACTGGGCACAACTGTAGTATTTAGTTTTCACAGCAGCCATCCCAAAAGTTTGCTGTTGGTACCCAGATGGGGCTCAGCAGTGAGGTGGCTTCCCAAAAATCTMCCCAATGCCTGAGGTTTCCCCTCAKAACCTGGTTCTCAGGCTCCTGGTTCCAATCCCTTGCCACATCAGGAGCAAGAGGGTGGCTCACAACTGTTGAGATGCTCCCTAAAAAGAGCAATAGGGAAGTTTTCAAGGGTGTTGCTGGTGTATTTCCAAACCTCTCTTGTCCCACACCATGAAAAGAAGATGCTGATGCTTCCAGCACCTCAAAGAAACATCTCTAAATACAAAGCACAGGAATTCAAGCCTAGAGGCAAAAGGGTAGAAATAAGTATGCTAAGGATACTATCCTAAAAGCAAGGAGCATAGCTGGGGGGAAAAAAAAAGATAAAAAGTTGTAGAATTTCTTCTAATGTCTATAGATCCTTTGTTTTTTTTTATTGCTGTTACCAACTTTCATCTGACTGTGGAGTTTTCCCAGCCTTTGGAGAGCTCCCCAGATCAATCTCTTTGAGAAGTGTGTATTTGTGAAATGGCTGCTGTTCCCCACAAGTGATCTGTCAGTGTCTCAGCTGAGCCTTCCCTTAATAGAGCCTCAAATAAACTTCCTGCATGCTGAGAGAGAGGCTTTCAAGTTTCAGAGCTGAGGAAGCCCTTCATCCCTCCTCATTAGTGCTGCTGGGCTCCCTGCTCCTCACATCCCTCCCTCCCATTAAATTCTCCAGCTGAGCCTTGGATCACCCTCATCACCGCGGGTTTTAAGGGGAAAAATTTATTCTATTGATGAATTTATCCTCAAGGCAAATCTGGTTTAATTACACCACTGATCATGTGTGAGCAGAGGATGTTTTTGTACCTGTTATCCAGAAGTTAGCACTTGGATGAGCTTTAATTTCCTTCTAGGTTTTTCAGGAGATCTCCTCACTTTAATTCCAACAAATGTAAGAATAAATCTCGAGGAAGAAGAGAAAGGTAATTTCTCTGGGCTTTTCCAAAGCAGTTTTCTTCCAAGGATTTACAACTACTGGAATAACTTTCTAATTTGTGATCAAAGTCATGGTACACAAGTCAAAATTAATTAAGCTTTCCTCTGACTTGTCTAAATCCAAGGAAAACCTTAKTAGTCAAGACAATAATTTAGAAATTAGAAGTGGATAGTTGAGCTCTCAGAGAGAGGAACCCAGATCTTCAAGAAAGTTCATSTCTCATTTATAGCATCAGGATTAATTAATTAATTAATTCCTAAACAAATCTTTTCCATGTTAAAAAGGTATTTTTGTATTCTTTGGGCTCTGAACAGATTCTAGTGAAAGTTTGCTTTGCAGGTCCTGCATCTTTCATTGGTGTGTGGGACATCTCTTACCTCAGTGCACATTAAATAAGCCAGAAAATGCACAAACTGAAGAGGTGTTAATGTAAAATTAATTCATTTTCAGTGAAGTTTGGTCTTTCAAGGTAGAGAAGTTTTCTATCAGAACTCTGTGGGTCAATGACATAGAGTTGTTTCAACAAACACTGTTCACTTTTAACTCTTAAAAGTGAATACTCTTAAAAAAACCCTTCATATTGTTGAATTTAATTTCAAGGCAGTCCCATTTGAATTTTCCATATGTTTTATACTGCTGGAATTTTTCCTGTCATGGCATACTATGCAACCCTGAGCCCCTCAAATTCTTCTTAATGATCTGAAAACTTCAATTACATGGCTCAGTGTGGATGGAGTCAAATGCTGAGGACCTAGATCTAGATAATAGAATTCCAAGTTGTGTGAGGTGAAAGAAGTGGAATTGTTTAAAATCACTTTATGTAGCAGAAGGCAGAGGTGCACGAGTAGAGCAAAGAGAAGTTGGCTGTAATTGATAGAAAAAATTCAAGTGTCAAAGCAGAAGTTCTTACTTCCCTCAGAGTACAAAAACCTGAATTTTCCACAATCTTTCTATCAATGTAGTCCAGCCTATGTGAAAATACTCTTTTTTGCAAAAAAAACCCAGTATTTACAAATTATTACAATTCTAAAAATGTTGTCCTTCAAAGTCCAGCACTACCCAGGAGAACTCATCTCCACTCTGTCATTACTAAATTAAAGGGATTGYGTCATATAGAAGCCTGTGTGAAAAGATAGCTTTAAAAATAAAATTCTTGTTTCCCTAATAATTATTCAAACATGACATTTTTGTTAAATTCAATCAGTATTTATCAGTTCATGTCACCTTAATGGAGGACAAGATGACAGGAGCTGAATGTTTCAATGCACAATAATGTCATGCTAATTTCTATTTTTATTTAAAGGCATTTTCTTTCTCATTTTAATAATTCTCTCCATTCTTTGTGATTTTGTTTTGTACAAAGGATGGTTGGGGAGTTCTTTGGTTGGTTTTTTTTTTTTTTTGGTTTTTGTTTTGTTTTGTTTTGGGTTTTTTTTTTTTGTTTTTGTGAGTTTTTGGGGGGTTTTTTGGTGGTTTTTGTGTGTTTTTTTTTTTACTGGAAATACAGGAATGCACTGAGGAACTTTTGAAGCAGTGATGATTTCCTGAGATTTAAGAAAGAGTAAAGCCATGTTTTCTGACTGGTTTACACTGCACTTCAACAGCTTGCTCTTCTTTTTTAGGACCCTGGTTGTTAGATGTGTGTCAGCATTATTGTCTCAATCTGGAAAATTCAATTTGCTCTATAATGGAACTGCTGAACTTCAAGTCCAAAATATTCAGCTTTTCTCAGATTTGTTATCATCTGTCTGAAATAGGAGACAAATTAATCTTTCAGTTTATCTCCTCTCAAATTTTTAGAGCTGGAGAGAGAAAAAACAGTTGTAATTTACTTGGGTACCCATCATTGATAAAATAGCTGACCAGCTTATTTTTTTTTCTTTCCTTTTATTTTTCTTATTAGAAAAAAAAAACAACAAAACCCACAGTCACCAAAAGAATTGAAATCAGAAGTATGAAATACATTGCAATCTTGTAATTTTTTTTTAAATTTTAATGTGACTTGATGTTGAGGAAGAAACTCCTATCCTTCAGTGAGATTTTGTGCTTTTTTTTTTACCAGGACAAAAGGTTGGTAAAAGGCTTAGGTCCCACACTAACTTGCAAAGTCAAGTAACAGGATTTAATAATATAGGCAAGTGATATACTGTGTGTCATATTTTATTTTTTATACATGAACATATATAGATGAACTGAAATAAATGCAATTTATGAATTCAAAGAATGCCAGATTTCATGTGGACTAAAATAGATTTCTTATGTTTCTTGTGTAGTACCTTGTAGAGATTCAGACACTGGTTAGAGTAGTTTTTAATAATAATCAAGSTGCCCAAGTTATTTTTTAAAATGGGAAATAATATTAGTTTTACATAGTTTAACATTAGTTAAAACATAATTTTACATTAGGCTGGTTTTTGTTTTAGTTTTCTACTTTTTTTCCTTGTAAAGTTTRCTTACAGTTGCTTTTCCTGAGGAGCTGACAGGAGATCAGCAAATTGTCCATGCTGGAGAAGTGGATCCAGACCCAACTCTCTCCCRTCTCCCCATTACATTGGAGTCAACAGCAGGACTAAAACTGCAGCACTTCCAGGCACATTGTCTGATAACCTGTGAACTTTTGGGCATCAAAAATCCCCCAGGGAGACGAGTCCTGAAATGCAGCACTGAATTTCCTGCCGGCTGAAGGCTGATTCACACTCCCTGGCTCCCCTTCTCCAGAGCTTTCTGTCAGCAGAGGTCAGCCTCCCTACCCTCGTTTTGCTGGTGGAAAATAATGAGGCACAGAGAGATGGACCTGGCTTGTCTGAGCCCCCCAGKAGGTGCAGGTGGCTTTGGAGCCTCAGTTCACAAGGTCCAGCACTGACAATTTGTTGCATCCAAGCTACAGAATTTGTGCTGCTGGAATTCCCTCTAACAACCCTTCTAACAATAAAAGGAACACTCCTGGGATACAAAGGCAAGGATTAATTGTGTATCCCCCAGCGTGGGCAGCAGGAAAGGGATTGGGATTGTGCCCCTGTGCCCCTGAGCTCAGGTGAGAGCCCACCTGCAGGGCTGCCCCAGCACAGGGAGGAGCTGGAGCTGCTGCAGAGAGCCCAGGGGAGGCACCAGGATGGGCAGAGGGATGGAGCAGCTCTGCTGGGAGGAAAGGCTGGCACAGCTGGGATTGTGCAGCCTGGAGCAGCTTTGGGGTGAGCTCAGGGTGACCTTGCAGTGCCTGAAGGAGCTGACAGGAAACATGGACAGAGACAATTTCCAAGGGATGGAGGGACAGGACACAGGGAATGGCTTCCCACTGCCAGAGGGCAGGGATGGATGGGAATTTGGGAAGGAATTGTTCCCTGTGAGGGTGGGCAGGCCCTGGCACCCTGGTGCCCAGAGAAGCTGTGGCTGCCCCTGGATCCCTGGCAGTGCCCAAGGCCAGGCTGGACAGGGCTTGGAGCAGCCTGGGACAGTGGAATGTGTCCCTGCCCAAGGCATGGGGTGGAACTGGGTGAGTTTTAAGCTCACTTCCAACCCAAACCATTCCATGATTCCTTGATTTTATGAGTTGRTAGTCAAAAGTCTTAGAAGCTGAATCAGATCATTACTAAGAGGAGAGTTACAATAATGCTAAAAGTGCATTTTAAATCCTGTGTGCACATCCAGACCTTCCAAATCTCCTGATGCTGTCCTATTTTTCCACTGCTCATAGGAGACTTGCTCTCAGTGGCTTCAGACTCAGACTGGAGGATATTTTAGTGGTGGTGTCACCCTGAGGCCCTTGCCAGGGGAAGCCTGTTGTTCACAGCTTCTTGCCCTCTGCTATAATATTGTTTGGAGTCATTTTGATGTTGCTAACCTGCTGTTACACATGTCAACCTGCTTTTATCTATCTTCTCTGTCCTATGTCCAAGTCCATCTTGCATTTGAGCTGTATCTACAGAGTGAGTTTTATCCCAAGGCTGAAGTCCTTTGGTGGCTGTTGAGTTGCTCATTTCTGCCCCTATCATCCTTTGTCTGGAGTTCCCAGGCCCCTCACACACACTGTGTTTTATGCTAAATATTTCTAAAAATACATGGACAAAGGAGGGCCAAGAGGAGTCTCAATCCCTTCCTGGGTGTAGGGAGAACATTGACACAAAATGTGAGGAAAAGTCTGAAGTGTTTCATGTCCTCTTGGCCTCAGTGTTTAACAGGAATGGAGTCCCCASTCCTGAAGGGATTGAAGAGKCACATGGATGTGGCACTTGGGGGCACAGGTTAGTGGTGGCCTTGAGCAGTGATGAGTTAACAGTTGGATTTGATGMTCTTAAAGGTCTTTTCCCACCTGAATMATTCCATGATTCTGTTSTGYGTCYRGYGTGACTCAGCCCATGCAGYATAAATCCTTGTTTTTMCTAGCTGCAGTTGCACTAACACAGCAAATGTCCCACCAGTCAGTAAATCCAGGCCATGGCAGTGCAGGCAGCGCTCACCTGCTGGTTACAGGATTGCTGTCACAGCCACACAAGCTCCAACAAATCTCCAGGCTGGCTCAGGAGCCTGTGCTGCCAGCTCAGGACACACTGCAGGGAGCTGCAATCTCGGGATTTCTGCTGCTCACAGTGACCCCGAGGRGTGRTAGAAAGRCTCTTTTCCCAGCCCAGCAGTCAAAGAAGYAGTCAGAACTCTTCTATTCTTGTTCTCAAGGTTGTTTATTGTTTCTTATCTATKAAATTCTTTCTCTTGGCCTGCTGAGGTCCKTTCAGCAGGTCAGACAGAGGCACYCTGACCTCCCTCAGGGAGGTACATTATTTAAAATAATTACCCTATTGTAAATAATGTAATTATTGTAAATAATGTGCCTATTATTTACATTATTTGCAATACATTATCTACAATAACTGTACATTATTTACAATAACTTCCCAACACCCATCAACTATGTTAGACAGTGAGCTTCTACCTTAAACCAATCCAAAAGTGCCACCATCACAGCAGAAGATGGAGGCCAAGAAGAAGAAGGAGAAAGGCTGGACATGCCCAGATTCCTCCATCTTGCCTCCTGAACCCCCATTCTAAAAACCCCAAAAATCTATTTTTCACCCCGTGATTCTTGTTCTCAAGGTTGTTTATTGTTTCTTATCTATAAAATTCTTTCTCCTGGCCTGCCAAGGTCTGTTCAGCAGGTCAGACAGAGGCACGCCGACCTCCCTCAGGGTACTGTTATCTTCTATACTAAAAACTACATGTACACTATTTACAATAACTTTCCAATACCTATCGCCTATGTTAGACAGTGAGTTCCTACCTTAAACCAATCTATAAGTGCCACCATCACAGCAGAAGATGGAGGCCAAGAAGAAGAAGGAGAAAGGCAGGACACGCCCAAATTCCTTCATTTTGCCTCCTGAACCCCCATTCTTAAAACCCCAAAAATCCATTTTTCACCCCATGACAAATTAACTATTATTCTACTTGGACTTTTGTGGCTTGCAGAGCCTCATATAAGGTTGGTAATTTTTTCCATGGGTCAAAATCACAGGCACAGGGGTCTTGGGCTCTGTGCCAGGGTCTCTGAGCCCCCTCAGGGCAGGGGCTGGAGCCATCCAGGACAGCCAGAGGGATGTCCTCAATTCCAACACTCAAGCACACCTTCACTGCTGTGCACCGCTGCCACCACTCCCTGCCCTGTGCAGCACACCTGGGATGGGGAAAATGAGGCTTTCCTTGTCCCCTGGGGCAAAGCCAGGGACACAGGTACCCAGCACAGGCTGTGGGAGCAGWGGGGGAGGAAAGGGATCAGCAGGGACAGCAGGGAGTGGTGCTGGCACTGCCATCCCTGAATGYCAGAGCACTTGGGAACACATGTGGCACTAATGGGAGCCACGGTGGCAGCTGAAGTAGTGCAGTGTCACCCTCATTTTGAGCAGCCAGCTCCTAAATGACAAGGTACAATTACAACACATTGCCAGCGCGGTGCCAGCTCAGTGTGGTCCCCCTTTAGACCTCTGTAACATCCACAGAACCCACCCAGTTATACTCCTTGGTCTCTAAAAATATTACATTTCCTCCAGATAATTTTTAAAGACCTGACTTTCATGGTGTTTATTRCAGATCTTGTATCTGACTGCAGGTTATGGGTAAAAAGGCTTATTTAACCACAATGCAGTTTTATGCAGTCTCATACCAGTGTYAGATGATGTCATTCACAAAGCTCATAAATACCAGGTCTCTGYTATTTGCCTGAATAATTCATAGCCAAAGAAAATATTTTTCTGATGTTTTAGATSACTAGATTATTAATTTTGAGAAAAGATGTGTCTCAATTCTGAAAAGACTTCTAATTCAGTTTGGGTTACACATGTATCAATATTTCACATATTGATATATTACATATATGTGTAATGGCATGAAGCTGTCAGGGGAGGTMTTGCTGGATATCAGGAAAAAGTTCTRCCCCKAAAMGGTGGTTGGGCACTGAAGAGGCTCCCCAGGGAATAGTCCTTGCTTTGAAAACCCCACAGATATTTCCTTTGCTTCTCTCCCTCAAACTGCTCTTCATGGCCAGGGGGAATCTGCTGAGGTAGCTTTGAATCAACATTTAATAATGAAAAAGGAGGTTTGGATTGAACATGGTGCTAAATATTCAGCCATAAGAGACTATCCTCAAGGCAAGAATGAAATTTCTGATATTTCTGATTTAAAACCTGACAGACATGTCCTGGTTCCCCACACCACACCATGCAGGGCAGCAGCAGTCCAGGACCTGACCCTTTAAAGTATTTTTCCATCTTTTTTCTGCAAACCAGYTTTCCTGCCCCCCTTCCTGARCAGTGACCTATCAGTTTATTGGGGCAGGGAGGAAGGGCTGTGTTGAAAGAGGTGTTTTTCTGAAAGGATTTCAGATTCAGCACGAGAAAGATCTTCAAATACCAAAATGTTGCTGAGGAYAGAACGTTTTCTTTGCCAGCTCTCTCTCCTTTTTCATCTTGTTCTTCACTCCACARGCGAGTTTTATTTGCCTTCAGTTCAATTTTCTCTAAGCCTCACTCTCCATTTGGTACCCTAAATACAATTAAATTGCAATATCCTAAGTGTGAAAAGGAATAAAGTGATAGAAATGAGATAAAATACAAACCTTTAGAACTTTCCCTTCTCTGACTGACTCTACTCTTCATTCCCCAGTGATAGTAAGACACTTTCAAATTTATTTTCCAAGTTTTGAAAGCTGCTGTATATCAGGCTCACTGAACTGCTGACTCCTCAGGTTTCTTTAATAGAAAAGGAAACTTTCAAAGACACCCAGCCATCCACAGAGGGTGGGGAAAGAAAGCAGAGGTTAGAAAAGCAGTTTAAATAAATCTAAAATAATAAAACAAGTAAGATAATATTAAGGAAATTGGAAAGAGTGGGAGAACAATTACTCCAGCTCTTCTCCCTGGAGGAAGCTGGTAGCAGAGTAGAAAGAKTCTATGATGGAAAGGTGTAGTCACATTTTTAATGAAATGTAAAAGCAGAAAAATAAGTAATAAAAAACAATTAGGCGTGTAGAAAACACGACCTGCAAGGAGAAATTAAAAGAGCCAGGGTAGCCTAGACAAGGGGAAACTAAAGGAAGATGTGGGAACAGCCAGCAAACATGCAACAAGCTGCCAAAATCAGGAAAAAATGTATTTTCTGAGGTGAATTAGCCAAGAGCAATGGGCTTAGTCTGCAGCCAGGGATGAGTYAGTCAGGAAAAGGCCAAGGAAGCATTGGTGAAGACATTATGAAGACAGCATCCTTGGTGGTGTTTATTTCTCCTAAAGTACTGAATTTCAGCCTAGTGAAGTCTCTGTCAGCSTTATTTTCTGTGATTCTCTCAACAAGGACATTAATGTGTTTACAACACAAAATGTTCCATCTGGATCAGATTTGAGGGACATTCTTTTCTTACATATTTCTCTCCAAACCTGTTTTCCCTAAGACTACATTTTTCTTCCTAAAACCTCTYAAACCAACCTCTGTCTAGCTTTGTGGGTTTTGCTCTGGAGTGAGCTTGGATGCTGCCCAAAGCTYTGAGGTTTAAATAGCTCCAGTGGACACTCAAAGCCCTTTCAGCTAATTTTGTTTTCTCTCTTTCCATATTGAGGCACTCCAGAATAATCCGTGCTGCTGGGGTGATGTTACACCAGGAGAGAGAKGGAAAACTTCCCCACCTTCCTCAGGTTTTAGAAAAAACCTTTTTGGTTTTTTTGAATGGTTTGGTGGTCAGGTTAACAGCTGCTCAAGAAATATAAAATGTGGTTTTATTCAGCAGCCTCAACACTTCCAGGATGATGAGAGGATGATGCTGTTCCATAGGACCACTGTTAATAATGTGATATTTCCCTGATGTAGGTTTAGCTTTGGCTCTTGTACAATATCATTGTGTGCAGCATAAATGAAAGTTGTTGCCCAAATGCACAATTTTATGTCTATTTCAGAACAAGTGGAAGTTTTTTAATCACTGTGCAATAACCCATTTAAAGCATGACAGGATGTACCCACAGCTGACACATGGAAATATGAGACCTTATTTGAGGATATCAYTTTTTAAATACTTGTTAATTCTGAAAAACATCTTGGGCTTGGCTGAGGAAGTGGAAAAAAGGAATTTTTTTTTATTTACAAATGTTTTCTGTAAATAAAGGAATGTCAGGAAAAAATATATATCTATAAGGAGACTTACCAGTTTCTGGYCACCACCCAAATATTCTGTGTGATTTCACTTTGAAAGGTTCAGGGAATGGGCACAGCCCCAAGGCTGCCAGAGCTCCAGGAGGGTTTGGACAATGCTCCCAGGGATGCACAGGGTGGGATTGGAATGTGGAATATTCCATGGAATATTTTATTTCCCTTATCATCAGTATCACAGTGGAAGCTGCACTAACAGTGAATATCAAAGAATTTTCTTCTTCCCCCAATGTCTTCCCGTTGGACATAATTCTCAGCCTTAATAAAAACAAAGCAGAAAACCTTATAGTTCATGAAGAGCCTCAGAGATCCATTGGGATCACATTCCTTGCACTGCCACCTTCCCAAGTTTGCTGGTTGAGCCCTGGAGAACATCTCTAACCCAGCAGTGCCTTCCTGAGCATCTGCTCACATCCAGCTGGGAGCCAAAGGCTGCTGGGTCAGTAAACTTCCTTCATGGACTCACAGGACATCCCAGCTTGGAGGGACCCACCAGGATCATGGATCCAGCCCCTGMCCCTGCCCAGACACCCCAACAATCCCASCCTGTGCATCCCTGGGAGCMTTGTCCAAACCCTCCTGGAGCTCTGGCAGCCTTGGGGCTGTGCRCATTCCCTGAACCTTTCAAAGTGAAATCACACAGAATATTTGGGTGGTGCCCAGAAATCGGCTCAACCATAACTTTATTTCCTGGGGTTTTTTGGGGTTTACCTTCCATTTATTTCATATTTGACTTGCTGGAAGTGCAGCATTCCCAGGTGTGCTCTGAGGCACCTGCAATATTTTGCTGCCTAATGTTTAAAGTGCCACTTGCTCAGAGCAGAAGCCTGCAGTGAATTTTAGCTTTTTAGAGGGCTAGGATCCACATTATCAATACTCCATTTCTCCCCCCAAAGAGAGCTGTTTAATATTAATTCAGTATTGAACCAGATGATCCTTTGGTTTTATTTAAAAAGGGACATTTCCCCTGATAACAAAGTTCATTCCTGTTGCTTCCCCAGGCTGATCCAAGAGTGTGRTTTACCCAGAGCCATTCCAAAACACTGGAGCTAAATTTAGCCTTGTAAATTAAATATGTCCATCTCCTGAATGAAAGCCACAGAATCCTTMGTGTCTGTGCTAAATCTGTGTCCTGCTCTCCCAATCCAGCTAAGGAGCCAGTGGGACACTGCTCCCAGTGCTGACTGCTCCATGCCTGGCAAGGCTGGGGACAGTCCTTGAGGGCATCAGACACATCCAGAGGGCTGAACACTACAGACAACCCCATTCAGTGAGGATCAGCATCTCCTGTCTCCTTTTTTTGTGGATTAAATAGTAACAAATGCCACCTAATGTATTTATTYATGCTTGAAATTCTTTAAAATTCTCTCCTTTATTTCCAACTCGTTTATTCTTGAGCATCCTTCATGCAGCAGGAGCAAGGCTTTCTCTCTCTGGTAGGATTAGCTCTCAGGGAAGTGCTGGAGGTGGCAGAAATTTTGGACTCACATTCATGATATCTGAACAAATCCTCGAAAGTTAACAGGGGAAGGGACGTGGCTTCCTCTCTACCTGTCTCTCTACCCTAAAAAAAATATTAAAATTCCAATAGCATTTTCAGCCACTCTTGGAGATAAATAAAATACTATTTTTTGTCTTCACATGATGGCTCTTTTATTGAGACACATGTTACATGCAGCTACAATTCCTGGCAGAAACAGAGGGATTCAAACAAAAGCCTTTTTTTTTCCCATTTATTGTGTTTGCTGCAAACACGGACTTCTCTGGTGCTAATTAGTATTTACATCAATGCAAATCAAATTGGATTCTAAGATCATATCAGTCAATGAAGATTTATTTAACTTGAGGAGTTCTGGCTTGGTACCAGAAGGCATTAATCATTTATGATTCCTCATGGGTTGAAAGATGTGCCTCCCACTGCTGCATTGCAGCATGGACAACCAGGATTGATTCACACTCAGAATAAATACACATAGTTGGCTTTATTTAGCAAACTGGTTCTGATTTCTGACCCTTTTTTCCAACAGACCAACACAGTTTTCTCTGTTAATGGAGAGCTAAGTGYCATCCTCAGGTGTTCCAGAGTGACACTGACAATATTTCATAGCTTTCAATGCCCTCCTAGAACCAGAATATTTTCCAGAGGGTTCTAATAGGTATCTGATGGAATTTTTTGCCTGTCAAAATGTTCTTTTCCTCTTCTCCCCCATGTTTTTTTTTTTTTTTTGACAATTCATTTATGACAAGTAATGTTCTTTGACACAGAATTATCCAACCACCACACCAAGGCAGGAAAAGGAATTGTCTTGGTGRCTCCACCAGACTCTGCAGCTGAGGAAATGGAAACTCATTTCCTGCTGAATGTTCAGAGCAGAGGGAAAATGATGCAGAGAGAAAACATGAAGTGAAGGCAGAGCAACACCTGAGCAATAGCTCCTCTGTGTAATTGTCCATTTTACATTCATAAGAAAGTTGTATTTTTTTCTCTCTCTCCTGCTGCCTTTTAAGAGTTTTCTGATGCTAATCCTAAAATCTTTCTCATCTTTTATTGATCATCTCACAGCCATAGCTTTTCTCATTAGGCACCCAAAATCCTGCTATAAACCCAGCACATTCCAGTAAAAATGCACATATATTTCATGGCCTTCCCTGGCACACACTCCCCTGATCCATCACTGAACATTGTGCAAGGGTTTTGCTTTCAGAGCTTTCTGACCCCTTAAAAGAGCTGCAATAACATCAGTAACTTCAAAATTAAACAAGGTTTCATCTAATTATAAAATAAATCATGGAATGGTTTGGGTTGGAAGGGACTTAAAGCCCATGCAGTGCCATGGGCAGGGGCAGGGACACTTCCCACTGTCCCAGCTTGCTCCAAGCCACATCCAGCCTGGCCTTGGACACTGCCAGGGATCCAGGGGCAGCCACAGCTTCTCTGGGCACCCTGTGCCAGGGCCTGCCCACCCTCACAGGGAACAATTCCTTCCCAATAGCCCATCTATCCCTGCCCTCTGGCAGTGGGAAGCCATTCCCTGTGTCCTGTCACTTCAACCCTTGGAAATGTCGTCCTCTCGTCCATGTTTCCTGTTGGCTCCTTCAAGGCCACAATTTGGTCACCCCAAAGTTCCTCCCCCAGGCTGCACAATCCCAGCTGTGCCAGCCTTTGCTCCCAGCAGAGCTGCTCCATCCCCTGCCCATCCTGGTGCCTCCCCTGGGTCTCTCAGCAGCTCCAGCTCTCTCGTGCTGCGGGCAGCTCTGCAAAGCGGGACAGAATCCCATCCATCCCATCCCATCCCATCCCATCCCATCCCATCCCATCCCTCCCATCCCATCCCATCCCATGCCCCAATATCCATCTTTTCTCTTTCCTTACTGATCCTTGTGGTGAATGTTGGTGTTTCCCACCCAATATTCCCATCCACACATCCTCCAAATAGCACTTGGAGCATGGTCTGAAATCAATCAGGGGAAAAATCTGCCAGGAATTGCCTCAGAGAAACCTCCCTCGGAACAGGAGGGTGAATTCATCCGTCACTGCTGGTCCTATCCATGTGAAATCCTTCCCTCTCRAACTGCCAGCTTGATGACACTGGGATCATTGTGGCAAATAAAGAGTGAAAAATCCAATTTTGAGCTGCCTGCACTGAGCAGAGAGAGGCAGGAGCTGGAGAACGCCTCTGGATCCACAGGTCAGAGTAAGGCACAGCTTGGCACTGYGTGATCCCCAAACCTTGGATGGCAGGACACACAATCCTCCTGGGAACTCRTATGGCAACAAGCAGAAGCTCCTCTTGTGCCTGCTGGAGTTACTCCATCCCACCCACTTGCCTTGTGACACTCACAGTGCTCAGAAAGAAAATACCTGCTTAAACTTTATATAAACCATGTGATTAAAGTAAAATATCCTTTCTATTTCTCACTGTAAACTTCTGCTTTTTATAATAATCATCCCTGAATGCTCTGTTTCAAATCTTCTAACTGCACAGCTCTGATTTGTGCCATTCACAGCTRTTTACACCTTCTCCCAGTTTTTCTCTACCTGTTTGGAATTTTAATAGGAAGTTCTATTAGAAGATCATAACTTAATGAACCTGGAGGTTAAAGGATATTGGTGTGCTGCCTCAAAAGCAGTATTTTAATGAAATTATGTTGCACCATTGGGYTTGGCATCCTCTGCAGACTTGCTATTTGAATTAGCAGGAGTATTGTGAGGGTTCACTGAAAAGGTTTAATTCACAGGGCCTATGAATACACAATTTTCCAAAGGCTTAAAATTCTTTAATTTGTGCTTATCAAGGTTTTAGATTAAGGAAGGTTGGTAATTGTATTTGCTGGAGTTCCTGTTAATGCTTCCACCTGAAGTAACTGGTGRAGAGGAGATGCCATGTGGATGAAATCCACTTTCTCCTTATTATTAGAGCCTTTGGCTGGTGKTGATGTACACAGCTTAATAAATGCACACAATGGGACTGGTCTGGCTGYGTCACTTGGCCAGGCAGCAGGGCTGTGCTGGTTTGGAGAGCTGTCACAGCTGTTGCTAAGCAAACTGGAAAAATCCTGATGTGTCCCCTCCAGCAGCCAGTCACACCAAATCCCAGCAGCATCCATTCACCTGGCCTGTGAAAAAAACCCCACAAAACATGCAGGAGACCTCAAACYCCTGCTGGAATTCCTGCTGGGATGTCTGGCTGCAGAATACCCAGATGAATAAGTATATTTGATGTAAAGTTTTGTAGCCCAAATCTTTGGAAATGTTGGCCTGTTGGAGCAAGTCCAGATGAAGCCAGTGAGTTAATCCCAGGGCTGGAGCCCCTCTGCTCTGGAGCCAGCCTGGGAGAGCTGGGGGTGCTCACCTGGAGAAGAGAAGGCTCCAGAGAGGCCTCAGAGCCCTTTCCAGTGCCTAAAGGGGCTCCTGGAGAGCTGGAGAGGGACTGGGGACAAGGCATGGAGGGACAGGACAAGGGGAAATGGATTCCCACTGCCAGAGGGCGGGGTTGGATGGGATTTTGGGAAGGAATTGCTCCCTGTGAGGGTGGGCAGGCCCTGGCACAGGGTGCCCAGAGAAGCTGTGGCTGCCCCTGGATCCCTGGCAGTGTCCCAGGCCAGGCTGGACAGGGCTGGGAGCAACCTGGGACAGTGGGAAGTGTCCCTGCCCATGGCACTGGATGGGCTTTAATGTCCCTTCCAACCCAAACCATTCCATGATTCCATCTCTCCAAGGAAAAGCTCATCCCAGAAGGAACTGCTCCTCCTTACCCTCAATACCAAACCATGAGGGTTTTTTTTTTCCCCAGACCTTGTGAGAGATTTTTTTGAAGCCCACTGAAGTCTGTAAGAGAAATAATTTTAAGAGGTGAGGAGAGTTCAAATAGCTCTTTTATCAACACTCTAATTAAGCCTCTACCCTGATTATCATGTAGGAGAGCCTCAGTCCATAGCACATGATAATTGAGGTGGCTGCACTTGGTGAGTGATTGTTCTGGAGATCAGCTGGCAACCAGGAGGAAATGGAGGAATAGCAAATATGAGTGGGACATAATACCTGTGTCAAAATAGGCTTTGAGATTTTTAAATATTCCTTTGGACTGGTGCTTGGCTAATTTTTTTGGCTTTTTTTTTTACTTTTATACCATAGTCCCACTCAAAAAAACCAAAAACCCACAAAAAAAACCACAAAAAACCCCAAAAAACAAACAAACAAAAAAGAACTGAACAAAAAACCCAAACAAACAAACAAAAAAGCTAAAAAAATTTTAAAAAAACCAACCAAACAAAAAACCAAAGAATAAAAAAAAAAAATAAAGACAATTAAAGTAAACACCATTAAAATAAACAAACAATAAAAAATAAAAATAAATAAAGACAATTAAAGTAAACACCATTTAGGCAAGGGAAAGCTTTGTATCTACCTGGTTGGGCAGGTAGATTTCAACTCAGCTGGGCAGCTGAGAATTCCCTGTCTGGAGAAGCATCCCATATCTCAGACTGCACCTGAGGATTTATCTCTCATGTATTTCTATCCCTGCACAGTGCTGCTCCTGCTCATGCAGAAATAAATCTTCCCTTCCTTTTTTTCCCCCCAGACASCCTCTCCTCAGCAGTATATTCTTTACTCTTGTAGGGAATCTGAAGGATTTACCTGGGTGTTTCAGCCTTTTAGGATTTGGAGACTGCTTGAAGAAACTGAAGGGACAAATTTGTTGTGTATTAACCCCCTGGTCTGTCTGCAGGATGGCCTCAGTCTGTGCAAAACCATGAGATTAAATAGACACAACCTTGAAGGGCATTTTGAGTACACAAGAATAATCTTCCAGTGTGGTTTTTGTGGTCCTAAAATTCCCATGAGCAGCCGGCTCCCCACTCCTAATCTGGGAGCAAGGACTGAACCAAGGCAAGATTTGGTTAAGGAAGCAGTGAAGAATCTTAATCCACACAACATCCTAAAGGATGATATTTTTTTGGTGAGGTTTTGCTCATATTTGCAGTGTCAGAAGTTACTGCAAATGGTGAGAGCCCAGGGCATGTGGCTTTTACACAGAAGGAATATTGAGGGTCTAAGTGGAGCAAATGGCTTTGAAAGAATGAAGAATTAGTAAGTTTAAGAAAAAACAACTCAGTTTTGAAGGTGTTGCAGAGAATTGTGTCAGCTTTCCCCTCTAATAATACAGGATTTTGTTAAAGAGCCCTTGTAAAGTGTTTAAAATGCTTCTCCTGTTGGGCAACAGAGTATTGAACTGGAAAATCTATAAGTGTCCAAGCCAGTCATGCTMGGGTATGATCTATTGATATTGTCTCAAATCTTCAGCCCATTTGCATCATTTGTACATATAAAATATTTCTTTTTGAATATTGAGTGCCTGTTGGTGTGTACAGCCCTCATCTCATGAACTACAGTAAAATTGGGTCTCGGTTCATCTATTTCAGATATTCCTGTCTAGACAAATGAACTCTCTGCCTAAATTTATCACTCAGGGGTAATGAACCATGAAACTTTTCATTATAGTGGCAATGAATGCAAGCTCAGAGAAAAAAAAATACAACAGAAAAAAAAAAAAAKCTGGAAACAGCTGAACTTCCAGATGCACTTATGGAGCAAAACATTTATGAGGTAGCAGGAAGTTTGCACAGGAGTTTCTAACATGTTCTGGGATACAAAGTAGTTTATTATGGAATGTCAGGGGGCTCCTGCCTCCTGCTTGTTTTGCAGATGGCTGAGGAAAAGCACATAGACAAATGAGGAAGTCAACAGATCAAGGGTTCTTTGTCTTGTGGAAAAAAATAAATGGTGCCTTCTGGTCTCTAAAATGTCAGGATTTTCATAGGGAAAAGCGGCCCTTCACAAGCTGTCATAAGTGAGGCCAGGTCTTCTTTAATTCATCTTGGTTGCAAGGAGTCTTCATCCAATATTTCACCAAGCAGTGTCCTAAGCAAATGTATTTACTGACTAAAAACACAACTTTAAAAGTGTAAAATTCCTATATTTAGAATAAAAAATAATGGCAGTGGAAGCACCAGCTTTAAATATAGTGCGTAAAATTAATTSTAATTTCAGATTAGGCTGAAATCACAGCTTGAGGGAACCTACCTGGCCAATGTAATGATGAAAAGGGGGCATAGAAAAGATGCAAATATAAATTATTAATGTTCAGATTAATATGTTGACAATGTGTGGAATCTTTCTGTGATTTCTGAGGCTCACCTCAGAAAATCATTCATTCCATGATGATGATTAGCCACAACTTGTTGTTTGTAGTACAGATTTCACCTCTCCCAAGAGAAAGAGCTCAGGTTTAATGATTTGGGATTTCTGCCATTTCAGTGCACTCTGGCAGCTCTCTTCAAGTACACAGTTCAAATCCCTTCCCAGRCATGTCCATTGGCTTTCCCACACTGCTTCTACAAGGGAAACTCCTGCTCATTCCTTGTCTGTTTAATCTTTGTTACTKTAGCTATTTCCAGCCTTGTGTTGATGCCTCACCCCTKRATCTCAGCATGACTTTGCACCATTTCCCAAATAAAACTGAGGTAGGGAATGGAGCCAAAGTGCCTCAGGAGTCCCAGAGGCTGATTCTTCAGGGACCTGATTGGATTTAATTAACTTGTYCAATTGGCAATGCTTTGAGATCATCTTATATAAGAATTTGGCTGTGTTCTTCCATGTGAGCACTAAACACCAGACAATGGAATAGGTCTGGAATTCTCTCTTGCCCAGCTATTAACAGGCAGAGGAAGGAAAGGGACAATTAATTTGCATTTTCTCTATTTAGGTCTTGGTTGTTCTCTCTTGTCTCCCAGGAAGGGCAATTTTCTAATTGCTTCCCTACAGCTGCCTTGGCATTTTTATTTTTATATTTAGAAATAAAAGGTCAAACCTTCCAACCACCAGTTGGTTTAACACTGTGGAGGGCAAGGTGAATACCTTCCTAAATTAGCTCAGCACAAAGGAAGCTGCTGTTCAGCAGTTATTTCCCACTGGCAGATATTAGTATTCCTCAGGGAAACATGTACAGCATGAAGGAGTGTGTGTGTGYATTAAAAGCATTTAATCCACCCAAATTGAAAAAATAAGACTCAAACTTATGGAAAAGACAAGCTGAAAAAAAAAGAACAAACAAAACAGTGTCAATTAAGACCTTGGAAATTTATTTTTGTCTGGGAGGAAAGCAAGCTTATTCACACAATAATTATTATTCTTGTTGCATCCACCAGAGAAGTCTCCATTAAAATCAAAATTCAAGTTGTCATCAGTGGAAGAACACTGAATATGACACTTCTCAAAGGAGTTACTCTAAAAAAYGAAGAAGCTGATGTGGTGGAGAAGTGGATATAAAAGTGAGAGTCTTCCAAGATTTWAAAGATGAAAAAATTATGGAAAATTATAATGATTTCCTATGGGGACTGCAGAATGCACAAGGCTGTATCCATGCTGGTTTGGAGATATTAAATAAATATAGTACATCTGCTCCAGAGCATCAGGATAATCTGTCACAGTGGGAAGCTCCAGGATGATTATGTACATTTAGCTCTTCTTCTGCACATTCCAATTCCTCCCCTTCATTATCTTGCACACCAGAAAATCTGCCATTAGGAAATGAGCAAAATCAATACTCTACTCAATCCATCAGTCCTGGTGGTACAATGAAGGACCCTAGGAATGCAGAGTGATATCCCAGCATCACTGAGGTTGGGAAAGCCCTCCCAGASCATGGAGTCAAATCCCCACCTTGTCACCTGCCCAGAGCTCTGAGTGCCACYTCCAGGTGTTCCTGGGACACCTCCAGGGATGGGGACCCCAACACCTCCCTGGGCAGCCCCTGCCAATGTTTAACAACCCTTTCTGTCAGAGCCCAGGACATTCCTCTGGCTGCCCTGGGTGGTTCAAGACCCTGGCAGGGGGCTCAGAGACCTTGGCACAGAGTCACAAACACCTGTGCCTTTGATTTTAGCCCATGGAAAKAATTACCAACGTTGTGTGAAGATTTACAAGCCACAAGAGTTTGAGTAGAATGATAGTTAATTTATCMCAGGGTGAAAAAGTAGAATTTTGGGGGTTTAGAATGGGGGTTCAAGAGGCAAGATGGAGGAATCTGAGCATGCCCTGTCTTTCTTCTTCTCCTTCTTCTTGTCCTCCATCTTCTGCTGTGATGGTGGCACATTTTGATTGGTTTAGAGTAGAGACAGACTGTCTAACATAGGTGATAGGTATTGGAAAATTATTGTCAATAAAGTACACACAGTTCATAGTATAAAAAGGTAACACCACCCCAAGGGCAGGGACTGTGCCACAACCCGACCTGCTGGACAGATCTCAGCAGCTCAGAGAAAGAATGGAACAGATAAGAGAAAATAAACAACCTTGAAAAGCAGAGCTGAGGAATCTTGACTTCTTCTTCAAGTGTGGGCCTGGGGAAAAAGAAACTTTTTAATACCTCGGGAGCCATTCCAACAACTCAGAACCCAAGACCTTTCCATCAAGAAATTCCTCTTGGTGTCCAACCTGAACCTCCCCTGGTGTAACTRGAGGCCATTTCCTCTTGTCCTGTTGAGAGAAGTGGGAAYAATTCTCATTTGACTCTTTCCCATGGCCTGTTGCAAGATGACTGAATATTTGAGGGGTTTAAGATTTGTGTTTGTTCCCCAACAATTCAGCTACCTATGAGTTCATCCAAGTCTGAGGGAGGAAATTCTTTTTCCAATGCTGGAATCATGCACTGGCAGTGCATGAGGGAGGAGTTACACTGGGCCTGCTTAGCAAATATAAAATAAAAAGCAAATGATTACCAGGTTTTATGGAAATCTGCTGTGGTTCTGTGCTGTCATATTGTTTATGATGCTTTCATSTGACACAGATCCCCTATTGTCCATATGGGAATCATTAGAAAGAATTGCTGCTCCTCCATTTGGTTCAGAGGAGTTATGTATTGCCTGTGCACGTAAGGAATCAGCTCATGGAGGAAAAGGAGAAGAYAGGGAGAGAGAAACATCCTCCAAGAAACAAGCTCCTATCTTTTTTTTTGGGGAGGGGGGCTGTGCACTAAGTGAAATAAAAGAAGAAAAGGAAAAGGAGGGAAAAAAGACCCATAAATATTTCCCTCACTTACATGGCACACTAAAATCAAGGATTTCAAAACTTCCATTATCACAGGCAGAAGCTTATTATTAATGTGTTTTTCTTTTTCAGAGCTTCTTCCCTGAAATAGAATTCCAAGCCCATGCTGCGACTGTGCAATATTGTTCACTGCAAGCAACTATTTTGTTCTGCCTCAGAGGCAATACATTTTTACATTTAATTTTGCTGTGGGTATATACAACACTTGTTTATGTCCTTAAAATGTCTTTTAAAGAGATTTATTTCAATGCTTCCCTGGCAAATCCAGCTATGAAGGTTTAATTCTCTGCCTCACTCAGCGAGGCAGCGCTGATATTTCATTTTGGTGGCTCATCTGTCTACGAGGTAACACTGGACATATGTAATCATATACGTGGAGATAGATGCATGGATTTGTTTCATGTTCTCAGTGGAGCTTTAATTACAGAGTTTTACTCCAAGTTTTATTACCAGCTTCACGTCTCTGCTTAGCCTCAAGTGCTGCTACTGAATTTCCATCTACAGTAAATTACCTTCATGRAAATAAATGCTGTTTCTCTGAGAAAAACACCAGTAAATGGCACATGAAAGATTTTCATTTGACCTGGTGCTACTCCTTTGGGAATGAGCATAACCTGAAATMTAACATGGGTGTGTGGGTGTGATTGCTGGCTGTCTGTGCTCCTGTACTCCCATTTAATATGGATGGGATGGAAGCAGGAGCAGGGTTTATTCCAATGCTCTCTATGAACAACTGAAGACAACACCGAACTCATTTAACAGTTTACAGCATGAATGTTGTTTATTATAACATTAAAAAAAAAAAAATCGGGGGGAAAAATGCCAGTGTCACGAGCATTTCTCAGTATTCCTCTGCTTGTTGCTCCAGCCTTTCAAACCTTGGTCCATTGGCTTCATATCCTGGCATTTTATACATATAACAGGGGAAATTTTCCTCTCACCTTCTCAGGAAATCATTGTCCTTTCCAAAAGCTCAATCACACTTCATTCCAAACACACTGTGACTGAAACCAAGTCATCACCTTCAAGCAGYAAGTTGTGTGTTAATGGCCCTGTTTATTTAAGCATAGGAAAATATTTGCTTTAATCAGCAGTCTAATTAAACCTGATTGTTTTAATCTATGTATAATCTGTGCTGTTGCTTAATAGTCAGGCAAAGAGCATGAAAAAATTGGTATAAAATATTGCCAAGCACTAATGCAAATGTCTGCTGGATATTCCTTGTCTTTCGGGGTGAATGGATAGGAAAAAGGACTTCCAGAAATTTAATGAGACTTGAAGGTGGGACACAAAAAACAGAAAACTTTTTGTGCTGATTAACAGCAAAAAATGTTCTTCCTTCAGTGGGTTTCCATTTCGGACAGAGACCATCTGCTGGTGAAGCTCTCAATAAAGGCAWGTTTTGCTTGGATAGTTCCATTATCAAAGATAAACCCCTGTAGCCGAAACTGCACATTTTAATTTTCCATTACTAGATTGCATCTCCAGATACTGTCAGATCCAAGTGACTGCCATTGAATAAAACAAATAAATACAATTCCAACAAAAATTGATATAATCCTCATTGCTGCCTTAAACCTACATTTATGCTGATATGGTCATGCACTTGTTTTCTTTGTCTTTTTCTAAGCAAGCACATTTCTCTAATTCTATCAATATTGCAACCTGAAAACTGGAATTACTTTTCTATCAAAACTGTTCCCCATCAGTGGATAAAATATACTTGTCTCAGAGAAGTGCAACTTTCAGCCTACACCAAACCTCGAGCTGAATTGTGCCATTAGAAACTGATTTGAAATGGTTCTCCATGAGTAATTGTTATTTTAGGAGCTGTCAATACAACTTGTTTTCAAATTTAATTTTTTTACACTCTCCTAAATGCTTGTTAATTCATAAAACTGCTATGAAAGATTGCTGTTCTTCTTGTTGAAGGAACAAATTATTACTAAACATCTGATAATTGCATTATGTCCAAATTTTAAATAAAATTTCTCTTTTCTTGGAGAAAAATAGGAAAGCAGGAAACATTCTGTATCTATGTAGAATTGGTCTCTGAAATCTGAGTCAAACTTGGCCCTTCATATTTCACCTGTTAAATTTCTGATTCCTGTTGCTGCAATTGGGATGTTTGAGCACAACAGAATTTACAGATCACATGAAATAAGTGAGAGGTAAAAACCATGGGTAAGGATTGCAGCAGGGATTGCTGAGAGGGAATGACAGGATTATTCAGCTGCAGGTGAGATTCATTGTAAGAAAAAAGAAAATAAAACATATTGAGAGAAAGAGTTTAACTTGACTAGTCCAAATGAGGGACTGAAATCTTACTGTCAGTACTCTGGAATGAGCTCTTAGGTTATACTGGGTAATTCCATGAAAGTATCAGTGCATACTTCCAAGAAAAGGCTCAGTGCTCAGTCACTGTCAGAAAAAAATAGTTGAAATATTAAGAATAACTTGTAGAGGAGTGAGGATCAAAACATCATAAGGCTGCTTAAAAAAAAATCCAAGAGGAYCCCAGTTCCTTGGGAATGCTGTGCCTGGATTTCTGATCTCTTCTCCAAGACATCCCAGGGAGTTCTCTGAACACAGAGAGGTGTTCACAGAGCCACAGGATGGTTTGGGCTGSAAGGAACRTGGAATGGGGTRCCRGTGGAGCTCCAGGAGGGGACAACAGGAGGAGGAGCRSAAATCCCACCTAAGGCCTGGCCCAGGGGCCACCAGGACATCTTAGGCCCATCCATCCAATATACAGCTCAGCATGCTCAGTGGAGTTGGGGCTCCAAAACCAAGGATCCCAGGGAACAATCACCTTGTCTGGTCCCTCCCAGGGCTGTCCTGGCAGATCCATCACTCCCAGGGTCCAGGATCCATTTGGAGCAGCCCTCCAGGTCTCCTCTCTCCAGATCTAGGGGACTTCAAAGGAAGATAGAAAACAGAGCTTTGAAACTAGGCAGAAGAAGTGGCTCTTCATACAYGATTTAATGAATTTACAGACTCTGAAAGAGAAACAAAGTGACAGAATTAAAACACAGAAAAGCAGAGCTGACGCAGGAAGTCCTAAACCTACAARGAGTGAAACATTACTGTGGAGTAATGAAGTAATAGTAGATTACTGATAATAATGAAGCTATCAGAGGGAAAAATCACTACCCACTTAATTTGTTCTGACATTCCTACCTATCCACCAGTGGTTATTGGCAGAGACTTAAGGCAGATCTATCTGTGGGTTTAGTTCAGCTGCACTTTCCAGGAGGAGTCCTGCAGTGTGAGGCTGCATGAGGGGTTTATTTAACACTGCCTTATCTGGTCTGTGGGCTTGTTTTGCTTCCCTCTGTCACTGCTCCAGCAGGCTCCTCTTCAGCTGCCTGGCACACCAGTTGGAGTTTTACTTCCCTGCTTTTCAAGCAATCTTCTTGGAATTCAGGCTTTCTGGAAAGGCCTTGATGCAAAGGGGTTTTTATTGTACTGCATAGAGATTATCAGCTTTTGCAGCTGAATTTTCTTATTTGTTTTARCTTCTGATAGCCTTGGAAATGGTGATGCAAATCGTGCATGGAATAGTTGAGTAAGAAAGCAAAATAAATCAGAAAATGTCCATGTCCCACTCTCTACTCATTACCCTGTTGYAAGCTGGTGGAGGTGCTGCTCAGTCAACAAATTTACAGTGACAAATTTGTAATAATAATTGGTAATAATAACCTGATATGCAGGTTTCAATATTTGCTGATAAACATAAGAAATTAAGCATTTTTGTCTTTCTCTCACATTAAAAATTTCTTTACATTCACTGACTTTCTCTGGTAATGAGGTTSATAAAATAGAAAAAAAATATTCCTTTGGGAATAGCAAGCCTTAAGTTTCCCTATAGTCAGGTGTTCTATTAACTCTGGGAAGGCAGTAATCTGTGAATACACATAAAATAAGATCTTGTAACATCTTGTTGTCCCAGGTTCACTGAAGTCCAGTGGAAAACACTTCAGTCTCTGCTTTCATCTTTGTGGATTTCTCCAGACTCAGACCTGGGCTTTGACATTACCATGGGCCAAACCTCATATTCCAGACTCAGAAGGAGCTGAGTAGGGGATTTGTCCTTTCAGTGGGTTGATCCATGGAATCACAGGTCAAATCCCCAAGGTCCTTCATTATCTCAGATCCACTGTTAGCCTGGCCAAACTCCCCCTGACTTTAGGTAAGACTGGAATTAATATTAATATTTCAAATTGGAATGGAAATTATTGAAACTGAAAAGCCATTGGAATATCATCAATCAGCACAGGACATGTGCATCTGCTGACTGAAGCCTTTTCTCCTGGGATTTGATTTTTTGTTGGCACCCAGCCCCTAGAACAGCTGATGYACACATTCCTGAAATATAAGAATTTAGATTCTCACCTTTGAAGTGCTTAAACTGAGTTTTTCCCAAGGAGCTTGCAGTGAGTCATATSTTCATTAACCTTTTGCCTAATAAGAGACTTCATAAACAAAGTGACATCCCAAAACTCTGCYGATTATAATAATTAACAACAAAAGTCCACATCACACTTTGGATTCACAAGGCTGAGACAATTCCTCCCACAGAAAAGGACCTTGGTGGCATAACATAAACTTCTTATTCAAGACTTCCACAACTGTATCCATTTCCTTCCTGATTTAGTCAGCTTTGAATGCAACAGGCTCAGTTTATGATGTTTAATTGGAGCTGGATGCTTGGAGATAAAAAACAGATTGTTTTCTTTCTAATTCCACATTGCATTCAAATTCACAGRGAAGTGAAAAATCTTATGTGGGAAGATTTTAAAAATGTCTTTGAGATTTTTAATTCCTTTCAGACAGCTTTGAAGAAGAAAACTTGGGAAAACAAGGTCTTTCTGGGGCACAGGCAACATCATCTTATATAATGATTCAAATTGTAGCTACACCTTTTTGTAGATGAGAAGTACATGTCATGCATAAAAATYCACACTTGGGGAGGACTTGAACAGCACTCTGGCAAATAAACTCAGAATGCTACTTTTCAGCTAGGATATATTAAAAATTATTACCCTCAATTAAATAAGCAAGTAGAATTTATTGCTGTAATTGTCCTTGAAAAGGAGTGTCCTGGTGTAGGATATTAAAAAGTGTAGAAGCAGTGGCATTAAAATCAAGCATTCCATGGAGCTGATGATCCCTGGACYTCCCTTCCAGCTCAGGATATTCTGTGATTCACCACAGTTCTCTCTGAAAGGGAGAAATGGCTCTGTTAGGGACCCAAATAAGGCAATTTCACTGAGAATTAAGACTTTATTTTCAAAAGATAATAGTCTTCCTGAAATTTAGGCTTAGTGTTTGTCAAGGCAATTTTAGCTTAAGGTTTGGGAGAGGAAATCTGGGAAGTTGTGCCATTTGGGGACAAATACCACCAGAATAGAAGAGTTGCGTAGGTAAGTGAAGCAAAATATAACCATGGGAACTGCTGATTTTGTTCTCTTCAAGAGTCTTGTTATTTTTTTTTAAGCCGGGAATCGATGAACTTTTTAAAGGTGGCCTTTTTTGGCTTTTGTAGGGAGTTTAGAAGTACATGAGGCCAGATGAAGAGTGGGGAGAACACTGGCAAACAACCCACATGTGTGGACATAAACCCCATATCCATCAGCCTGGAAATTCCTTCCTTCTCAAGGCTATTAATGACTTCAGCTAGTGAGAMAATCCTATTTATAGCAGTGCTGCACCCTCAATTCTTCCCTTAGAGCACTAATGAGGCATTTCAGCACTGCTGAAGGGAAGAGATTTTAATTCTTCACGTTAAGCCCATGGCTGGGCTCRGGAGCTGCAGATCCAAGTGTCTGGTGGATCATTTGCTACCTGTCAGCAGCAGAGACTGTCTATTCTCTGGATCAAACCAGCAGAATATCCCAGCCCTTTAATTGGGGSTCTGAAAAAAAATAAAACTTGGAGGGTCATAAACTTTTATAGAGTAACGCAGGAAAACAGGGTAAATMATATGCACGTCTGCTCAAAACTGGGACAGGCTCTAATCTTTTCCTTCYCCACATAAAAGGTTCATTTTCTGCTGCAGATTTAAGGAATTAGTATAGGAAACCCCGGGAGCTGTTGTGAGCCTTGGAAAATACTGGGTTTACAGCTGTAAAAGTACTGGTGGGGAAATGATCATCGGAATCACAGAATCATGGAARAWTTTGGGTTGGAAGGGATCTTAYAGCCCATCCAGTGCCACCCCTGCCATGGSCAGGGACACCTTCCACTGTCCCAGATTTGCTCCAAGCCCRYTCCAACCTGGCCTTGGACACTGCCAGGGATCCAGGGGCAGCCACAGCTTCTCTGTGCCAGTCTCATGARCACCTTCAAAAATATTTGAGTGCTCACAATTCCAAACCTATTCAGGTGGAGAACTATGGCAAATWAATTCTGCTCAGCTTGCTTCTATTCCCTTCTCTATCTACCAGAGATCCAGCTGGGATGGATCCTCATCAGAAGTGTGGGAAGGAAAGGAGAGCTGGGATGTCTTGAGCAAAGTAGACAAATTGAAACTGGATCATTGGAAATTTCATTTTGAAAATTTGTCTTGTCAAAACTGAAAGCAAGATTTTTTTTTCCCTCCCAGTTTCTTTGGAAGTTTTCAGTATTTGCTGGAATGGATCCTTTGGAAGCCATGGTTTGTGACATTCAGGAGGTGGAGGATTTTCCACCTTCCCTYGGCAGATTCCTCAGGTCTCTGCCTTCAAGCTGAGATCCAGGGCAGAAATCAGCCTCTGCCATGACCTGGGGAAAGTCCCCTCTGAAATCCAACAAATTCTGCCTCAGAATTCAAATGCAAAAAGTTTGTGGGTTTTTATTTGTTTGCTTTGTTTTGTTTTTTCTTTTTGGGATGGGGGTGGTGGTGTTTGGGTTTTTGTGGGGTTGGTTTTGGGTTTTTTTGGTGTTTGTTTTTTTTTTTGTTTTGTTTTGTTTTGTTTTGTTTTATTTGTTTTCTTTGGAAAATCCTGTATAAAGTCTAATATGATCTTTCCACAGAATCATGGAATCATTGAGGTTGGAAAAGACTTCCAAGATCATCAAGTCCAACCTTCCACTGAACCRTACCATGTCATTAAACCAAATCATGGAATTTCACATCCAGTTTCTTGGACAKTTCCAGGGATGGGGACTCCACTACTGCCTSTGTCAAGGCATGATCATCCTTCAAATCCTGTCCCTTAGTAATATCCCAMCCTAATACCAAACAAACTAATTTCCCCACATGAACATTTAACACAGATTTTTATGCTTCATTCCRGCCTGTTTTTTCTTTTGACTTTTAACCTTTAATTATCTTGAAGGTGAAGGAATGATCTCCCACTTAAAAACATCAGGACACTTTACCTAGGGGAATAAACTGACCTATGCAAAGAAAATCTTGTTCTATTAAATAAGATTCTAATGGTTTTATTAATAACTATTTTAGAATAATTAGTATCCCATAGGGTTATCATGTTTGACAGCAAAGGTAGGAAACTGTAATGCTTTACAAGTATTTCCTTCTAAATTTTTAGGCTAAACAGTTACTTTATTGTTAAAACCATTCATGTTTCATAAATTTTTTCTAGCAGGCTGTTATTATTGGACCAGTATTTTTATTTTATATACCATTTTTTACTAATGACAGCATATATGAGGCCATTGTTACCTCAGAAAATTCCTGTGTTCAATCATTACCCCCAGAAGGTTTAGCTATTCCTCTATTTAATCACATTTTTTTTATTCAGATATGCATTCAGTTAAAGTTTTCTCCACAGCTGGAGAAAGGTATTTCACACTTCTCCAAGCAGTTTATCAAATATTCCACTTGCCAAGTTGCCTATTAATTTAGTCATCACCACTTGTCACCAGATTTGGATAAATGAGCATTTTCAATAAACTTAAGGCAGCTCTGAAAGCAGATGTTAATTTTGTATTCARGCTGCTTTGAAAATAAGAGTCAAAATACTCAGATAATAAAACCATCAAAACAAGAAAAAAATGTGTTCAGTTGTTCTCTTTTAAGAAAGGCACAATTATTATTATTTAGCTTTCTTTCAGGGGTTTATTGATACCTCATATACAARTTTGCACTCTAAAAGTGACAAAGCTGTTTGATCCTGATTGCCCACCAAGGCATAACTTCTGACAATTAAGAGGCAATTAAACAATTAGACAGAAGTTAATAATGAAGAACTAGGCGTATCTTTTGAAGTGACAGAATTGAAACATTCTAGGGTTTTTTTATTGTTTATAATGGACATTTTTGTCTGTCTGTGCTCCTCTTTCCATGCACCTTTCTCAAGGGAGTCCCCTGTACCTGTCCCATCAGGGTGTGCTCACAATCTCCTGGTTTGTGCAGGAGGCTTCTGTCTCCTCAGCTGTTCTCTTGCCTCATTCCAGCTTTGTGCCACAACTGGGCTTTTATCAAAAGCACTCCTGTAAACTTTTTGGCTTTGAACCAGCTCTGCTCACCTTGCACTCCTGGAGCAGCCCACATGTGCTAATCCTCCTGATTTTCTGTCTCATTATCATCAGCTGAGGTTATTCCTTTCGGCACGGGTGCACTCACATGACAGATGAGTGTGTCAGTCTGATCTGATCCTTCCAGTCTGGAGACTGGGATGTGGCAGAGACAAATGACTCTTCCATTTCCACTGTCTAGTGGGCACTGGCTGTGCTMACTTTTGCTTTGCCTGGCAAGATTGTGGCTGCCCCKTCCCTGGAAGTGRCCAAGGCCAGCTTGGACAGGGCTTYGAGCAGCCTGGGATAGTGGAAGGRGTCCCTGCCCATGGCATGGGATGGAATAAAWTTAATTRTAAGGTCCCTTCCAACCCAAACCATTCTAGGATTCTATCCAACCCTTGGCAAAATAAGCTCCCCTGCCATACTTGTGGAGCCTCTGGTTTATCTCTGATCTAATAAATAATGCATGGAAACCACAAATAACAATATATTAATTGTGAGTGTCTCAGCAAAGAGAAATTAAAGAAGAGTCAGCATCCAGTCTTAGGTGGGAGGGCACTGCCAGAAAGGAAAGCTCCTCCCATCCATACCAAGTGATGAATATTGTAGAAACTCCATTGAAACTTATTCCAAGAAGCTCATCCCACCAATCTGGGCTAAATGTGCTGAAAGGYGGAACTAATTAGTGAATAAGTTGTTTCCACCAAGTTGAGTGGGCATCAATCACATCCTGCAACTGGGATAATCCCTAGCACTGGGCAGCCCTGCATGGCTGTCTGCTGTTTGGGAATGGGATCCCAACAAACCTGATCCAGCTGCTGCTGTTTGGGAATGGGTACCAACAAACCTGATCTAGCTGCTGTTGGGAATGGGGATCCCAACAAACCTGATCTAGCTGTTGTTTGGGAATGGGATCCCAACAAACCTGATCTAGCTGCTGTTTGGAATTGGATCCCAACAAACCTGATCTAGCTGCTGTTTGGGAATGGGATCCCAACAAACCTGATCCAGCCGCTGCTGTTTTGGGAATGGGATCCCAACAAACCTGATCTAGCTGCTGTTTGGGAATGGGATCCCAACAAACCTGATCCAGCCACTGCTGTTTGGGAATGGATCCCAAAAACCTGATCCAGCTGCTGCTGTTTGGGAATGGGATCCCAAGGTTCCCAGCCAGCCAGGTAGAGGCAGTGCTCTTTGTCATTTGTCTTGCAGGACATGAGAGGATTTTATTTAGTCTCTTTGTTGGTTGTTTTGGTGTTCTTTGTTTTGMTTTTTTTTTAATGCAGGAAGACAAGCTGGASTTCCATGATTAATATGGAATCTGTTGCACTTCCAAGTCACCCTGGGTACAAATGTGGACTGGGATCAAAGTGCCTTTGTYTTAAATGAGCCATATCATCCAAGAGAGGGTTTGTGTTGGGTTTATGCTCTCAAGTGGCTCTGTGCCAGCTGCACAGGGCTGGGGGGATTAGATCTGTCAGGGAATCTGCTGGCTAAAAGTTAATCCATCAGTTTRCAACAAATCAGAGTCATGGAATCARTGATATTGGAAAAGACCTCCAAYATCACCCCTGGAATTATTCAAGGCCAGMRTGGYCAGGGCTTGGAGCAATTTTGGATAGTGGAAGGTGTCCCTGCCCATGGCAGGGGGTGTGACAAGGTGACCTCTATGATTTCTTCCAACCCAACCCATCCTGTGATATTAAAGCTGCCCTGCTTTGRTTTCCAGCCTCCAAAGAAGAAATGAGCAGGTTACAGAGGACCATGGTGAGCCATAAAGGGGGATCAGACTGGAGCAATGTGTCTCAGCAAGCACAGCAAAGCCTGTGTGTGGGCAGGCAGGGGTTTTGCAGGGAGCACTTATTTCTCTGKTGCTGAAAGGTTTCTTGCTCTCCATTGTCATGCAAATTCCAGCTCGAGGAGGTGAAATGCTGGAATTGACACTGGAATACATTTTGRGCACAGTCTCTCCTTTATTTCCAGACCTCTGTCAGTGCCTGCTCACTCCACCACTGCTTTACAATCACAAAAAGAATTAAATCCTGTCAGCAGCTCCTCCAGGCAGCAGAGCCAGCATTTGCAGCTGAACAAAACATCTGCATTTTCTTCCAATTACCCATTTTGGGGTTGTATTTCCTGCAGTCCTACTTGTGCATAGATGGCTTAAGGGCAAACCTTTTTTACCAACCCATAATAAACTGTTCACCTGAAGTAAAAAATCCCCACACCTGTCCCTGCAGAAGACCCTTGGTTTCACATGAAGTGTGGACCAAAGGGAGCTCCTGGGGAATTTGCTCACAAAGTGAGTTTCAGTCTGAACATTCAGCTCCCTTTGTTTCACACTGAAGTGCTTCCATGGGTTTCAGGCTATTTCCTTTTAAGCATTTAAATAAATAGTTTATCATGGAGTGACACAAGACAGCATCCTTCTTCACAGCCTTTTAAAGATATTCAGTGGCTTTGTTTTATTCAACTTAGGCAAAAGCACAAAGCTTTAAAGGCATTTCAAACTGTTACATTATAAATGTTCTTTGTAGCAAAAGAAAAAACCCAAAACTTAGGGATTTCTAAAGATTTATGAGGTCTTTTGTTTTTCTGTTTTTCCTCACTCTTTCAAGCTGCTAAACAAACATCAAAGCATTAAATGGGGAGGCACCAWCCAAGTGCATTTTTCTGATACTGGGTGGGAGGTGTATGAAAGGAAATGAAAAATGAATTTCCAGCTATGGTACAGAAAAGGTAAGGACCAGATATTGGTGATATGGATAACTCCTGCCTGCAGCACCACTGTGGTCCTCTCCAGACATGGAAAACTGCTCCTTGCAGAGCCTTTTTGTCTCTTCAGRCATTCTGCTGAGACTGTGGATGGAATTACCTGTGGGGATGTCCCCACTCAGGTACAAATTACCTCATTCCAGTGTGGCCAGGAAATTCAACCAGATAATACAATTTCTGTGGAACCAAGCAAGCTTCAGGTCATAGCCCACCAATGGAAAAAGTTTGGAATCAAAGGACACAAAATGTTGTTGACATGTGAGCTTCAAACTTTTGTGAAGCTCACTGTGCTTAATTTGACCCAGCTGGAGTCTCTGGGAGCATTTTAGGGACACACATGATGGGAAAGGCTGAAAAACTGCTGCCCAGCCTCCATGAAAGATAATTGTCTGCACTGGAGGTGACTCATAACTGCCTTTTTCTCCTTTAAAATAAGAAACCTTTCATAAAATATAAGCAATTTTCCCTCTCACCTGTCTTCCACACATGACAGATGAATTGCTGTGAAAAGTCTTTCAGAGAAGCATCTGATCAAGGTTTCCCCTCCACTTTCCATTTGAAAAACTGCTAAGTGTGCAAAAAATCCGGGGAAAGGAAACAATCAAAAAAGTCAGGAGTGACTCTGAAGTTAAAAAATCAGTGTAAGAGRATCCAAAATTCCCTTATTTTTTGAAATGGAAAGACAAAAGCTTTTAAGTGGGAGATTTTTAAGTCTGTAAATCAACATTTTCTTCAGCTTTTATAGATCTTTACCATGGCAGGAGAGTGTTGGTGAATGCCTGCCTGTGACAGCTGTCACAAGGGTTCTTGGGATGAAGGAAGAGACGAGATCCTTCACTCCATGATCAGAAGGCTTGATTTATTATTTTATGATATCTGCATATACTATACTATACTATACTAAAAAGAAAAAGCAGGAGAGCTTTTCAGAAGCTTGCTAAGCTAAGAATAGAAAGGAAAGAATGATAACAAAGGAGCTCTCTCCCACTCTGTCTGAGAGAATTCACTCCTGGATTGGGCACTAACTAAAAACATCCAAGCTGGGCCAATCCAGACTGAGCTGTTGCATTCCACAGCAGCAGATAACCTATTGTTTATGTTCTTGTTGCTGAAATTCTCAGCTTCAGCAGGAAAAATCCTGGGAGAGGATTTTTCATAAAAGAAATGTCTGTGACATCTGCCTGTGACTGCACTTCTAGGAWGAATCTCTCCTTAAAATCCTGAGCTTATTCTACAGAGATTTCCTCTTGTGAGCTCTGCCTAAATTGGGGAAACACAGCTCAGACAACTCCCTGTTTGCCAAGGGATCAGTGGGATGGAGATGGGGATGACTGGGGCTGAGGGATGCTGAGAGCAGCCTGACTCACCCATCCCAAAATTCAACATTCTGGGGAAMAGCAACATCTCCTGAGATCCTGACAGAGGAACCAACAGTGACAGTGCTGACTCCTGATCTAACCCAGCCTGGGGACATCTGGCATCAGTCACTTTGTGCCCATAAAAGCCCAGCCCCACTTTTTAGTGGGAGGATCTTCTAACACCCCCCTGCTGGGAGTGTGTGGAGATTCCTCCCTGGAGTGGGGACCCCCTCAAGGTCACTCCTTGAAAGAGATTCGGTCACTGGGATGGGTGAGTGACATCAATCTCCACTTAATGATTGTTTTCCTTGCTTTAATATCATTGCTCCAATAAACAGTGCACCACTTTAGTTATAGCTGCCTGTACTATGTATTAAATAATTCTGATTAACATCTTTCAGTTCAAGCATTCTCATTATCCCTATCATTCTAATTGCAGGGATACAACTCAAAAAGGGCTAGGAAAGGGGAAGAGGATGGGGTTTTTATCCTCTGATTTGAGAATTTCAGCCTGTGCTTCTAAGGTAGGATTTATTTTACACTCTTCACCTAATAAACATTTATTGGAGAAATAATTTTCCCTTTGTGGGCCCTTTTGGAAAAATGTGCCTTCTGAACATTGAAATAATTGGAAATCTTGGCTGTTTGGTAGTCTCCAAGGCCCTGTGTTTTGCTGACACAGAGATGTCTCTCTGGCTCCTGGGACAAATAAAAATAGTGCCACAATTCAGGGGTTGCCTTTTAAAACTCTGGAGAAATGGACACCACTAACTGTGAGTTTTCTGAGCCAGCTGGGAGCTGGTTAACACTAACCAGTTTGCACTGGTTAACAGRAACTCAGCATTCCCTTTTCACTCTGAATTTCCTGAAGGAACTGAAAATGTAGATCAGGCAATATTCTTGATGTGTGCATTTCTGATTGCTTGTATAGGAAAGGCTGGTCAGACATGGGGAAGGACCACCCAGGGAAGTGGTGGAGTCACCACCTCTGGAAGTGTTCAAATAATGTGGATGTGCTGCTTGTGGACATGGTTTAGTGCTGGGTTAATGGTGGGACTCAATGATCTTGGAGGCCTTTTCCAACCTTAATGGCTCCCTGATTCTATATGTGTGCTGTAGTTTTAATTAGACATTTTAAATAGACTGCTATGATGGGATTTTTATTCATTTATTATTCCTTAATTACTTAGCTAGTCTATTATAATTGAAATATGTGTGCTGTGGCCTCGTATGAAAAGAGATTGAAAGCTAAACATAGGAGCTTCTCAGTGGATGCATTAATTGYGAAGTCAGATAATCAATAAAGGGAAAAACTAAATTAAGGACAGTTTAAAATACTCATGGCCAAGACACTCAATCAAGGAAARTGAGGGATTTCTCCAGCAGAACCTGGGCCCTGTTCTTTCCATTTCTGGGGATGAGTGGGCTGATGTCCATCCCTGCACTGGTGCCTGGGGATGCAGAACCTCCCTCACAAAACCCAGGGGTGGGTGACCTCCATCCCTGGAAGCCAGGGAGAAAATGATGGGCTCCATATTCCTGCCAAATCAGGGGCACAGAGGGGCTGTTCTGGATGCCTGACATGGCTTTTAAAAGGTGGCCTATTAGTGCAATATTTCAGATTAAAACCTGTAATCATGGTTCTCTAACAGAGGYCTGATGACCTGAAGCAAAGCTTTTTATGTTTCCTGCATTGTTAGAAAACAGCAGAGTTTGAAATGCACAGGTTTTGCTGCCCTGCAAATTAATGAAGGTGTAAGAATGTCCAAATAAATATCAATAATATTAAATAATCATCCTTTTACAATWATGGAATKATTTAAATTGGAAAAGACCTCCAAGAKCAACGAGTCTGACCTCTTGCTTCCCTCAGGCCCCATGGAGTCAGGACACAAAAAATGTTTAGTGGGCTTTAATGTCCCTTCCAACCCAAACCACTCTGGAATTCCACAATTCTGATGGAGGGAAGTCAGAAGGATTTTTATCAGAGGGAGGAGAAGCCAAACTAATATGTTTTAACAGGAAACAAGAGTATTTGTTGCCAACTGCTGTTTTATTTCCATTGGAATCTGGTGTTCCAGAATGCAGCTGTTTTAACCTCCTCCATCTCTCCCCTCCTTTAATTCAGTGCTGCCACATCATTTAAAATAGGAATTTCATACTGCATGTTTGTAGARGAGCACACATATTCCCAAAAAATTAAATATCCCTCTTAGTGGCCTTGGACTTAACGTAGAAACATGGGAGGAAAAAAAGGCTTTAATTCATACATTACATGGGATATTGAGCAACTTTAAATAACCTTCTCTTCCAAGGCTTCATCTCTGGTCAGTGCAGAGATTAACCCACAAAAGAAACTTAAGTTCCAGCAATCAAGAGAGTGATGAGCCTGATTAATCCTCTCCATTACTGCAGAGGGAAGAAAAGGAGATAAGACTCATCAGACAAATGTTGGCCTTCAGGAACTCTTCCTTTGCATATTTGCATGCATAAATTAAATTAACTCAGGCAGCTGCATGAGCCCCAAAGTTTCAATTATTAAAATGATGACTACGTAAAAAAGGTACAAGAAATTGCAAGGATTGCTGTACAAAATATTAATTTTTTAGGTTAAATGCAGGTTATGGGGCTCATCCCTGATTTTGCCATGTGTTTGGCCATAGAAGAGCTCCCAGTAATCATTACAAACTGATATAATGGAGGTTTCTACTCATAATTATAAAATTAGAATAAATATAGAAGAAAGGCAGTAGATGAAGACTGCCACAGTCCTGTACATATCACTGAAGTGACTGAGTCTGACCCTAATTAGTCATTATTGATTATTCTTATACTTTAATTTCTGTGTGTTTCTGCAGAACCAAAACATATCAATAAACAGATAGATAAAATAGCTTAGATGGCTTTGAAATCCCAGCACTAAAAATTGATCCCAGGAGAAAAGAAAGTGTCAGAGTTCTTTCAAAATAGGAAATAAATTGTTCTGTTTTACAGCCTAATCTTTGCTGGCAGAATGGATCTTCTTGATGTTATTTCTATATAAAAGAACAAAATGCACCCTCTTTGGTAGCAAGAAAGTTCCATGGAGGCACACAGAGTGTTTTACAGTTTAGTTATAATAAAGTTTGTGGCATTTAATAGAACTGGTGGARATTCTTTTGGCAGAATTTAAAATTCATGTGGGGAAACAATGTCAGTACATTTTCTAATAGATTAGAAAATACTCTAAAGTGAATATCTCGAWCCTGATAAACAGAAAGGATTGTGCAGAGGCACATTCACAGAATTTCTGTAGAGAAAAGTGGAAAAGGAGAAAGAGAAACCATCAGAAGCCTGGATTAATGCACGTGCAGCAGCACAGCTTCCTAAATCCTGTGTGATGGCTCGAACATGACAACGTGGAACAGCTTCACAGGACATGGCCAAGGAGATAAATTTGGCAGCAGCAGGTGTTCATTTCCCCCAGGAAACTCCTAAAAGTGCTTAAAACCAGTGGGTTATCTACTTAACCTTGTTCTCAAGGACAGAGCAGAGAGGGAAGTCYGCGCTTGCCGTGGAATTCTTGGGAAATGTTACATTAAAAAAGTAAAGACACTGCTCATTATAACTCAGTGCTCCTTTCAAAACTGCCAGAGATCAGCCAGGCCGAGAGCTCTGCAGGATTTAAAAATCAATTGGARGGTTACAGTGATCCATGAGTCCTCATAGCAAAGACTAAACAAAGACTCATTTCCTCTTCCTCAATAAATAAACAAAACACATATCTTGGAAGGGGAAATAAAGGTTCAACCTTCAGGGCATAAGCAGCCTCTAACTAATGGGGTTTGGGAAGGAATGCTCAGGGAGAAATACTGTTCCTAAGCCAGGCTTAATGGTTTGGGGCCTAATGTAGCCAAACTCTAGAAATCAGAGTTTGAAGAGCTGCCCTGTGGTGTGGTCAGCWCTCTCCAAAGGCTCCCTGCTTACTGAGTGCCTTGCATGGAAAAAATCCCATGAGGAGCAGCTGAGGGAGCTGGGAAGGGGCTCAGCCTGGYGKAAAGGAGGCRCAGGGGGGACCRTGTGYCTCTGCACAGCTCCTGACAGGAGGGGACAGCRYGGGGGGTCYGGCTGTGCTCCCAGGYACAGGGACAGGAGGAGAGGGAACGGCCTCAGGCTGGGCCAGGGCAGGCTCAGGMTGGTTATTAGGGAAAATTTCTGCATGGAAAGGGTGGTRAGGCCTTGCCAGGGCTGCCCAGGGAGGTGTTGGAGTCCCCATCCCTGGAAGTGTTCAAGGAAAGAGTGATCCAGGCTCTTGGTGATCTGGTTGAGTTGTAAACTCTGGGATTCTGTTGAAGGTTGGACTCTGACCTCAGAAGTCTTTTCCAGCCTCAGTGATTCTGTGGTTCTTGCCCTTCCTGCTAACCTGGTTCTTGCCCTTCCACCCCATTCCCTCCCTACCTAGGGCCCATTCCAAGAAAATTTGTTCCCTCCTGCTTGGAGGAGCTGGATGAGTCTGCCCCAGCACTTTGGGCAGGGACAGAAGTCAGGGCATTAAATAAAACACTTTAATTCTCTGTAAAAGTGGGATTCTCCCTGACTGCAGTAATTCTGTCTGATGGGGATGGCACTTGTCACACACAGCYCAGGGCCAGAAGCTCAGACCCTGAGAGGTAACTGGCACAGGGTAACAGAGATAAGATTAGTGAAAAGGTGATGTAAGGAAGGAAAAATAAAAGTGAGAAGGCCTTAATTCACAGCATTTCACAGGATTATTTTTAAACTCCATCTAACCCCAAGTTAACACTAATCTCAGACTCCCTCAGAGAATTTTGGTGTTGCAGCAACAGGTTTCACACACCCTCCTCTGAGGGAGGTCTGTCAGGCTGGCAGCACCTTCTGACAGCTAAAAATGTCCTGTTTAGCCTTTTTTCCATCAGCAATCAAGCCCCTTCATAAGAAACTGGTTTTTTTAATAAATGGAATAATTTCTGTTTTCATGATAAAAAAGAGTAGAATTTATTTCTCCATGAACTCCTCTTGGAATTCTGTGTGTGTGCACTTGTGTGTGTGTGTTTGTGTGGTTTTTTGTGCAGGAGAAGTAAAAATACAGGATAGACACAACTTTTTTCCTTCCCATTTGTGACTATTCCCCCAAAAACATGGGTGACCCCTCAGGTATAGCCACAAAATCCATAAGGATATATTATTCCTAATAATKTCCTGGCAGCTCCTGAGGCATGAGAGCATCTCATGCAGTTAAATCTGAATTWAAAAAGGGCCAAATTCCCCCTTTTGCAAGGTGGACTTGCCATTTATGCATGGTGCCATTAAAATTAATTACCTGAGAATCAGTCCATAATGTCCACAGGTATGGAAATAATAAAAATTAATTGASTGAAAGTATTCATAAAATATTTGGAGCAAAGGTCATTAATTTGTGCTCYCTGAAACAGAGACCTGCATGCTTGAATTACCCAAATACTTCAGCAATAAGATAAATAAGAGGTCCTCCAAAAATAAGTGAGTGTAGTAAAGGTTCTGCAGTTTTGGGGGTTTGGATCCCAGTTCTAGGAGGGCAGAGCAGGAGCTTGTGTAACTTGACCCTCTCTTTGAAAGCCATTCCCAAGGAAAAGTGCTTGGACCCTCCTTGGCTTGCATTCAGACAAATCCATACTAAAGCAAAGGAAAGAAGAAAAGGGAACAAAAAGCTTTGTTTGCAGGTGGGATTTTCTGAATATACAGTTCTCGTCACTAAACAATTCACAGGAAAGGAACAATTGGAAATGTCACCTCTTGAGGAAGGAGATCCTGTCCCCATGTGATTCCTCAAGGGTAATGGAGGCAGYCATCAACCAAACTGATGGAAAAGGATAATTTTTGAAAAAACAATTTCTACTTCATYGTTCAAATTCAATTTTTATGAACTAAGGAGACTGGGATCTAGTTTTAGGTGCTGAAACCTGAACCATTTCTGGCTGTTGCTGATGGGATTTTTTTTTGTTGTTGTAATTAGCAGAATGTACATATTTATATATCTGTATATCTTTTGTTATATGTCTGCTAAGATTMTTTATAATTAATGATAATTAATTATTTCTGCCACATTATCAGGGTGTCCAGAGCAGCTGTGGCTGCCCCTGGATCCCTGGAAGTGTCCCAGGCCAGCTTGGACAGAGYTTGGAGCACCCTGGGATAGTGGAAGGTGTCCCTGCCCATGGCTGMTGGYGGACAGGATGAAATTTCAGRCRCTTTAAACCCAAATCAGTCTGGGARTCTGTGATTGTGAATTAATTTCCCTCTTGTTCCTCAGCAGTCTCCCCGTGCATCTCCCAGAACCCAAACCCAGTTTTGGAGAGAGTAATTATTCCCAATTTCAAATCCAAAGTAGTTAAGCACAGCACTCAGTGCTGAATAAATGGAATAAGAACCTTGGCTTTTTAAGAGCACTGATGCTTTTGTATAGTGAATATTCCCTTAAAGCACTAAAAMGGTCTGGATTTACACAGGCAYCTCCTGAAGTTTATAGGTAACAAGTTATACKATCAATTTTGGGACTGAAATTGCAGCACCTTTGTGGTAAATTATTTAATTGTGGCCACTTGAACAAGTGTGTGCATCTTAATAAATATTATTAAATCAGTAATTAAAGGGGAAGGCAAGTATTTGTCCTCAGAAGCATTGAAAGTGGCATTGAAATAAATCCTATCATATGATTATAGATAATTTTCTGAAGATTAATTATCTCTGTGGTTGAGGTTCTAGCCTGGTACCAGTACAACCTGTGGGGTGACTGCAGAAATATTACCCCATCTTTTTGAGTTTTCTTTTGACAGAATACTCATCTTATTCTTTCATTTCTAGGGAATTTTGTCCAGGAATTATGTACTGTTATTCTTTTAATTCTGTTATTTATCAGTAATACACAAAAATTCCTTTAGACTGCAACACTGACAATACAYAAGAGGGTAATTTGGAGATTATTTCTTTTGCATGCAGTGTAATAATTGCATGTAATTAGGACTGAAACTGCTGCAAAAGTCTGAATGGGTTGTTATAACTTCTGATGTTTAGATTTATCATTAACAAAAATGCTATTTCTRGCCTTTAATTTTCTTCTCTCTAATTTTCTTCTACTGTTTTTTCCTAGTAAGTTAATATATGTAATTTTTCAATAATCATGCTGTTGTGAGGAGTATATTTGGTAAACGGGACTTTAAGTAATCACTCCCTTAAAGGCAATCACATCCTGATAAAATAAATGCATGCAACTTTTTCCCATTGCAGTTCTCCATTGTGCATCACCACAACTGGAACTGTGGATCTGGATAAGTCCCTCCCTATTTCTCTCTTTCTTCTGCACACTCCTTTTCTCCAAAGAATCTCCTCCTTCCCTTATTCCCTCTTTGTTCCTCCTCTTTCCTTCAGCCTGTACCTGCTTTTAGTGGTTTTTAACTTGTCCAAGTGTCATCCTTTACCTTGCACCATCCAGCAGRTGGAAAACAGGGTTCCTTTATTTATCCTCTTTCAGCTCAGATTTCCCTCATGAATACTAAGAAGTGCAAAACTCATTTAATTTTCCCACTTTATCCTGTTCACTTTATATTAAGTTTCCCCCTAATCCCTTAGTGGGCTAATTATTTCACTTTTCAGCCCTTTATCTCTTTCCCTTTATATATTTAAAGAATCTTATATTGTTTTTAGTCACTCCCAAGATAATAATTCCCTTTTTATTGTATTTTTCCATTGCAGCATTTTTTGAGACCCTGACATCCATCCTCCCCTACTTCCTTTATTAATTTTCAGGAACATTCATTTACACAGCTCTGATACATTTTCTCCATTATCCCTCCCTCTCCCTCCAGTGCCTCCTCCCTCTGGGACAGCCTCTTTTTTAAAGCTGGCCCAGAGCAATTACAACACAATTAGAGGGGAACCAACTACAGGAAAATGTTAATTTCCCCAAAATATTGCCTGCCTTCCTTCCAAATCTGTGCCAGAGGGTTTTTGTGTTTTTTTTTTTCCTCTTCTCCAAGTCAGAAGCCAGGTCAGAATATTGAATTACAGGAAACCCAGAATGTGGAGTCCCAAGAAGAGACCCTGCTGTCCCAGGCAGGTCCTGCTGCTTTTCTGCCCAGTGCCACTCCTGGGATCACCCCATTTCCTGAAAAAGCCACTTTTCATGGATTATCTTCCATCTGCTACACTTTAGGTTTCTCARGATCACAGGTGCAGCATCCTCAGAGTTCTGTTCCTGCCTGTGATACCAAACCTGGCCCCATAAAATAGAAACTACAGGAACTGAGTGCTCTAAACTTGCTGGTTTACTTACATGAGGAAAATTAGGAATTTCATCCAAAGCATGTTCCCAGAGAGATAAAACTAAAGCAGTTAAGCCTCTATGTCTCTCTGAATATATTTCTGTGCACATGTTTGTAATCCTACAAGCATATACTTATATAACAGGCACAGATATTTTAGAGTTTTGTGGGGGCTTTCACTGATATGAAACCCTTTAGTCCAGAAACCTGAACAAATAATACACTCCTAATATCTTCTTTTCCCTTCCTGTATTTTTGTATTTCAAATGCAAGGTGCTTTATTTACATTTTATTTTATTTTATTTTATTTTATTTTATTTTATTTTATTTTATTTTATTTTATTTTATTTTATTTTATCTTATCTTATTTATTTCATTTCATTTTATTTCATTTTATTTCATTTCGTTCTGTATTCTAGGGGGTTGAAGCTACTCTTGCTAACTTGGCTCTCTTGTTAATCACCAACTCATCATGTTCCACCAAAAAAACTATGGATTAAAGCAAGTAAACTGCATTTGGGAATTTTGTTTGTTTTGGTTTTAGCAATGCCATCATTCCTCAGGTTTTCAACTTCTCTTGGCTTTGTGGTTTGAGTTTGAAAGAGTTTRAAAGGAATTAGTGGCAGCACTTTTTAAACCAGACTAAAGCCTTTGAATGATTTTGTAGATTACCATTAATTAGTCTGGGTGGAATCCAATCACTTCCTTAATCTCTAAATAAGGGAGTGTTGTTTGAAGCACTACAGGCATAGTCTATCRYCAGATATTATCAGTATTATTCTACRCTTTAGCTCAGCCAAATTGGAACAAAAATAACCTTAACCTCTATTAAACAAGACTAATAAATATTCCTCGAAATACAGATTGATTTCCCCAGTTTATTCAGTGGAGAGCCRTAAAAATTTTAAGTATTTATCCCTTTTGAAGGCAGGTAATTGGCAGAGAAAAGGAAAAGATGCCTGCAGGCTTTCTGTGTTTAATACCTGTGTAGTTCAGGGTTTAGGCTCCACATCCAGCACGTGGCCAAGGAAAAAATGGGAAAAGAGGTGAGGTGAAAGCATTCTCAGTTCTACCTTCCCTCATGTTCATGCAAGAATGGGCCATTCCCTGAAGAGCTGGACTTGGTGATCATTGAGGACCCTTCCAACTGAGAATATTCCATGATTCTGAGATCAATTTGCTGTTTGTTACTGTCTTTATTCATGCCAGGAGCAAACCAAGTCACTGTTCCAGTTCCATACAACAATATTTCTTCCTTTTGATAGGCCTGTTTCCACACAAAGAAAATAACTTCTGTGAATTCACATTTATTGTTCCTGGACAGTTTTATGGATGTTTGGAATTACAGAAGATCCCCAATTGGACAGCAAACAAGGAGATTTCAGTCTGGAAATAGAGAAACCTGGCTCAGGCAGAACCCAGGAGAGGAGTCCTTCAAACACCAGAGCCTGGTGAACACAACTTCCCTGGGATGCATCTCCCAGAGAAGACATAAATTCCTCTTGGGGAATTTATCACAGCTGATTTTGGAGGTGGTTGATGGGAGAACGGTTTGGTGGTCTTTAGGAAATTTCACAGTGAAAGTTCAGAAATCTGGAGCYTAAAGTGATAAAGAAATTAATAACTTTTAAGTGGGGAATATGACTTAGAGCTACAGAGAAGCCTGTCATGTGCAACTGTGTTTTTATGGGTTCCAAAGCCACTTTCTTTTATGGGAGAAATTTAGAAACTGATTCATTTGCAGGAGGAAAAAAAAAAAAACCCAACAATTTCTAAATGAATTGATGAGAGAAGATTACAAATGAGTTTGGTAAATAACAGAATRCTACCTGTTCAAATTACTCAGCTGGCCAAAAAAAAAAAAAGAAAAAGAAAGATAAAGAAGCCTTTCCATATGATTTAAAAGAAATAAACCCTCTGTAAATCTGTGTTTACAGAACATCCTGGTGGATGGAACAGGAAATTTGCCCCAGGTCAATGTATAATTTGGAAACACCAGAAGGTTGTGCATTTTAATTAACTTTCAGCTCTTTCTCTGGTGCCTTTCCCTCTGTTTCTTTTCTGTTCACAATGATTAAAAGACAAAATCCTGCCCCAGTTCCGTGCTCAGGAACGCTTCCTGATTTGCTTTCATTAACTTCCACTATGCAAACACCTTTAATTATTTATCTGCAGATTTCCACAGGAAATCCTACAGAGATGTGAGTCTGCTTTGTGGGGATGCCATGTCAGCAGGAGCTGGAAAATCCAATCATCCATTGTTAAGGGAAGGGAAGTGATGRCTTCTCCAATCTGTTTATAGGTAAAGGAACAATACTCCAGTTTAGGTTAAAATTTGGAGACCAGACCTACTGGATCAGCTGGCACTTCTCTTAAAAGCTTCCCAATTTGTTATTTGGACTTAAACATTGTGAGACAAGAATGTTGCCACAGTACATGGGATAAAGCTGGAATCTTGTTGCAGTCCCTAGGAATAACCTGTTCCATGATCCTGGACTAGGACATGCCCTAGGTAGGAACTGGGTTGGTTCTTTGGGAGTAAAAATATTGAAAAAAAAAACCCAAAAACAAGACTCAGACTACCAAACTGATGGCCATCTATCCTGAAATGTAGTTAAAATTATTTCCAAATTTGAAAAAAGAGAGGTGGAAGCAACAGCAGAGAGATTAAACCCTCTGCAGTGATCAGCATGGAATTTTTTGTGMGTGTGCTGTGAACCTTTATGAAAGCAACATCTGCTCCCATTTGTATGTTAAATTTTTTTTTGGCATTTAAGATTTGGCTTTTAAAACTCATCCTCTCTCTTTTCCCTGAGAGTGAGGAGCTAAGTTATAAAGCAGGTGCTGCACAGAATGAGAYGGGCCTCTGAGTGAGACCATAAATAAAATTAGCACCAAGGAATAACTTCAGTTATGGAGTGTCAAATGCCAGGTTAGGGCATGCTAATAAGGTTTGAACCTGCATTGCCAGATTAATATTTTATTTTTGGGATCAGTCTCTGATTTCTATTCTCCCTGTCCTGTTCTCTATTCCCTCCCCAGGCAGCCATTCCAGAGGCAGAGGGAAGATCTGATTCCTCCATCCTTCCCTTGCTCTGACACCACCAGCACGTGAGAAACAGAGATMAAATCTTCAGCCAGAAAATTGATAACATTTTCTCTCCTTGTGTTTTAGCTTTGGTGAAAAGAAATGTCTGTGGTGCCTTTACAGGACTGCTTTCCATGAGTTCACAAAGATCATTAAGACCAAGAAATTAACTTTGGAGGAAGCCCCAGGGGCTGTTTGGCCTTGTCCAYTTGACTTTGGGTATCTCCACAGAGGCACCTGGAGTTTGGTGATGATTTTCCCCCTTATGATTGGACTTTCCCAATTTCCAGCTTGGCCAGCTGCCTCTTTTTTATTGTCCTGCTGRTCTGAAATGACTCTGCCTCTGTTGGTGGGGCAGAAGGTCTTTGCTTTTCAGGGCCAATCACCCTGACTGGAGCCCAAGACACAAGAAAAGCCTTCAAATCAAATTATTCTTTCTTCATTTCAGTTATTATATTTTAAAGAAAAGGAAGGCCCCACCTGTTTGATTTGAGCCCTGCAGTTTCCATAGTCCCAGTTCCCTCTCTGGGATCCTGGAGAGGGGCAGCTGGAAGGCAGCAATTCCATGAAATTCCTGTTCAGTTGGTCTGTATTTATTATTTATTACTCCTGGTGTAGCACATTATTCTGTGATGAATTGCAATAATTTCCTAAGTTCTCCTTTCCATGGATTATATTTTTTCAAGGTGTTCTTTCTGTCTTTTACAAAAATAAACCACTTTAAATGGACTTGTTGAAAGGTGAGAGACTATGAATAATCCTCACATTGTTCTTTAAGGAAAATGTGCCAGACTCTGACCATCTCAGTCCRTCAGTGCACAAAAATTCATGGAACAAAACAGGAACAAAGAGAGGCCTCAATCACATCCAGATTTGACAACTCTGGGGCAAGAGGTAATTATTCAAAATTAATTCACCTCCCAAAAAATACCTCCTGGGGTTCACAGACAAATCAACCTCTGATCAAACTCCCTTTCCTAGGAATAAAAATTCCATGCAACCAGCATGGGATAAAACACAACTCGGGGAATCTTAAGGACCTCAGAATTATGGCAGCCTCAATTTTCTCCTTTTTCTGAGTGTAGAATCCAAAGATAATTGGCTTAAACTTAWAAAACACAAAATTGGAGCCATCAGCTGGAATTGCTGTTGTAACATAARGCTCACAGTTGCAATTATGCAAAAACAAGCTCATCCAGTTCCACAGTACCTGGGTTTTTAACAGATCCCAAAGTTCTGCAGAATGAGCATTTCCCTCAAGAAACAAAGGTATTTACAGAGTGCAAAAGGGCAGAGAGGCACAATTAGACTCACAACTGAATCYCTAAACCTTTCAGCAAGRGCATTTTGGATGTTTTTTTWKAATGTTTTAATTTTTTTWWATAATTTCTATTATTATCTATTTTGCATTTTTCCAGCTGAGCTCTTGGCTATTCCCAGCTAAGTCTGAAGAAAACCAACACGGTCCCATGGCAATTTTGGATTCTCCTCAGCCAATGCCTACTWATAATTACCTTGAACCTCTCTCATTTACTCAAGCCAAAAGAGCTTTATCATTTCTTCATAAATGTGAATAAATATATTAACTTTATATATTTATAATTTTATAATATATCTATTATTATATATTATTATTATATAATTAAATTATATAATTATTGTTTATTATTAATATAACAATTTATATATTTATTCATAATATATATTTTAATTTATTTTAAATATATATTTAAATATATTTTAATAAATATTTATTTTTAATTATTATTTTATTTTTATTGTTTTTTTATTTATTATTTATTATTTATTATAATAAAATATTTATATATTCAGATAGATAGATAGATAGATAGATAGATAGATAGATAGATAGATAGATGAAAATAAAATGAATATTCAGCCACATGCAAGATTTGACATAACCTTAATAAAAACCACAACCAGAGGGTGTTGATCATAAAAATCAGTGTCACACATGGAGACGTGTGGGGGACACAGCAGTGGGGAACACAACTAGGGCAGAAATCTTATGCAGGGAGATTTAAATTCTGTTACTCCACCTTCACCTCATTTCAAACCTTAGGGGTTGTCCTTCCACAAATTMTCTTAGTTTAGCCCCTGCAAAGTCTGATCTAAAGATTCAAATGCATTCTGTAAGAGTTAACACAGCATAATACCCCCCAGCATTCCTGATTGCTTGCTGCTGATGAATTCAGGATCAAATTCCATGTAACAGGCCTTGGGGGAGTGGTTTTGGGGTTTGGGGGTTTATCAGAGTTGCTTTTCCATCASTCCTTCCCTGCTCCTGAAATAAAATCACAGCGCTGTCCAGAAACACTTAATGAGTGTGAAACTGCTGAAGGATGCCATGGACATAACACTGCGGGGTTTTATCTTGGCTATTGGGGTGCTTTAGGGCTAATGCAAAACAGCCATTAGTTGTGAGATTTGCTTTATGGCCATGTGCTCAGAAYGCAGCAACTTATTCCATTCTAATTTACTTCTGCTGTTTGATCTGTTAAGATTCACATTTTCCAACTTTCATCTGCTGCCCTGGGGGACAGAAGTGCATTTTAAACCAAAATGATGTCTGGATTCTTTTATGGAGACAACAAGGCCGGGTTTCAATTAAAAAAAATGTGAAGTCTCTTGAGACTCAGAATAAATTGACAAGTGCTGATGGCGCTTGTGAAAGGCTGTGACACTTTCTAGGGATGGTGTGGCAAGGTTTGGGCAGCTGGGGGCTGGGAGAGGAGATCAGGGACGGACACAGCTCATTCCAGCCATCTCCAAAGCCAAGCTGGTGGCACTGGGGACATCTCTGGGATGACTTCCTTGAGGTGTCAATCAGGAAATGTGAAAGGGGGAGCTCTGCAGGTACCCAGGGCAAGGCAGGAGGAGGGGCAGGAGCTGCTGCAGGTGCCAGAGCTGAGATTCCCCTGAGATTCCTTGGGGCAGCTGTGTCCCTGCAGCCCCTGGAGGTCCCCGTGGATGCAGAGATCCACCTGCAGCCCCTGGAGGGGATGCAGAGATCCACCTGCAGCCCCTGGAGGAGCCCAAAGAGGCAGAGATCCACCTGCAGCCCCTGGAGGAGCCCAACCTGGAGCAAAGGGATGTGCCCTGACATCCCTGAGCCTGGACAGGGGCAGGTCCTGGCAGGGTTGTGTCCCACAGAGAGGAGCCCACACAGGAGCAGGTGTGGTTCTGGCAGGATCTTTGGCTGGGAGAAGTCTGTTCCTGAAGGAGTGTAGCCCATGGGAAGGACTTTAAGGATGAAGAACCAGCAGAGATGAAGAGTTATAGGCTGACCACCACCCTCGTTTGTCACCATGATATTTTCTGAAAAATCCCTTCGCCAGGATTTTTCTCCTGGGAAGCTGAGAAGCCTCAGAAAAGAATGAAAACAATAATTATCTGCTGCTGTGAAATGTGGTCTGGAGGTCGTTTACCAACAGGTGCATCTTTGATTGGTTCTGTGTGAATTGTTTTTAATTAATGACCAATCACAGCCAGCTGTGTCAGACTCTGAGGAGTCAGTCATGAGCTTTCATTATCATTCTTGTTTAGCCTTCTGATGTATCCCTTCTTTTTCTTTAGTATAGTTTTAGTATATAATATAATATCATATCACATCATAAAATAATAAATCACTCTCTGAGAACATGGTGTCAAATTCTCTCACCTCGTCCTGGGGACCTCACAACCCCACAACTCYTTTCCCATATGGGAGGAGATAAAACAGTTGGCAGTAAATCCCAGAATCCAGGATGGATCAGGCTCATCTGGTGCCACCTCCCTGCTSCAGCAGGGCCATCCCAGAGCACAGGTTTGTGTCCAGATGGCTCTGGAATATCCCCAGTGAGGAGACCACATCCTCTGTGGTCTCTGTTCCAGTGCTCAGTCACTGCCCAGGGAAGTTCTTCAATCCTGGGAAGAAAGGAGAGAGAGGGGAAGATTTTTTTAAAATTTATTTCACTTCCTCACTATCCTACTGCGTTAATACTTGGCAAGAAATGAAATTGTTTACCCATGTCCAATCTGGTTTGCCTATGACAGTGATGGGTGAGTGATCTCCCTGTGATCATCTTGGGCTTTCCCATGGAATTCTCTTCCCCACCCTGTGGAGGGAAAGCAGCTGGGTGGGTGTCTGGCAGAACCTTCCCTCTTCTTCCCATCACAGTCTTTCATCTGCTGTTTCTTAGCAATGACAGAATTTAATATCACTGGAACATGAACATCTGGTTGGTTTTAGCCATGTGAGCGTGGCAGTGTTTTCCCTCTGGTTTTCCATCCCTGCTGCCTTTCCTGACTGGTGTCCTCTTGCAGACACAATGTGAACATCATTAAGGCTGAATCACCTGGAAAAAAAGGTTTGCTCGTAGCTGGGGGGGTTTATGATGTCTTGCCTGCTGATTTGTATCACCCAGTGATGATTTCCTGAGGAACCTGMCTGGAAAGGCCTCACCACCAGCAGAGTGTGGGAGGTTTGGCCTCTGTGATCTCCAAATTCCTGCTATTTTCAAAATGCTTTTACTCAGCTGCTTAAAAATAGAGAAAACCATGCTGAGATATATAAAGGTCACCTATATTTTTGATAATGCACATTTRAAAGATAGGAAGTAATACATCAAGGGGTGAGAAGTGGAGGATACAGCAAGATGCAAATCCCATTTTGTCTGATGCCATCTCACAGAACTTGTGCCATAACCCTTGAACTGGATTTGGTACTGAATTTTCTCATTTTTTCCTCCATTTTACAGCATTTCTATGTATTTAAATGACCTCACCTTGCTCATTGTGGTTAAATTGACCACTAAGAAGAAAGAGTTGACTTCCCACATTTGCCTTTTCTTATGAGCTGTTGTACAATTTTATTTTTATTGCTATTTTTTTACCAAGTGGTTRAAATTCAGCATATTTATGACATAGATTAATGTTTTCCACACTTGTCTGTTGCCCAAACACCATTTTTTTCCCCAACACCAGCAGGGATGTTTCACTCTGTCCATTCTCAGAGCTCTGGATGAGGCAGTGTTTTTCCTGCAGTATTGAACAGTGTTTAAATTGAAGGAGGTTGCTGAGAAATCAATCTCTGTGCTGGCTGATGRTTTTTGCCAGCTATCACTTATCAGGTGATGCTTCCAAATCTCCTCTAATGTCAGTAAATGACACTGTGTACCCTCCTTAACAAGTGATCTATACCTTCATCTCAACATGCTGGAATTTATTACTTTTAATTACTTTAACTGCTCYCTCAAAAAGCTTCTTTCTCTCCAAGCTTTTTWWTTTTTTTTTCCCTAGCAAAACAAAAAAAATGAAATAGGAGAACAAATGATGCATTTTAATTATGTCAATAACATGCAATTCGCTGGTCTCTTCTTCTTCCCTGAAGTTTAATTAATTTGGAGCAAGTAATAAATTGTCATAGCTTTCAGCTCAGCTCCTCGATTCAAAATGAATTCACTTCATTGGACGGAATTAGATTTGAGCTCTGTTCTCATCTCTGTGAGCTCCAGTTCCTGGCTGGGAGTCAAAATGTGGGCATTTTACAAGGCAAACTTTTCAATATTCTGTGTTGGTGGTGATGCTGGGCCTGTTGTACCCATCCCATGACCCACACCCCATTTTGGGCAGGCTCTAATCAGACACACACAGCAAGACCTTCCCCTGGCAATCCCAGCTTCTGATGGTGGCCTGCTGTWAAAAAATAATTCAAATAAAAGAGACAAGGGACAAATCTGTTCAACTTTGTTGCCCTGGTAGGTTGGAGACCCTCAGAGTCTGGGGTATAAAAGTGTCCCYCACTAACGAGCTGAGATGTAAGAAATAATGAGTCCTAATTACAATGACTGCAAGGCTACTGAATTTAAAATCAGAATATTTTATTCCACTGAGCAACACCTTCCAGTCTGCACCATGATCAAGACACAGAAATAGCTGCAGGTTGCAAGGGAATTAAGTGTAATTGGCATTATTATCACTTTATCAGCATTAATTTATTAGAATAAATGTTATCATGTTGTTATCTGCACCATCCAGTGACACAAAGAGAGAAAGGAGAAGGGATGGGAAGTGAAAAGCTTGGAACACAATTGAATTTTAAGGTGACTTTCACCTTGRACTGCTGAAACCACTGAGCCATCTTGGGACAAGAAATGTCTTTCCTGGGTCAATCTCACCAYATATTGCAATTTTTGAGGCCAAATAACTCTTTTCATCAGGGCTGGTGCTGCAGCTCTGAATTTTGCCATGKAGCTGACAATGAGACAATTTATGGCAGCCCAACAAATAACACTGCAGCCTGCCCAGGTTCTGACACTGGAATAAAAACTATTTACTGAATATTTGTGCTTCTATGCTATGGAAAACCCACTCTATTCTGGGCATCTCACAGAGGTGCTTTGGTCATGTTTTTGTTCTCTCACGATGAAATTGCAGGCAAACCCCATTTTCTTGCAAATGGAGCTACATGGCAGGTTTGGTTTTCTCCTCCCTTGTTTCTGTCACTCCTCATTTGCACCAGAASTCTTATTTCCATTTCTCCTCATCCAGCAGGACAGTGTTATTTATTATTTTGTTTCCTGCCAATTATTGATTCCCCTCTGCAGAACAGATTACAGTTTCTGGTTGAGGGTTTTTTTTTTTCCCCTCTGGGAACTGAGAAAATCTTTATAAAAAGCAAGTGTTTAGTAGGCTGATATTGCTGGTCCTTTCAGTGCTGAGCTTCAACAAGGCCTGGCTGGAAATTCCAGGCTTTATTTCCAGGGAATTCACTGACAAGTGAGTTAGGAGTGCATTTCATCAATTCCTTGCAGCTGGGGTAATGTATATCTTTGTGTAGCTCTCTGAAAGAAATTCAGAGTATTTTATCCTCAGTCACAGAAGTTTTGGAGAGTTTAGCACCTTTTAATTATTTTTTTAACAAAGATATTCTTCTTGCATTTTTGGGGGGGATGTGGAAGCCCAATTAGCTCAATTTTTTTGTTTGTTTTATTTTCAGGTTATGTSACAGGAGACAAAAGGGTGAACTGTMAAAAGGTTTTGGGGAGTGTAAGTGGGGAACCAGCTGGGTATGGAGGTGGTGTTTTGGGGGCAGTTCTTGTGCAAAGGGGCTGAAATCCCTGAGGTTAATGCAGGACTGGGTGCACAGACAGAAGAAAGCTGCTGCTCTCAAAGATTTCCATCAAATATCCCYTTTTGTTGGGGCTATCAGCTCCCTGGTGTAATTCAAGGCTGGGCCATGACCCMGCTTAGGGTTAAAATTTGAGGGAAGAGGATGTGAAGAAGACATTTTCTGTTAGATTCCCCTTATCTAGCCCCAAGAGATAAGAGGTTATCATGGGGAGCCTCTGCCTTCAGTCACATTTTGCTGTAGGTGCTGCCTCCAGAGCTGRAATTACAGCTTTGATTTCGTGCCCTGAMCATGGCTGGGCCTCATTTTGCAGGCCTTGGAGGATGCAGCCATTGGTTCTTGGGTGTGTTTTGTTCACAACCTGCTTAAAGCTGCTCCCAGCAAMGTCCCCAGTAGAAGAAAACCTTTGAGTCCTGGTGTGAGACATCCAAATTAAAGATGTGTGGTCACAAATTAAAGATGTGTGGTCTCCTCTGGAATCAGGAGAGGACTCCTGGGGCCTAAGCCTTGCCATGACTTCCAGTGCTTAATGTCAGGTTGAAATAAAGGGCATTGCTGGCTGGTGGTGCTGAGTACCCATTGCTGGCTGCCTGTGGGCTCAGCCCTCTGCAAACTGCCTCGCCCCTGCTGATATTTCCATTGTCTCTTCCATCTGCCCTCTAGATTTCCCATTTACCCCTCAGCACTCAGTTTTGATTTAAGGATGGATATTTACTGCTGGTCCAAATAACTTTGGACTGCAATTAAACAACGAAAAAGGCATTGCTTATGAAAGCAAGAAATAATTCTATTTTTTAATTGTCCAAAAGTGAATGAATATGTGCTCTTGGATATGGCTCTGGTCAGATCAGAGCAGCCAAATGCAGAAATATCAATTTACACCCTTGGATGCAGCACAACCATGAGAATTCTTAAGGAATTGGATGAACCAAAGCCTGTTTTTAGTGTATTGATAAGGCTTTGAGCTCTACATTTTTGATTGCAAGGCATTTAGAACTTAAAGATTAAGGATTCCACACTATACATTGGATTCTGAAAGCCTTCAGTGTTGGGGTAAGTCCAAGCATGGATTTAGGGGAAAGTTCTTGTCCAGGTAGGCAGATCTGGGCTGTGACACCAAACAGGAAACACAAAGGCTCTGTAGCCCAGCTTGTTCCTCTGTGCTTACAAATTCCTGGGGGTGGGAACAGGATTAGTGGAGAGGTAATGACATTTTAAAATTTGATCAGCATTAAGAGTAGATTAAAGAAAATTAAAGATTAAAGGTTTATTGCAGCCTTCTGCAAGGGCTTTGGTGATAAGGAATGGCTTGGTGGATATTAGAGATCAAAATATGGGTTTTTTCTACTACAGCCAAGTGGCTAAAATCCCCAGTGGGGGGTTATGGGACTGGCTGGTATTGGTTTAGGAGAAAACTTTATCCTACATTTTATTTTATTGATCATTTAAGGTTAGAATTGATGTTTTGGAATCAAAATTGTGCAGTCAGCTGTGGCAAACCCCTCAGAGGCAGAAAAAAGYCTCTTGCTAAGTATGATCAGAGCTTTACAGCCCTACAATGACATGGCAGCCCAAAACATGATTATCCATATTCAGAAACACTTTTTTTTACTAGGTGCTGTTGGATCCTGAAAGTGAGGAAATGGGCTGTGACCTTCCTTTTATCCCTACCCACACACCACGCCTGGTGCTAATTGATATTTGGGAAAGAGGCACTGGGGGTGAGTTAGGATAATCTCACTGTACATTTCTACATCTCCTGGGTTTTACAGAAACATTAGAGATTCAAAGAGAATTTATTTAAAGCTGWGGAGTTGTCATTTAACTCTAATGGCACATGATGAAACTGCTGGAAATGAACTTTTGGCTTCGGTTTTAATGTGAATAAACTCATTCCATAATTTCTTGGGCAGTGGATTACAGAAAGTCAAATGTAAGGCARCAGTCAATAAAAGCAAGTCTTTTCCCACACTGGTGACCCACATTAAAGTGCTGTTAAAAAGGCCTTGAATTCCCAATTGCATCACAAACAAGGGAAAATATCTGTAGGAAGGTCAAACACAAGTGATCTCARGCTGCAGCATCACCCCAGGAAAATACAACAGCATCCCAGGCTAAACCTCTTCCTAAATCTCAATTCCAGCTGCTCTGATTCAGGGTTCTGATCCTGCTGCAAAGGGAAGTGAAACTGTTCTCTCTTGACAGAGCCCTGAGGGATGGGAGCATCCAGCAGGAGAGAGATTGTGTGTTCTTTAGGCTCCCAGCCCTGCTCCTGAGCACACTGCTTACAGCAACCTTCATTATATCCCACAAACACACCYCAAAAAGGACGTGCTGTTATTGTCCCTCTTCTTTATTCCTGCGGCCCTGTAGAACAGCCACTTCCAGATTTCCAACCCCAAACCTTAATTAAAATCATCACCTTGGCTGTAACACAGAAAGGCACCATAAGGCTTTCCACCACTCCAAACCTCCAGCTCTAATCAGCCTCTCCCTGTCTCTGGCAATGATACAAAATTGAATTGAACAAAATTGAACAATTTCACTTCTTTAAGCTTATTTCCCAAAGGCTTCAGCCCAACGTTCCCAGCATAAGCTCTCCATCTAAGTCGGGGGGTGGGAAGTAGGAAATCAAGTAAAAAACTGAGTTCTTGGAGCTTTAATTTCCCAAACCCAGCTGTAACCTAATCTATGCTGTAACTGGAGAGCAAGTGGAGAATATAAAGCCTCTGCAGAAACCAACCCTCCTTCTGCCTCTGCAGCAGCCTGGGCTCCTGAGGTTTCACTTTTCCAGTTAAACTGCTGGAAACCTTTCCCATCACTAAAGGGTAACAAAAAGGATCACATTTCTGGGGGGCTCTGCTCCCCTCCTCATTTTGCAGGCCTTGGAGGATGCAGCCATTGGTTCTTGGGTGTGTTTTGTTCACAACCTGCTTAAAGCTGCTCCCAGCAAMGTCCCKAGTAGAAGAAAACTTTGAGTCCTGGTGTGAGACATCCAAATTAAAGATGTGTGGTCAAATATAGGGAAGGATGCAAGTTTGACAAGAAAGTCTCACAGATGTGTATGCTTAGCAGAAAGATTTTTAAATGTAGAGTCTGATGAAGGAATAGAGATGGAAGCAAGTTTTGATATAGAAGAAAAGAATTGCTGAACCAGTCTTACTGGCTAACCAAGGAGGCAAAGGCTGTGTTAGTTAGAAGGGGTTTTTATGGCTTAGAGCAAAGGATAAACCCACCCCAAACAAGAAGATGTTTTTACCAAGTAGAAAAAAGATAGCACTGGCAAACAAGTCAGCAAATATTGCAAGTAGGAAAAAAGTCTCAGAATTTTCCACGGCAAGAAAACTGAAAAACAACTTCTAGCTCAAACTGTAATGTACTAACTTTTAGTGATTGGAGAATAGTAGCATGAATATGGTAATTATAGCAGCTATGATAGGCTATAGATAATAGTTAAGGTATAGATTGGTTCTACTGTATTAAGATGCTCAGCAAAGAAAAGTATAGAATGCACTGTAACCTAAACTAAGGGTCTGCAGGGCTGCCTGCAGCTGGYGCTGACAATCAACTGCATTTTGCAGAGCTGCCTGGAGTCCCACATCCCTCATTTCAGCTCTTACAGCCAAAGAGCCCAGAGAGGCTCTGGGGCTCCTCCCTGGGATGTTCTAGAGCCACACGGACACTCTGCTGTGCCCTGAGCTCTGGGGGCTCCTCCCTGGCAATGTTCCAGAGCCACACGGACACTCTGCTGTGCCCTGAGCTCTGGGGCTCCTCCCTGGGGTGTTCCAGAGCCACACGGGCACTCTGCTGTGCCCTGAGCTCTGGGGCTCCTCCCTGGGGATGTTCCAGAGCCACACGGACACTCTGCTGTGCCCTGAGCTCTGGGGCTCCTCCCTGGGATGTTCCAGAGCCACACGGACACTCTGCTGTGCCCTGAGCTCTGGGGGCTCCTCCCTGGGGATGTTCCAGAGCCACACGGACACTCTGCTGTGCCCTGAGCTCTGGGGCTCCTCCCTGGGATGTTGCAGAGCCACACGGACACTCTGCTGTGCCCTGAGCTCTGGGGCTCCTCCCTGGGGATGTTCCAGAGCCACACGGACACTCTGCTGTGCCCTGAGCTCTGGGATGGCCCTGCTGGAGCACGGAGGTGGCACCGCATGAGCCACTGCGGCCCTGCCAGCCTCACCCACTGCGGCCCTGTCAGCCTCACCCACTGCGGCCCTGCCAGCCTCACCCATCATGGGGCCCTGCCAGCCTCACCCAGTGTGTGATTCTGTGTAATTCTGAGCCAGGGAGATCTCTGCTCTAACCCAGAGGGTATATGGCAGTTTTTATATGTCCCTGATTTTAGGAAAAAAAAAAATCAGAGCTGCTCTCCAGATGAGTTGAAGAGACTGGGGGAAAAAGGGGGCTGGGCCTGTGTAGGAAGAAAGAGTGAGATGAAAGACTAAGAATCAAAATTAATMTCCTCTAGAATAAGATAATTATTCTTAAAGCTGGAAAATAGAGACAACTGCTACAACAATTTGCAGTTAATTTCTYTTCTAAACAGGCCGTGTTTGMGGGTTTGTTTGGGGTTTTGTTTTGTTTTTGTTGTTGTTGCAGAGAGAATTTGTGTGAGGAAGGAATTAATATCTGCAATGTCTTTGCATTCTGCATGGGATGAGGATCACAATCTGCTCTGAGATTTCAAAAATAAAATTGTTTTACCCACTTCTTCCTCTCTCTGTACAGACACATCCTCTGTGTCTGCAGAGAAGGTTTATTTCTCTGCCTGATCCCATGAACTGATGCTCCTGAAGCACTTGCAGGATGCAGATAATGGGAGCAGGGATATGAGGAAGCCACCAAGTCCTGCCTCCAGATGTTTGAGTGGTTTCCTCATAAAGGTGGTTATTCCTTTGAAACACTGCTTCCTTTTCTGCCTCTGCTTCTTTAATTTATCTTCCCTGCAGTGCTGCAGCCTGAGGAATAACAGATAATCCTGAAACTCTCCAACACCCACCTTTAAATCTCCATTCAGCTCTGGGCTCYTAAAACCATGCACAACATTATTGTGGAATAATTGATCCTGGAATAAAGGATGGCCAGAGTAAATGAATTGGAAAGGTGGTTTAATGGYAAGCTTTTCCAAAATTATGTTTTAATTATTTGCAAATGCACACTCTTGCACAGTCTTTTGCCACACAGGTGTGCACTAAATCTACCACCTTGTACCATTTTGTCAAGTGAGCTGGGGGTGTTTGTGTTTGGCACTAAATTAAAGATTCAGCAAAGCTACTGTGCATTGCAATGAGTACTGCCTGTAGATTTTGTACAAAAACTCCAACTTGTTCAGTGTTTTCAAAGAGTCCAGACTCCAAACTCTCCACAAATCAGCTCATTTGAATTTATATGCTCACTCTGTTACATCTTTTAGCCATTTCACTTCTCATTGTCTCAAAATACAACCTGCAAGTAGTTCACACGACCAAGGGCACTGCAGGAGCACTTGGCTGGAGTTACACATTTCTTTAGGTACATTTTGGCTTCAGGTTTGCATTCTGTGTTGAAATCTTGCAAGCTACATGCTYAGWMMMGMMMTTTTTTARATGTGRTGCTCTTTTCAGCAGCAATGAAAAMTCACCTGTTACTTTGGTGAATARTTGGCTTCTCARGGGTTCTCTGATGTGTTCATGAATATTTTYGGGACTGGAGATCCTCAGGTGTGTGACAGAGCTGGGGAGCAGCCTGACCACACACACCTGGGGTCATTTMTGGGTTCTCAAAGACTCACAGATTTTATTGCCTGTCTGGAAAACCTACAGAGTTCTAGGGAAAAGAACCTCAAATTCCTAAACTGTGTTCTGCTGCCCCTTGCAATTCATTGCACCTGAAACTTTTTAAGGTCACTGTCCAAATTTATAACCAAGTATCCTTTCACTGCTCATTATTTTGACCTTCTGGCTTAAAAAGAGTTGAGAGACCCCTGTTCACTCCATTTTCCCTGTGCTACCCTGGAAATACATTTATATTGCAGACTATCAAAGCAATGCACCCAATCTTTTTATATTGTTTATTGTAGCCTAGTGAAAAATATTTGTCTATCCATGGTCTGAAGTAAAAGCAGAAAATAAAAATGTTTTACAGAGGGGAAACAAAAAGGAATAGAACACATTCAAATGAGAAGCAGCTAAGGTGTATTTTATCTTTTCCCAAGTAATAACAAACAAGTTTTGTGTAATTTTTTTTTTAAATGTGTCTTTTATCATCTCTTTTTATGTGATTCCAAGTGGAATTGAAAGCCTCAGGGAGTAGCTGCCCCTGTACTTTTAAAATGTATTYTAGCACTTCTGCAATATCATTGAGACATAAAGGAACATGCATTTAATTTCACATTTTTCAAATTATTTAGTGCAACTTAAATCAGACTTTAAATTGCAGGCCCTTGTGACCATGCAGAAGGTATTGTCTGCAGAAATGAGACAAAGGAATCAGATGTCAGGATCCCTTCACTGATTGCCCCTATGTTCAAAGTCATTGAAATTCAGGGGTGAATTGTCAGTGTTTYATCACCCTCAAGGTAAAAGAGTGTTCTTATGTCCAAACTTGGGGATTTTTATTTTGATTTGTGCCCTTTACCTCATACTCTGTCACTGGATACCTCTGGCAGCATCATCTTCACTGCCCATCCCCATCAGATATTGATAATTATTGATAAGATCCCATGCAGCCTCCTCTTCTCCAAACTGAACATTCCCACATCCCTCAGCCTTTCCTCACATGGGAATTCCTCCCGTAAATAGAACATTTTTCACATACTGAATATAAATCTTTTGTTATTGGTTTGGGTCAGGTTTTTTTGTGCTTTAATTTTAGTTTTTAATTTTCCTTTGCTTGAGCAATAATCTAAGTTTAGTTTCCCTCAAAAGGCTACTCATTTCATAGACTAAATCAAAGTATTTCCTGATCCACTGTAGAGCCAGTGTTAGTTACAGCTCCAAAGCCACAACCACTGAAGCATTATAATTGATAAAGTAGAAGAAATTTTAAATTACTTCTGTTTAGTCAGCATCCTCTGTGATGTTCCTTATATGCATATTTAGGAAAATGTATATAAATCCCCCAAAGCTTCAACATGAAACTGAGCTAAAATATGTGCTTCCCTTTTTAATCACATGTTTGGCTGGAGATTGCTAAAATGAGCTTAAAATGTCACCTGAATTACTTGGGAAAGTAAATTTCTGCACCCATTGAAAGTGATCTGAAAGAGAGTTTCCTTTCAGGCTGCTCCCTGAGCAGAGTGAAGAGAATTTAGTGCCTGTGGAAATAACTCAGGTGCTGGGGGAAAAGGGAGCATGAAAGGCAGAGAGTGAGGAGGAGCAGCACAAGGCACAGCCAGGGGCACGGCCTTCAAGGGAGAAATTAAATTAAATTAAATTAAATTAGGCAAATCTGGCTGCCTTTGCCCAAAATTACTGAAGAGACAGATCAAGGCACTGATGCAGAGGCAGAGGGAGGGGATGAACAGGGATTGTACTGAAAAATGGAGTTGAAATAGTGTGGCCACAGCTTATCCACAGCACTGAAAGYCACATGAAGACCTCAAAAAAAGCCCTGAAAGCACTCTTGGATCTAATCTTATCAAATAATGGGGTTTGAACCCCTCTCTCTGAAACCTCACTGATTAGGTTTGTCTGCAAGGTTTACTGAACACCTTTGATAATGACTTGACTCAAAAGATTCAAAAAATCTTRCACATTTTCAGTGCATTTGACTTTTATTTGCTTTGTAAGAATTGCAGTGAAAGAGCACTGCTGATGTTAATGTAAAAATGCAAATGTAATGTAAATTATTACAATAAATAATTTAAAATGTTTGTTTGTTCTTAACGTTTTATCTCTCTATTTTAAGAATATATATCTGAATTTAAAGTTTTATGTAGAAGTGAGTATTTTCTCTCAATATCTGTTAAGAAAGACCAAGTCTTCAGGTGAGCACTTCACAATTCAAAAGGTAAATTATATTTTAAATCAATACATTGAAAGCAACCAATTAGTAAAGTASTGYATGGMCTTTYAGGTTTTTTTCCACCRCAAACCACTCTGGGGTTCTGGAACTCCATTACTTAGATCTTTAGTTTTTCACCCTCCAGGCTAATAGAAATTTCCCCTCTTTGTTCTGTGAATGTGGATAGATGGTTCCTGCATGAGAAAGTGCTGTTTACTGAAAAGAGTTAAAGTAAAACTGCAGCAGGCAGGTGTTGTGGCAGTCACAGGAAATTGTCAGGAAAGGATAACATTTCAGTCTTCTCAAACTGCAATCCTGGTAGAATCWATTAGTGCCATCATATRTCCTTGGCCACTGGCAGCTGGATGKCCTTTTTTGAAATTATTTACTATTAAACTTCAGTTCTGAACTACCTGAAAATTCTGCTGTGAATAAATAAATAAATACGGATTTTCTGTGTGTTTTGGGGATTCTTTGTAGTTTTTGTCCCCTCTGGAACAGCCAAACAGAAGAGTATTCATATAGAATACATTTTTTACCAGTTAAAACCAAACTCTACTGTGACAGCCTTAAACTCCCTGGACTTCTCCTGTTGCCCCTTTGAAACAAAGTAGAAATTTTACGTCATATTTTCACAGGCAAAACTCTTTGCTTGAGAATGACTGAAATCAGTGCCAGTTAAAAGGGAGAAGGGATGCCAAAGAAATTGAATTTAAAGCTGAACATGGCAGAGTGGAAGAAGTTGGGTCTGAACTTCTCATGAATGTGCAAAGTCATTTGCAAAGTTATTTAGCTCATAGGAAACATTACAGCTGTGAGGTGCTGAGATGTTTAATATCCTTAACTTATAATAGTTAATATGGGCAAATGTGCACTGKTAAAGCCTCAGATACAATTGGAGAGACTTTTTTATCTAGGAAGTTGTCATTTGGAATGAGATATGCATCTCATGTCATGACTCAGAGAGAAACAAAAAGAGGAAAAATGTGAATAAATACATCTCACACCTTTCACAGGCACTAAAAGCTCATTCAAAAATAATTTTAAAAAATTCATTTGGAGAAAAGATTAAAGATCAATTCAAGCACTTGCACAGAGATGYAGGCACTTCACACTGGAACAATATTGCCTCACACAGGCAGACACTCAGTGAGGAAATGAAATWCATTGGGATCAACAGAGCTCCAACAAGCTGACAGAACCACAAAATGATGTTGTTAAAATGACAGCTAAAGTGGGAACTGGTATTTCACCCGTTACAATCACTCTCATCTTCCACTCTTATTAGAACCTTCATTAAAAGCATGAAACATTAGCATTTTAATACCTATTTGAAAGACAACTTTTCATTTGCTTTCCTTTGCACTTTCTTTTTTAATTATGAGATAATGACTGACTAGTCTAAATATTTTGTTAGGCATATCTTCTGTTAAGTATTTAATTTTTCRCTGCTTRCATTGCCTTCCTTGTKCATCTCACACATGCCCAGGGAAGGGAACAGAGCTGGGGAAGGGTCTGGAGCACCAGGAGGGGCTGAGGGAGKTGGAATTAAACCTGCCAWGGTGTTGGGGTCAGTTTGAATAACCAAAAGGCTTCACCAATGTTTCTATGAAGGATGACCCAGCTTCAAAGCAAAAGGGGTCATTTTTATTTTTCTAATTACAGATAGAAGAGTTTTCTGTGAAAATTTGAGTCTTGTGCAAAGTGAATTTTGAGTCGAAATGTTGCTTGGTTCCCAGGYCATGGAGTCAGGCTGACTAAAGGTAAATGTCATTAAACACAAGGAAAAGGCAGCAGACAGCAACCAGGGAGAGCTTAAAGCACCTGCTGGGACAACTGAGGAGCTGCCCTGTGCTCCTGATGTGAGATGAAGTCAAGGAAATAAATTCTGTCCCCAGAAAGGCATGAAAAATAAAGGGAGTTACAGCCTACAGGAGGATAGAACTTATGGGGTGCCACAGAAGGGCATTTGGAGACRCCATAAAATTTATTATGGCAGGTTTTAAGAGCAGGGTGGAGATGTGTGAGACCACAAAAGGGATGCTTAGGGAAGGACCAAAGGCAGGGGAAACAAAATGGAGTGGAGATAACAAAATGGATTGGAAAGGATAAATATGGGAAAATAAAGGGAAAAGGGCCTAAGAGGGATGAGTTTTGGGTAAGCAGGTGCCACTTGGCTGAGCCATGGGCCCCTTTGATCACATTATACCCAAATTCCAGCTGCCTTCCCATTGCTGTGCCCCACATCCCAGACCTCTGCTCCACCCAACAGCAACCCCAGGTGGGACCAGGTGACAGCAAGGACATGTCAGGTGTGCACAGGAGATGGGACTGCACACAGGTTCCCAGCTCTGGGTGGCAGCAGGGCCAGACCAGGGCCTGGGGACACAGAGGGGTGTCCAAGGCCCCTGGACAGACCTGGTTGTGTCCCTGGGTCTCCATGGAGCACACACTTGGTCTTGATGTAGCCTGGAGCATCCACTGCTCTGCCTGATCCACCAGGCCCACGGAGGCTGCCAGGTTAATTAAACACAATATTCCCTTCATGAATTCCTGCTGACTATTGGGTTTATCTTCCTTGTGTTGGGAAATGGTTCCAGGKTTATTTGCTGTCACCTTCCCAGGGTTTGATATGAGGCAAACCAGCCTTAGCTTGCTCAAATCCTCCTACTTGTCCTRCAGGAAGATCAAGTGATGTTTGCTTTTTCCAGCCATCCCTTCCCAATTGTCATGAGCTTCCAGAGGTTCTGTGCTTATTAAACAAAAAATCCCACACTAGTTTGGCTTGGAAGAGACCTTAAAGCCCATCCAGTACCATTCCCTGCCATGAGCAGGGGRACCCTCCACTACCCCAGGTTGCTCCAAACCCCATCCAAACCAGCCTTGGGCACTTCCAAATACAGACAACTGATAACAGCACCAAGGAAGAACTGCACAAATAGAAATCCATTTCCTTTTCAAAGCCTAGAAACTTATATCCTTCCTAAAGCTCCTCACATCMAGCACACTCACTCATTTAGGGGGAGCATCATTAAGTTCTACCCAGCAGAGAAGGGTTGCACACCACATTCCTTCACTTAAGGATGCAGACTCTCTTTCCCTTTGTGTCTCCTACCCTTTTCAAACACAYATGTTTTCACAATTATTTCATTATCCTCTTCTATTTTGAGTAATYAAGCCAGGTAAGAAGTAAGGACTCAGTTCAGTTACTTGAGATGGCCGAGGATGAAGTTGAGATAACAAAATCTTAATGGGCAGGAAGAGAAATCTCATAAACATCTTTGTTGGATCTTTGTATAGTGATGCAGAGACTTGGTTTGACAACAGCAGCTTGGGAAATGGAAGCAATAAATAAACAGATTTGGGGCCAGACTTTCTAAAATAATCAAATGCGTGAAACACCTCAGCATCATTATATAAATATTATTATAGATTAAAATTATATTATATATTATTATTATAGGTAAATATAATTCCTATATATTTATTTATTTATATTTATAATTAAATAAGTTGGATCTTTATATAGTGATGCAGAGACTGGTTTGACAACAGCGCTTGGGAAATGAAAGCAAGAAATAAAAAGATTTTAGGCCAACCTTTCTAAAATAACCAAATGCATGAAACACCTCAGCATCATTATATAAATATTATTATAGATAAATATTATATATATATTATATTAATTTAATTACTATATATTTATTTATTGCTTTTTATATTAATATATAGTAATTATTATTATATTGTATTTAATTATTGTTATAATTAAATATTATATTATATATTTATCTATTACACAATTATACATTGTAATTAATACCATATATAATTGTAATTACAATTATATTTTTAATATTTTAATATTTACTATAAGTATATATACATTTAATATTAATTTATATTAAATATATATCTAATATTATTTGTATATATATTTATAGATAAATATTAAAAAAAGCAGCCTGAAACTGTGATGAGAAGGGGAGGCACTGGTGTGTGCACCAGATTCCCAGCTGTGGGAAGAAGATGTCAGTCACAACTAAACAATTACACAGACCCTCTCACAAAAGGTCATCTCAATGTGTAATTGTCTTTGAAAATGGGATTTATTACATATTTCCTCTTTTTAAATGGTTTGATCTCATTGTCAAGCCCAGAGTGCAGTGACAGCCCTGAAGGACAGGGTGACACCAGAGGGCCCTGGACAGGCTCCAGGAGAGGCCCATGGGAACCCCAGGAGGTTTAACCAGGGCTGCTCAGGGGCACCCCTGGGGTCACTCCAGGCTGGGAGGAGCAGCTGGAGCAGCCCTGGGAGAAGGACTTGGGGGTGCTGGGGGTGAGAGCTGGAGCTGCCCCAGCCCTGAACCCCCTCCCTGGACTGAGCCCCAGTGTGGGCAGCAGGGAGGAGGGGATTGTGCCCCTGTGCCCCTGAGCTCAGGTGAGAGCCCACCTGCAGAGCTGCCCCAGCACAGGGAGGAGCTGGAGCTGCTGCAGAGAGCCCAGGGAGGCACCAGGATGGGCAGAGGGATGGAAGGGAGGAAAGGCTGGGAGAGCTGGGATTGTGCACCTGGAGAGGAGGTGCCCTCATTGTGTCCTTGCAGTGCCTGAAGGAGCTGACAGAGCCAAGGAGAGAGACAATTTTCAAGGGATGGAGGGACAAGACAAGGGAGAATGGCTTCCCATGACCAGAGAGTGGGTTTTGATGGAATATTGGGAAGAAATCCTTTCTGTGAGGTTTYTGAGGCCCTGGCACAGGGTGCCCAGAGAAGCTGTGGCTGCCCCTGGATCCCTGGCAGTGTCCAAGGCCAGGTTGGACAGGGCATGGAGCAACCTAGGATGGTGTAAGGTGTCTCTGCCCATGGCAGGGGGTGGAATGGGATGAGTTCTAATGTTCCTTTCCCCCCCAAGCCTCTCCATGATCCATGATGCACATTAACAGCCACAAACACCAGACACTCTGCCTGAGGCAGCTCCTGTCTCTCTGRGTGCCTCTGCTGCTGGGAATTGCTGTAACAGTTTGTTCTCCCTTGCACCACTATTTGCAGAGTAAATTCTGCTGATGGCTTRCTGTTACCAATATGCAAAGCAGAATCTGCCCCATATTTCCTGAMGAATGAGGAACAGCTGTCTGAGGCGCCTGGGAGAGCACAAAGACATTCACTGAGGTACCCAAGGATGCCTGAATGTCTCAGGCACTTGAGGCACAGACTTTCTCAGGCAGACAGGACATAACTTATCCTTACKTCTCCTAATGCTGTTGCCTCCAAGTGGGAGCAAAGCTATGGATTCTGCTCCTAGACCCATGCAGGTGTTCAGTTATGCCCACAATCTTTCTCCAGGAGCCCTGACTGATTTAGCAGGGACGCAGCAGCATGGAGCAGTGGTTTCCCCCAGCTCCTGAGCCAGCTGTGCTTCCCACACTGCTGTGGCAGCTGGCTCCAGGCTGGGAAGCATCACTAACACCACAATGATGTGATTTTTCCTCTCCTTTGGTGCTTTCTAATCCCTGCCCTGCTCCATCCTCTCTTTGTCACTGGCCCTACAATTACCAGGGTTATTCACAGCATTGTGCTGCTGCAGGAGATAAGGTCACACTGCTGCACAGAGATATRGTGGCTGATGCAGGATGTTCTAATGCAAAGGGAAAAATCAAAAACCTACAGAGAATAAAAAAAAAAAACAAACCCAAACCAGTCAGCCTGACTGTGGAAACACTGTAAAACACCAGCAGGCTCTCACCAGTTTGTACCCACACTGATTAAACAAGCATTTTATGGACATCATTGCACCTACTCAAGTGCTTAATGGTATAGTTCTCTCATGTTCCTCCCACTCTCAATTGGGACAACTTGGAATTTATATGGTAATTAAATACACCTCATTTTAATTAGCCTTTTTCTAAAATATATAAATATGGCTCTGCTAATCAGGTGATTTCATTAACCCTTTTTTTGGTCAGAATTCATCCACAAACATCAGCAGTTCTTTCTTGCTCTAATATCTCTGCTTCAGATAACAGGAAATGATCTCTGTCACAGACACATTTTATGAAAAATCCTTTCCTTAGGATTTTTTCTCCTGAGAAGCTGAGAYGCCTCAGGAACAAAATGTTAACAATGGTTATCTGCTGCTGTGGAATGCAACAGGTGCATCTGTGATTGGTCTCATGTGGTTGTTTCTAATTAATGGCCAATCACAGCCAGCTAGCTCAGACTGTGTAGTCAGTCACAAGATTTTATTATCATTCCATTTCTTTGCTTGCTAGCCTTCTGAAGAAATCCTTRCTTCTATTCTTTTAGTATAGTTTTAGTATAATATATATCATAAATAATAAATCAAGCCTTCTGAAACATGGAGTCAGATCCTCATCTCTTCTCTCTTCCTGGGACCCCTGTGAACACGGGCACAGATCTCTAGGGCAAAAAGGACTGGCCATAATTGTGATCCTGATTTAGAGAGAGGGTGCTATTTTTCAGTTCATGTTACTGCWTTTGACAGCTTCCAGCTTCCCTGTGCCTTAGCAATAACAAAGCCATTGGCAGAGGCGTTTAACAGCAAAGAAAAAAAAACCCCAAAAAAACAAAAAACACCCCGAAACAGGCAAAGGGAGCTGTAATCACACTAAATCCTTTTTTTCAGCTCAGGAATCTTTCCTAAGAACAAGCTGTCAGCTCCTTCAGATGTGGAGCCAGGTGTAAAAGGGCACAGATCAGCCCTTTGGAAAAGAGCTTTGTTAGACACTATCAGGGGCTGAGGCAGGATGTGGAACCTTTTCCAAATGGTGATGGGACAGAGAGGGTCAATGAGTGTCACCATGATATTTTCTGACAAATCCCTTGCCAGGATCTTTCTCCTGAGAAGCTGAGAAGCCTCAGGGGAAAAGAAAAACAATGGTTATCTGCTGCTGTGGAATGCAACAGGTGCATCTTTGGTTGCTCCATGTTGGTTGTTTTTAATTAATGGCCAATCACAGTCCAGCTGTCTCAGACTCTCTGGTCAGTCACAAGATTTTATTGTCATTATTTTCTATTCCTTGCTAGCCTTCTGATGAAATCCGTTACTCTATTCTTTTAGTACAGTTTTAATAGATCATTTTCTTTTAATATAATATATATCATAAAATAATAAATCAGCCTTCTGAAACATGGAGTCAAGATTCTCATCRCTRCRSTCGTCCTGGGACCCCTGTGAACACCACCACAYATGAGAAGGAGGATCTGGGGGGAATGGCTGTTAAACACTGCRGTGCAGCAAGAGGAGATGTTAATGAGTCAGAAATTTCTCCTGCCAGACACCAGAACTCTGATTTTCCCCTGGCAGAGCAGAAAGGCCCCTCCTGAGTCCCCAAGTGTGATGAGATGAGAGGTGTGCTGGGGAACCCCAAAGGCTGGGGGAGCACTAAAGATCATTTTGTGATGAGCAGAGAGAAGCCCTTCTTCAGGCTTGCCTTGCCAGCCCAGAGTTTGGATGTTTCAGGTGTGCTTCCTGGGCTGCCATGAGTTAACAGCTCAGAGCAGGAGGGAGAAGTCTCTGAGTTGCTGTGTTCAGAGTTATTGGGGGAGAAAACAATCCCTGCCTGGCAGATTGTCTGCAATCAGCAGCTCTGCACTGGAAAAACACCTTCCTTCTGTTCCCCTGCAGCTGCCCTGGGTTCCACCCCACACTTCAGAGACCAAAGAACAAATGCCACCCCCAAAACCAGCAGAGGCTGGCACAAGGAATGAGCCCTTCTTGACAGGGCAGCTCGAGGGTGGGACAGAAGGGAGCAGCAGTTTTGTCACCACTGCCACGGGCACATTTCATGGGAAAGGAGGTTCATGTCCCAAACAATCAAAATGAACGGGAGCATCATGCTCAGCTCTGTTACCCTGTACATGGGCAGCAGGATTCTCACCCATCCTTGGCTGGGGAACATGGGCTGCAGAAAGGACAGGGGAAGAAAATGAAGAATAATTTCACCATATGGCCCTTTAGTTTGTGATCTACCTCAGTGACAGGATGGCAGGTACTTCATGTGGCACCTGGAGCAGAGACACCAACCAAAAAATGGGGTTTTGCTACTAACAAGGTTYGAATAAATACCAGAGACTGACAAAATCTCTTTGTTACTTTTCATTCTAGAGTTGCCCTTTCTCTTCCAACTTCTGGGTATATTATACTGCAGATCAAGTTGGGTTTAATCATGTTAAACATTTAGTCATTAAACTACTTTTGAAATTGTTTAGTCCTAGTTGAACAAAAAGACCTGATGATTAGAGGTTTGTTATCTATTTGTGTTAAACATTGAAAATTTAAACTGGGATCTTAGAAATGAGAGAAAAAATATATTACTTAATAAAATTTTATCAAAACTTTAAATGTACAGAACAGATTTGTGAAAGCATTTACTTTCCATAAAATGATTAAAGTTGGAAAGACCACCAGGYTCATCAAGTCCAACCTTTGACCAATATCCCCACACTGTTAAGTGCCACACATACTCATTTTTTGAATATTTGATGTATTAAATCCCATTGGCTCTGAATTCTGAGCTGGGGCAGATCACAGTGATTTATTCTTATGATGTGCACACTCTTTCTGGTAGTTTTTGCAGAAGAAAATCTACTTTTAGWAAGATGGCTGATCCAGAATAATAAGGAGTCACAATAGGAAAAACACATCCTCTGCTTTCCTTCCTTTCTTCCTCCTCTCCTCCTCCCCACAGCTCTTATTTAAGTTTGTTTGTAAGCAGAYATTGTTTTCATCCTATTTGAGTAATTTTGTGTAAACCAGCACTGAGAGAAAACAGGACTTGGGAAAACTCAGGGGGGTCAAATCCACAGCAACAATTCTTTGTGGATACAAAAAAAACATTGCTTTTCCTTTAAAAGTTTTGTTCCAATTTCAATGACACCTCAGTGATCCTTTTACTTGCTATTTTACCTTAATTTATCCCCTAAGGTCTATAATTTCATGGGGTGATACTCTATTAAGAATGTTAACAAGATTCCAAACACCAAAAAAGGCACCACGCAGAGCTGCAAAGGCAAKGTCAAATTTATCAGGGAGAATTAGAGCAGCCATTATAGAATAAAAATTGCATATTATAGTAAATATTTCCCTCACTGTGTAAAGAATGTATTTAAAACAAGGATACACCAGAACAGGACTCATTATAAATGCACTCCTAAATGTATCRTATAGCAACCTTTTACCAATAAACTGGGAAATTTTTGATGGACACCTGGATATTTGTTTTTAGGTTATTACAAAAGGCCATTGAGAAATGTTGTTGCTACCTTAGACCTTCAATGTATATAAGTTCCTAAAAAAAATAATGTAGGTTCCTTGCTCCTTGAATGAMATAATGCTCAAATTCTTCAAACATGCCCTTTATTTCAGTATGAACTGAGGTGAACTGGGTTGAATTCAGGAGAATTTCGTTCAAAAGCTTAAAACCAGGTCTTACTCATGTGGAGTTTGCTCTYTTTGGTCCATTGGCTTCTTTGTGCTCTAATAAGACCGAAATTTTACTGCTGCACATTCAGGGGCACTTCCAGAAATTCAACTTTTATCTCCACATTATGATTTCTGCTGTTGTTCATCTCATGTGTTATCTCAAAAATACCCTGTCCCCTCCCAGGGATCAACAGCAGAAGCATTTAAATTCTTCAGGAAATAAGAGAGACCTTAAAAATAAGAAATAAAGCCCATCCTTCTGTGTGTGGGTAACTTTCCTTGTWAAAATCACAGTTTGTTTAAAATCTTTAATTACTTTGCCTCTCATTTATGCACAGTGCACAAGGAGATGTAGCCATCCAGATAATAAGGCCATAAAAGATGAAAGTCACAAAATAAAATGTGTGGTTTTGTTTTCCATCTTCTCTCTTCAAAAGAAATAATCTCAGGCAATACAGAGAGAAGATAAACAGAGAATGCTGTTAAAAGTGAAATGAGAGATGAAGAAAATATTTACTTCCTGAGGTATTCCCACCTGATATAAAAGATAAAAAAGTTGGATTTTCAAGATGATACTGATGGAAATATTTCCCTGATTTATTTTGCCATTCCTCAYCCATAGTGTGTGTGTGCAGAATGTGGTGTCCATTAAAATAATCACATTTTCTGGTCTTCCAGACAGTGCTCACTAATCTTTCCTTGAGCTGTGGAAACAATAAGATGTGCTGGATGTCATAAAATAAGTATTTTGGTTTATTTTTCTCTTCTTTATGATGCTGTCATCATAAAAACCTTGCTGTATGCTTCTTCTTTTTTTTTTTTTAATATATTTGATGTTTTATAGGTATTGAATGTGGTGGAATTAGCAGTGAATATATCTGGGAAAATCATCTGACACTCCCCAAAATGCAGCTGCTGCTGGGGGAAAATGTGCCATCCACTGTGATAGCTGGAGTCAGGGAGGATAAAGAAGGGAAGAATAAACACCCAGGAAAGTCAGGGCTAGGAAAAACCTGTTGGAACTGAATTACCAAAAGAAGTGAAAGTGGAAATATTGTCTGCGTCTCCCATGMTCATGTCATCTTTGATTTTGGGGTGGCTGCACTGAATTATCTGCCATTCTCTTGTCAATAACTCCCTTAGTTAAAAATTGAGAGCTAAATCATTCCAGAATTTTAAAAGATGCACYTCAGATGGCAACTGAACCTCTCCTTGAACCATGGTGCAAATTCTCCAACAGTTCATCTTAGAAATATTCCAAAATTTAGAAGAAACCTGGAGAGATGATCTAAAAATGCATCGTAAAGTGCATTTCCTTGCGCTTCAAGATTCTCTAGGAATTAAAGATTTCATTTAAGATTAAATCTTAAATTAAATTTAAGATTCTTTACTAAACTTGACCKAAGCAAATTTTGTGGYTTARTAAGGACTTGACTGTCTCTGGGCACAGCTCTGAATGAAGAAAGGCTSYGAGAGCTGGGATTGCTCACCTGGAGAAGAGGAGGCTTCAGGCTGACCTCACTGTGGCCTTCCAGGACCTGAAGGAYCCAYCAGGAAAYATGYAGAGAGGCTGTTTYCAAGGAATGCAGGGACAGGACAAGGGGGAACAGTGGATTGCCACTGCCACAGGGCAGGGTTAGATGGGCTATTGGGAAGGAATTGTTCCCTGTGAGGGTGGGCAGGCCCTGGCACAGGGTGCCCAGAGAAGCTGTGGCTGCCCCTGGATCCCTGGCAGTGTCCAAGGCCAGGCTGGACAGGGCTTGGAGCAACCTGGGATAGTGGAAGGTGTCCCTGCTCATGGCAGGGGTGGCACTGGATGACATCTAAAGGTCCTTTCCTCTCCACACCACCCATCTTTCACAAACCATCACCCTGCTCYCACTCCAATCCTCACTTGTCCACCTCAGTCCTTGTTTTCAGCTTTTCCTTTTTTCCATACCCTTTTTTCCAACACCAAATGCCTTCTCTAAACCACGAGAAATGTAAATATGGTGGGGTTTCAGTTTATTTCCTTTTTGTTTTTTTTCAACTTTGAACATTTAAACTTTGACACTGTTGTTATCTCCTCCAATGGGAAAAGCTCAAAACAATTTGAGAAGGGCTGAGTTTCTGGAACATCCCTGGTCACCCCTGATTCCTYGATGAGGTGGGAAGCATTTGTACAACTAAGGATAGAAATTCAGTGTGAGCTGAGACCTCCTTCTTCCTGTCCCTGSAAAGACCAAGCACTCTTCTCCTCACACTAATCTTGCAAGAGTAAAATATTTCAAGCAGTGCAAAAAGCACCCCCCAACCTCATTTATTTAGAGCTTGTCTCCCATTTCTCTGCTAAAACCCCGTTCAAGGCTGTTCATTTATGCAGGCACAGAGACCTTTCCCCACAATGTGCTAATTCTCAACAACCTATTAAGCTGCACCACAGGCTCTGCCGTGTGCTCAGGCACAGATTGCTGAGAGAAAATGTTGGAGTGCTTTTCATTTCCCTGTGTTCAGCCACAATGTGTTTACAACCGGGTGGGTTTCGAGGTAGATGTAAATAAGCTTCTCCCTGGTATACAAGCAAGCACTTTGTGCTAGATTTCCTTGCTGATTGAGAGGAAATGGATAGCAACATTACAGTGCTGTAAATCACAATTTGTGCCTGGCTCCTCGGATCATCAATTTGGAAATCTATCAGAACATATTGTTACAGAATAAACAGCACGACTCCGTRGGAGCTTTCTGGCTCCTCCAAGTGCTCCTGGATTCAGGCAGGTGCCTCCCTTCAGAGCAGCTAATAAACCCAGGCTSTCTCTCCCTGTCTCTGGGATTAGGCTAAATCCAATTGCATCTTTCAAAACAAATACAGCTGCTGGTTAAACATCCTTTCTGATCTAGGGGAAAAAGGAAGAGTCAGGTTCTTCGTGTCTTCCCAAATCCGGTTAAAYCACAGGTGCCTGCAGGGTCTCTAATCTTATAACCTGACACATACACAAAGTGCCCGTCAGAGCCACCAACCAACTCCTGACACATGATGGGAGCCCTTCCCCTCACCTTTTAAATGGAATCAGTGCTGAGGGAAGTTCTTCTCCAGGTCATTTTAATCACTCAGCCAAGAGCACCGAAAATCATAATCCAATTGATCTGCCTCTGTCGTCTCCCAGTATTTGCCTTGCTGACTTTCTCCTCAGCTTAAGTTAAATCAAGATCATCCCTGGTCAATCTTGTTGACCTACACTCCTCTACTAATCATATTTAATGAAAATTGCAAGCATATCAAAAGCATTTATAAGATGCAAGGGAAAAGAAGAGCCCTTCTCACCAAGGACAAAACATGACAAATCCAGCAGGTGTTGGCTATCCTGACTATAAAACCAACAAATTTTTAAAGCTTATTTTATCTCTGCAGGTCACAGAATGAATCATCACAATTTGAAGCATGTCTGGTTCAGAGAAAGAGGTGGCCCAGCTCCTTATATGCATAATAAGTAATACATAATATATAGGAAATTTTAAGATAATATTTGTTTCRAGCATAATTTTATGTGTTGTTTCTCRGAAGTCCATTTTTCCAGAGAACAGTCAGATATTCTTCTCTGTAAACCAAATGGGTTCCTATGAAGACAAAGAAATCAGGCAGCCAAGAAACAGTTGTCCATCACATTTTAWTTTCTCTTCTAGCTATCTATCTCTTTATCTATGTAGCAGATGAAGCAGTCAATCTCCTTCAAAACCAGCTTTCTGCTTTCATTTGAGATCTTTCCTGCAGCAGCTRATGTTCCTCTGATATTTCCAGGTCAGTCCAGGACATTTCCAAAATGTTTCTTCTCATCWCTAAGATAAAAGTGGGAGCTGCTTCCCAGGAGCTGTCCCAAGGAAAATTTGGGACATCATTACCATCTCCACCACTTCTGAGGTGCCAGGAGATGCAGGAAACTGACAGGAGAAAGTCACATCCCACACACCTGCTGGAAGGGCAAGGGAGATTAAAAATCCCAAACCTGTCAGCTTCACCTCATMCCCTCAAGCTTCCTCATCTTGTTAAGGATCCAGACCCATGCAGAACAGTTTGAGACCAATCAAATCCATCAAGAGTCTTCCAAAGGAAAACCAGACCTGACCTGATCACTTTCCACAGTGGAACAAGGGGCCATGTGGGCCAGGGAAGGGCAGTGGGTGCTGTTTACCTTCTCTAAAGTAAGGTCATGGACAGAGCCTTCCATAAAATCTTCTGGACTAAATGGGGAGATGTGGGATTGATAAGGGCATGAGGTGGGCAGAAAATGGGCTGGAAAACTGGCCTGAGGTGATTGGTGGTCCAAAGTCCAGCCAGTGGGTGGTCAGTCCCAGTGAGCAGCCCCAGGGGCTGGCACTGATGTTGGGATGGCAGGACAGGGGACATCCTCAGCAGGTCTGCAGACAGGGTCAGACTGGGATGCAYCCTGGAAGGGGAGGGCTGTGATCCCAGGAGAAATGGCCAGAGCCCAGGGCAAACACCTCCAGCTGGTGGTAAACTGGAAAATATTGCTCTCCACAGTGGCCTAATGGGAGGGTGGAGAGGAGACAGAGCAGACTCTTCTCAGAGCTGTGCTCCAGTGGATAAAGAGGCAACAACAATAAGCCAAAACATCACAAATTCTGATTAGACAGAAGGAAAAATGGTTGCCAGTGGTGTGGTCAAAAACTTGCCCAGATTTCCCAGGGACACTGTGAAATTTTCATAGTTGGAGACAGCAAATCCTGGGGCTGGAAAAGGCCCTGAGTGCCCTCCTGTAACTGTGCCTGTCCTGCCTGGCACTGGACTCAGTGGAGCTCCTTCCCAGCCTGTGATGTTATTCTCTGTCTCCAAGGTGTGGCAGCACATCCAGTGCTGCTGCTTGTCCTGGATGGAGTGGGAAAGCAAGGAGAAGAGGGAAATTTGTTATAAGGCACATGTGTCTGGGTTAGCAGTTCTCTGACATTCCCTTTCAATCATTAGCCACAGGCCATTCTTTCTGCTTGTCTGAGTACCCTTGACGTGTAGGAGGTAAAAAAAAAAAAAGAAAATAAAGTGCCTAAAATGTTTTGCCAATGAGAAAATTTGATGATAGAATGTCTCCTCAAACTGTCCTTGTCCTGTATTCTCCTGCTTGGGAAGTTTTTAACTTCTCTTACTTTCTGATTTAAAATATCTCTGACTTTGTCCACCATGCATCCCAATTAGACAGAAGAATAAGCTGTTGTTAAGCTGTATCTTGCCAGACTCCTGCAAGAACAGAAAAAAAAGAGAGAGTCTGCTGCCTTTTCTCCTTATATGACTCAGAGCTCTTGCATAACAAGTAAAGCAAAGTCATGCCTTGATGAGAGAGGTCAGAGCCTTTGGAACAAAGAAAAATTCAACWGAAAAATCAGTTCTATATTTGGAGCAACAACAACAACAACAACAAAAAGCTTTTTCAAAGGAAAGGTAAGTTCATAAATATTTTGTAAACTTTCTGTAAGCTTGATTAGGAACCTGAAAGTGCCTAACTTTATTTAATATCCTGCCAACTTCAATCTGTCTTTTACTCTCCTAAGCAACTGTCTGCACCAGGATCCTGTTGCCTGTCCTTGGAAAACATGTGTTAACCCTATTAGGAGAACAGAAGGGAAAAGCTGAAGTGAAAAGCTCCTCTCCCCTGATCTGCACAAACACCTTGAAAGCTGTTGACATGTTTGGATTAGAGTCTAAGTCTACAGCAAGTTGGAGCTACACATCTGGCATTTCTAATGACACTGTTTCAGGAAACTCCATAAACTCTGAATCTTCACCTAATGGGGAGTTGGCAGTGAATTAGTCCCTTTAAACCTGACAGAAATGATCCAAACTCCAAGTTAACAGGCATTTTTTAACTGTTTTGCCATGTTGCATCAATGTGTGTGCAACACTCCGTGATGGAACAGGCCTTGGTTTATGTCAGTTAATTTTATTAATTAACTAATMGATAGTGATCCAGCCTGGGGATCCCAGCACAGGGAGGAGCTGGAGCTGCTGGACCATGTGCAGAGGAGGCACCAGGATGATCAGAGGGATGGAGCAGCTCTGCTGGGAGGAAAGGCTGGGAGAGCTGGGATTGTGCAGCCTGGAGAAGAAAAGCCCAGGGGTGGCAGAGAGTGGGTTTAGTTGGGCTATTGGGAAGGAATTGTTCCCTGTGAGGGTGGGCAGGCCCTGGCACAGGGTGCCCAGAGAAGCTGTGGCTGCCCCTGGATTCCTGGCAGTGCCCAAGGCCAGGCTGGATGGGGCTTGGAGGAACCTGGGATAGTGGAAGGTGTCCCTGCCTGGCATGGCACTGGATGAGCTGTGAGGTCCCTCCATCCCAAACCATTCCAGGGTTCTGTGACTCCTCTTGATTTACTGGTGACTGTAAGTGTTGTAACAATTGACTTCTACACACAAAATGGCCATTCCCCACTCCAGGGATGGATGGGAGGCTTRCCCCAAAGGTTTTTCCAAAGCTTTTGATCCCTTTTCTAAGCACAGGTTTATCTCTAATGAGGCCCACGGTGGGCTGGGATGGTTCAGTGCATCCTTGCAGAGCTCTGGTGTTCCCAGGGCGCAGGTTCTGATCSTGGGCTCACTCAGCCAGAGCCTTCCTGGCCAAGAATCCACTGTCACACGGYTGATGGGCACATCCAGAGAAGCAGAACTTGCACCCAGTGGGAAGCTGAAGAAGTTTTCAGCCAGTTTTACACTTTCCTAAAGTATTTCCTGAGACTTTTAGGAGTTGACAGCCTGATTCCCAACATACAATCTTTCCTGGGAACTGTTGACATGCTCAGGACYCAGCCTTAGAGGTGTCTGCTACAATGCCTCTACCAAAAAGATTCTAAAATCATTTTATTTCACTTTTTTTTTTTTTTTAAGGATGGATAAGACAGAGCAGAGGTGAGGCCCTTCCCACATTTCCAGATTTTCCCTTTCTCCTATATTCTATTTTACTGATACACAAAGTAGCTGTATAAATAACTTCATCTGAAAGACTGGTGAGGAATAAACCCCATGGGAATTTGGAGAGTGATKACTGAAAACCTGTTTTTAATGGCTTACACAATAAAAACAGTATGGAAGGAATTGTCRAATTTATTTTGAGGCCAAGATTGATTCTGTTGTCCTGATWTGGCAATAATAGGTACCTGCAGAAAATAATKCKTTGYTCACAGAGCAATGAGACACCTGAATAAAAATTYAWAACAATAATTCCAAAAGTGCTAAAGTTCAGGATTGTTTTGGACATCCATTAGAGCATGGAATGGAGGCCATCACCCTGTTTCCTTTACTGTATTCTCAACTGCTTCAGTCTGATCTTGTATTTCTTTATGCAAGCCCATGCTTGTTGGATAAGCACAAGCAGAATTACACATCATCCATGACTTCTTAAAACCATGTAAGCACTAAATTCCAGGTGTCTCATCCCTACCTAACTCGCCCATCAATCATATTTTTCCCCTGTGAAGGGCTTTCCTTGCAAGACAAATGCATGAGGAGGTGGATTGGACACACAGCTCCTTAAATTATTCTCACATCTGTGCTTAAATAATCAGCACTTCCATCCTCTGGAAGTACTAAAGTGAGGAAAAATCCCTCATTTTCCTGAACTTGTCTTCCTTCTGTGCACAGCAAAGTCTCACAGACAAAATGGCTTTTAGAGAGTGGAGAAAACAATTATTTTCTCCTTCATTTAAATAATATCGAGCCGTCGTTCATCTCACAAGGAGCTACAGAGTGCCACTAAGGAATGACACTAAAATGCAATGCAATTTGGAGGAGAATAATAGTTAAAATAACTATTAAAGGGATGTGTTCCTTTTTCATTTTTTTGTGACAGTAACTCTGAAATTTCAGCACCATTGAAAAAAAATTTTAAAAGCATTTTTTTTATTTTCCAAAGCAGTGGGAGCAAAGCTGTAGCAGTGGAGATTAAAATCAAGACCACAAATCTCACTGTTGTTGGTATTTTGAAGATGGACTGATTTTTATTTTAATTTTTTTTTCCTGAATTTGTGTCAAAAAAATTTCATTGCCAAAGTCTCTGCCTTCTTTTATACCACATAAAAATAAAGTTTTGGATTTAAAACCTGCTGCTAAAACCACCAGCTGCAGATAACCCCACATGCTCATAGAGACCACGGGTGTATTTTCACCTTGTCTCTGCCATGTGGAACCCAGCAGGTCTGACTTCCCCTGTAACCAAAGCCTCTCTGGATGCCACAAGGAGTGTGTGACAAAAACCACCTTGGGAATTGAAGGGAGATGCCATTCCCAAGAGGATCTTTGTGTGTCTCCAGCACAGAAGTGTTTGCAGGATGGAAGCAGAAATGTGCAAGCACASCTGAGAGAGCTGGAAGGGATTTCAGAGGGTGCTTTTCTGTCTGCAGAAAAAATCTGGGATGTGCTTGGCACACCTTGTGTTCTCCTCCACCTGTGCTCCCAAATTATCCAACACAATCCTGGGGTGACTGCTCCTTTGRTGGGAACAAGTGGGAGATTGCCTGGAAATTGCCAAGAAGGCTGAAATATGGGAAGAGGAGAATTTCTATACAAAAACTCGTGGCTAAAGTAAAGATTTTCCTTGGCTTTAATATAAAATGCTGCTGGAGTACATCAATTGGCAAATACTTGTGCTGCTTTATTGGGACAAATGGCTGTTGTCTGCTTTAATATACCCCTAAGTATTCCAATAAGGACAACAATAAGTCTGGAATACCTGCTCTCTTCTTAGATTGATATAAACAGCATAAATGCACTCCTTTGTTCCTGCATGCTGGGATTAAATGGCTTTTAAACACTATTTTTGCATGTCTGCGTGGGAGCAAAGTAACAAAAGAAAATTAAAGAAGTCTTCCCATCCCCACCCCTTTCTTTCAGTTGAGCTCAGGATGGAATATTGCGTTTTCCCCAGAAATATTCTCCTYAAAATCAAAGAAAGTCTGGTTCTTAAGCAGCCTGTGGATTCTCTTTTAATAGAATCTAAAGTTATTATCCTATTTTTATTGGAGACATCCTGAGTGRACATGTACTCATATTTAGGGATGTGGAAAATGTGCCAAGAGAAAGTTATCCATAAAAACCTGTGTGTCTAGGAGCCATGCACAGTAGGCAGAGACCTTTGACTTACCAGGAATTTGCTCATTACCTCAGTCTGGTTAAATCACAGAATAATGAAAAATATCCTGAGCTGGYAGGGACRRACCAGGATCATGGATTCAGCRCCTGTCCCTGRCCAGACACCCCAACAATCCCAGCCTGTGCATCCCTGGGAGCGTTGTCCAAACCCTCCTGGAGCTCTGGCAGCCTTGGGGCTGTGCCCATTCCCTGGGGAGCCTGGGCAGTGCCCAGCACCCTCTGGGGAAAAACCTTTCCCTGAGCTCCAGCCTGACCCTGCCCTGGCACAGCTCCAGCAGTGAAATGTGCTGCAATAACATTTATCCAGATTTTGATGTGACCCTTCACTTGTATTTTCCCCATTTTAGCCCCACCATTCCTCTGGATGATGTCAAAACCCTAACAAGTTCCTTCTTCCTGGACTACTGCAGCAAATATTTCATTGGGGTTGTCCTCCCAKTTATAAAAGGATAATAAAGTCAACCTGCTATAACTGAGTTTAAACTTGTTACTGGAACACATCTAGGGCAATGCTGTTGTCTGATACATCTGGTTGTGGCTGGACTCCTCASTGGACAGATACAAACTGCTTGGAACATTCCCAATGGCATTTTATGGAATAAAAGCTCGGGAACCTGGGGAATTCTTCAGGCAGGCAGGGACATTAAGCAGCAGCACATTTCTCTGCCCAGCAGTGAACATGTGTACACATATGTTAGGGTTATATATTTTTATATATTAATATATATGCTTTATATTTACATATAATTTTATACATCTATATATATTATATATCTATATATATTTTATACATTTTCTTGTATTTATATATATCTTTATATATATTATATATTTACATATATTTTCTATTTAATATATATTTTATATAAAATTATAAAGATATAATATATAAACATATATATTTTATATATTGCATATCACATTTTATATATTGCATATATTTTATATATTATATCTATTCTTATTTATATTTTATTATATTTATATATAATTTTATATTGTTATTTTATTATTATATATAACATATATTGTGCTATATGCTAATGTATTTTATATATTATATATGTAATACATAATATATAAAAATATATATATATGTGTGGTTAGGGTTTGGGTCAGGTTTAGGTTTAGGGTGTTAGGTACTATATATATATATATATATATATATATATATATATATATATATTTATATATATAACCCTAACTTATGTATATACAATATATATACTTATGTATATATATTATATATACATATATATACTTATATATACTTATGTATATACAATATATATGAACTGCAATGCTTGTAATATTTTATCTCTGCTGTGCCATGAGAACTTTCTCACTAACTTCCACCTTCCATTTTTCTGACACACAGACCCTGGAGCACCTAATTAACTCCTGCAAGGGAGAGTTTGGAAAGTATGATCCCAGATTCTCTCAGGATTAATAACATCCTGACTGGGAATATCCCAGAGCTTGAACAGGCTCATCCTGAATATTTAAATTTTATGAAAGAGGTCTGCTGTGCTGTGCCACTTTGGGCAGAACTGAGATCTTTTAAAAATAYGCCCAGGATTTATTTTTACCATGTAAACAGGGTGGAATGGCACAATTTTAGTTCCATGTGGAAGCACAGCCATGTGTTCAGTAAACAACAATTCCTTGGTTCTCTGCCAAAGCCTGAAACAGAAAAAAAACCAGGGAATTAATGTGATATGTATTTACACAAGTAGTGTAAATACACATCACATTAATTCCCTTTACAAATCTCTGTATAATAACTTATTTCACATGAATACATTTGCAGTTTTCCCTCCTTTCCACCACWGCACTGCAAGTTACTTGTTTTGTTACAAAACATGTCAGTCCTCATAAGAACTCAGTGGTTTAGATATAAAAAGCAAATGCAGAATCTCAAAAAGTCTAATAAAATCTGACAAGATGTTAAAAGCATAAGAGTTCTGCTAACTCTGGTTTTCCTGTGCTCYTGGAGGCTTTGCCATTAAAGGGTTTTAACAGGACAGAACATTTAAGCTATTCCTGCAATCAGTTGCCCTGTGGTAGGTGATGACACTCATATCCAATTAGAAGAGCAGCAATTATATATTTTCTGGAATTTCTAGGAAAAAATACTGATATTCATGTGTAGTGGTTTAAATTATGCCAGCGTGAAGTCCCTTTTTATACAGCAGAATATCAATTAAATATATCTATTGGGGAGATGCTATTAAAAAGCTGGAATGTTTGCTTCAGTGACTGAGCACCTGTAGAAATAAAATGTTAAGTTGTGAAAATGCTGTTGTAACAAGGCCAGTAAATCATGTTAGGGATTTCAATGAATGAGCAATATTCAGRTTCTAGGTTTGGTTCTTTGCTATCTTTGCTTGGTGGGAGTATCCACCAGAACATTAAAAAAAGAAAATCCCACTGCACATAGAGCAAGAGAGTTTAACCAGAAGAGATGAAATTACAAAACAAATCATTAGGTAATTTCACAGATTCTCGGCAATAAAGAGAGATTGGAAATACTAAATCCCAAATTATTTCGCTGACTCAGAAAGTGACTCAAGGCCAGAATATGGAATTTGAAGGACACTTCCAGCCCCAACACTTCATTGCAGTTCCAGCCCCTCATTTAACCTCTTTTCATGAGATCTGTCTTTCCTTTCCTCAGGAAAAGAGGGAGACAATGGATATTCCTTTGGGTGGTGTAGTGCATCATTTACAATCATAGTCCTTGTTAGAGGGATTGACTGATAAAATAAATACATTTTAACTGGGCAGCTTCAGGATCTGCCTCCAGAAGCTGCCTAAAAATGATCATTTGTTATCAAATGAGCCTCTTGGCTCCAGCCAATAGAGAAAATTCCACTTTTCTTTGCTATGMTCCACACCCACTTGTCTCATAAACCTTGACCATTTGCCTCAGAACTTCTGAAAGTGAGCCAAAGAGTAAAAAACTTTTATTTTTTTCCAGAAAGCCGGAGAAATACAACACAACAACCTTGCAATTTCCCCAGCCCCAGCCATGGTAAGCCTTGAAAAATGCAGCACCGAAGTGAGCAGAACAGCTTGTGGAAAAGCCTGACATCCCCCAGAGTTCCAGTTACACTCCTGTGCTCAGAACAGCCTCTGCAGCAGAAGGCTGGCCCAGATGACAGGAAAATAACAGCAAAAAAACAACAAACAACCACATTTATTTCACTTTGAACCTAAGAGCTCTTCCAACAGCTGAACCTTGTCTCATTCACAACACTCTATTTCTGCATTATAACTTCCTCATTACAACAGGAGTTTGCCAGACCTTAAATAAGCACTTTTACTGAGAATATAAAGATTAATCCTTTTTGCTATTACTTTCAAAATTCCTRGTTAAAGAGCCACCCATATATGACATTTATTAATGTGTGTATACTGCATATTAATTCAAATTAAGTTCTACAGTGAATAATGCTAAGGCCCTCAAATTAAGTGATTTAATTCCTTTCCTCATCTAATTGCTGAGACTATTATTTAATGTCTCTTGTTTTTTCCTCTATTAATCTGTTTGCTTTATTAAATTGCATTGTGTTGTTCCACTCAGAACTTGTACAATTAAAAGAGGCAAAAAGAAGGTTTTAAACAAAGGAACAAAGCATTTGCATGGAAGGAGAAGGAAAAGATGGTGGAGGGAACATGCAGATCATGGGGAACATGCCACAAGTGGTCCTTGTAAGGGAGGGAAGAGCTGGAAAGGCTTAGGGAAGAGAAAGGATTATTAAATAATGGGAAGGAAGATAACCAGGGACCTGYGATGCACTGCTGGTGTTGGACCCCCCTGGGGCTGCACAGGAAAACAAGGATGGAGTTCCTGAGTCCAGCCCAGCCTGGACTGAAGCTGACTCAGACAAACTGCAAAAGCCAAAAAGACAAAACTCTGTGCTTAACATTTTCATTTTGAGCACAACTGTGTCAGCAGGCTTTTCAGRAACTAACGGTTACAAGCCTGCACTGCTCTGAAAAGCTTCTCCCTCRCAGTGTTCCCTGCCCAGGAATTGTGAATTTTTCCTTGCATTATGCATTCAGGGGTTTTTTTATTATTTCATTTTCCCTTCTTCCCTCTCCTTCTGAAGGAAAGAAGCAGAGCAGGAGGGTTGTGTGGGATAAAGGCATGGTTCRTGTTAATTTCTAAGACTTTCCTGTGACAAGGATACTTGCTATGAATATAAAATCACAATTTTTTAAAAACTCAGTTTAGCTAAGGATGAAATAACTAAATAAATTAAGCCTTGTTTCACTGTAATACCCATGGCTATAATGCAGTCTGTAATTGCAGCATTTCTCTAGGTCTGTTCACAAGGAACCTGCACATGTTTGAAGTTCACATTGTTCCTGTGGTGACTYAAATATTCTCTGCAATAAGGAGGTAAAATAATTGTATCATTTCTGCAAATGAGCCCTGTGTTCAGGAATGAGCTGTGCAGTGGCAGACAGACCTGCACTCTTTTCTGCATTCACAGTCTCCCCTAACACTGGTAATTGGATGCAGAGCCATTTCCACACTATTTTTCCCATKATCTTGGAAAGCACCTTATGTTTTGCCCCTGACATCAGCCAGGATGGGCATGCAGTGTGGAGGGCAGCAGCAATAACATTGATCCCTGCTCTGGATTCCAAAAGGGGTGTGTGCCCTGGGGGTGTCTGACTTCCTTGGGAGAACCCAGCACTGCTGAGTCAAAATACTGCACAGAGCAGCTCACTGTCCTTCTATGTCCTGCCAATTACTGTCATTGCAGTGGGGAGGAAAAAGTTACAAAAAAAGGTCTTGGTTTCAGTTCCTTTGCACAGGTTGTAAGTACATGTGCCTGTGTTCACAGAGGTCCCAGGATGAGGGAAGAGACGAGGATCTGACTCCACGTTTCAGAAGGCTTGATTTATTATTTTATGATATATATTATATTAAAACAATACTAAAAGAATAGAAGAAAGGATTTCATCAGAAGGCTAGCTAAGAATAGAAAAAGAAAGAATGATAACAAAGGTTTGTGTCTCAGCCTCTCTGTCCGAGCCAGCTGACTGTGATTGGCCATTAATTAGCAACAACCACATGAGACCAATCACAGATGCAGCTGTTGCATTCCACAGCAGCAGATAACCATTGGTTACATTTTGTTCCTGAGGCCTCTCAGGATAAAAAATCCTACGGAAAGGATTTTTAATAAAATATCATGGCTACAAGCACACAATGAGTATTTGATTGATTTATGTCAATCTGCCATTTTAATCCACAGGAAACAGTAGTGAATGGCAGCCAAGCTCTTTGCCWCATCTATTTTCTCTGCCATCCCACAAAATTTACCTGTGGACATTTTCTGAATATTGTACCTGCACAAGTTCATACAATCATGGAATGGTTTGCATTGGAATGGACATTAAATCTCACCTTGTTCCAAATCCCTGCCAAATGCAGGGACACCTTCCACTAGGTCAGGGTGCTCAGAGCCTAAATTAACTTTAGGGAGCAGAGAAAGGAAGGAAAACATAAAACTCCTTGTTCCTTTCTACTTTTTTCTCTTTAACCTGAGACAGGACCCAGGGAACATTTGAAGCTGTGTCAGGACCCAGGGAGTGGCTGGAYCTGMGCCAGGGCAGGGTCAGGCTGCAGATCAGAGAAATGTTCTTCCCCAGAGGAAYGGGAAGAAGGGTGGGCACTGCCCAGGCTCCCCAGGGAATGGGCACAGCCCCAAGGCTGCCAGAGCTCCAGGAGGGTTTGGACAACGCTCCCAGGGGTGGGATTGTTGGGGTGGCTGGGCAGGGACAGGGTTGGACTGGATGCTCCTGTGGGTCCCTTCCAGCTCAGGATATTCCGTGATCCCATGGTATTTACACTTCTGCTTTCAGCACAGCACAGGCTGCTAGAATCCTGTGGGATTCTACCCACAGACCTTGTCATCAGGGGTTGCTGTTGAATGCAAATAGGTGGCATTTTTCCTGGCACCAAAAAGCCTCTCTGGGAATCAACAGTGTTGATTCAACACTTTGGTCCCCTCCACCTGGTTCTGCCCTGATGTCACCTGTGCCCCCACACAGAGCCAGTGTCCCAGCCCCCCCCTCCAGTGTAGTGTGTCCCATTGTGCCAGGGAAACACCCAAAGGTCACTCCCTGCCTGAGGGATCTCATCCCACCAACAAGGTCACAGGGACCTTCKKAMRCRWGCTCCTGGCCCTGCACAGGGCAAACCAAGCATTCTGCTGCAGGCCCAAGCTCCTCTCCTGAGCAGCTGGGTGCCACACTGGTGCTTGCTTTCTCTCCCTGAGCATCACCCTGTCCACCCCAAAACACCCAGGTGTGGGCAGTGCTGCTTTTCAGMGGGGTTAAAATCAGACTGAGTGATGCTCTCTGGAGTGTGAGCTCTGGGGTGGGGACTGGGACACTGCAATCTGCTCCTCCTTGGTGTCTCTCCAAGCATCTCTTGTTCCCAAGGAGTTCTGTTTGCACAAGCCTCTGCAGAGCTCAGCTTTGCTCTGAGATGTGAACTGCTGGCCTCTGGTTTGAGCTGTGATCCTCTCTATATTCTTCAGAGATTGCAGCTGTGCACTGATCTTGGCACCAYAATCAATCTTTTTTTGCAAGCAGAAGAGTATTTTTACATGTCAAAGCTTTTGTTTTAGYATCTCAGAGCTTTGCTCACTGAGGTCTAAAGAGTAATTCCTACTTTTAAATTTTTTTTTAACATTTGCAATTCGCCTCATGAGTTTTCCTCTGGTGGATTCTCTGTTGTCCCTGATAAGATCCACAAAAGCYACTCTGATGGTCCCTGATCTGAAAGAATAATTGTTTCTTAGATTTTTGGTTTGCTTAGTTCTTTTTTTTCCCCTTCCCCTATAAATCTTTAGCTTGAATCATTGTGATTATATAACAGACAAATCTGGCCCACTGCAAACTAAAGTGTGCTGTGTTTGCAAACCAAAAGGCTTCTGAAATAAAGCTGGAAYCTGGTGGAATGTCTGTGAAGTGGAGCTGCACCCATTTCTTTAAATTCAGTAATTCATTTCAGCCCCTGTCTGGGTTTATCTGAGTGACAGAAAAGAGCTTTATTACTGTTGACTTCGGGTAAGAGAATGCACAATGAGATTCTTTAAATGACTTGGATGTGTTTGGACAGCTAATATCTCAAAAAGTCTATTATCTGTATTGACTACAACACTACAGAATGTTATAAAATTAATTATATTCTTCATAGCTTAACAATGATTGCCTCATTTAGAAATATAATTACCTATCACTGAGGTTTTCAGCCAGAAGGGGTTTTTTTAACAGTGTATAATAGCTTGGCTTGTCAGACTTCATTGAAATCCTTTGCTGCTTTCTTCTCCTCCTMGTACAAGTTTGATATTTTAGTTGACTTTTTCTTTTTTGATGCCAAAGTTTTATTCCAGGTATTTAGTGTTGTTATTCACAAAGAACAGACTGACATTAAAGGAGCAGCCTGGCCAATAAAACAAGGAACCACCAAGTGACAGCATGTTTTGGGATATAATGGGATAGTCTGAGAAGTGTCCTCTTCCCTAAGATTGAAAAGAAGGGAAAATTATTATTCAGGAACAAAAAGTATGATCCATCTCTTGAAAGGGTCATTCAATGAGACAGAAGTAAGAAAATGAAAACCTGACAATCTTTACCGTGATTTTCCAAGAAAACTCTTTCCCGGATTTCTGTTCTGATTTCAAGTTATTTTCTTGAAGCACAACCATTATCCCCACAGACACATCAAAGCCAAACCCACCTGATAGAACCCATAATTTCTACGTGCATTTAAAAAGCACAGAAAAGAGAAAATAAGTGCTGAACACTGTCAGAGTTTATGTCAGGTTATGCAAACGATGGCTCCCCTGCCATCCTGTTCCCAGCTCCATCTCTCTCCAGCCAACGAGGCAAGGAGGAGTTGAGAAATACTGAAGAAAGGCAGATAATGCACTRTGTTCCTATTATTTTTCCTGCAGACACAATTTTTCCCCCTCGATTGTATCAGAGCTCATCATTCTCCAGAGCCATTAATCTGGCATTTGTATCGACAGCGTGGGATTGTAAAAGATGTTATTTATTTCCTCCTGCCTTCCAGCTCCAATAGGAGAGAAATACTGAGCTGCCCCCAGCCTCAGGAACTAAGTAATAAGAGGAAAATGATGAAGTGTGATAATTTAAGCACAAAGAGATCAGATCCTGGCACTCAATACATTGGTTTTGCTTAAAAACTGCAGCAGTTTTGTTGTTTTTTTTTTTCAGGTTTAGCTGAAAATTAGAATTTAGATGTTTGGARTGAAGCTGATTTAGCAGCTGAGATGTTGCTTTGTTTCAAAATCTCTCTTTAATAAAAGACACCACTAAAATTAGGTGGATCAGTAAAATAAATAAAAGAGCAACACTTCTGGGGCTTTTCATTCCCTSTCTCTGGTGGGGGTGATTATGGAAAATACATCTGTAAAACAAACACAGGCTGCTTCTTATGCAGGCACAGTGTGTCAAAACAAACAGCACCAATCTTTGGCTCAGATTTGGGCTTTTTAGCACAACCCCTTAAATCCAGCCCTGCATATAGATGTAGAATTATGTATTGATGTACAACCACATGAACTTACACTGAATGCTTTCTTACATTGAGCTGGACACTCTAGACCCTTTACCTGAGCATTTGGGAGATTGTATTTAGTTCGTATAAACTGAGCCCCTCAGTTTGCTAAATGATCAGCAATGTTCAGAAAACAAGCACTCATTAATTATATCACACAGCAAAATACAGAGTAATTTGAAATGTGCTAATGCCTAATATTTTACAATATTTTTGCTGTGAGGGCGGTGAGCCCTAGCTCAGACTGCCTTGAGAAGCTGTCTGATCCTAAAACTCTTCCAGATCAGATTGGAGCAACTTGGGCTAGTGAAAATGCCCCTGCCCATGGCAGGGGTGCACTGGATGACTCTAAAGTCCTTTCCTGCTCACACACCACCATCTTCACACTCCAATTCCTCACTTGTCCACCTCTATCCTTGTTTTCAGCATTTCCTTTATTTTCCATACACTCTCCATGTCAGCAAGGACAAAATGCCTTCTGTAAACCAGGAGAAATGTAAATATGGTGGGGGGTTTTGGTTTATTTCAATTCATTTCAAGAATCTGGGGAATCCCTCTGATCCCCATGGGSAGAGTTTGGCTTTTCTTGGCCTTTTTTGTAGCCTTCCAAAGTTCCTAGCAAACTTCCAGAGCCAGGCTCTCCCCAGTGARTTTGTCTCCCCAGGATTGTCCCTACACAGAGCCAAGGAACAGTGCAATACAGGCCAATTAAAAAGCAAATTTMTGRTAACTGATGGCTYATCTGGAYTTGCTGTGAGGTGTGTCCCAGAAGGATTGGGACACACCTGCCAAAGAAACCCAGGCAAGGATTCATTCTGCCTTCTGAGGGATTACAAATACCTGAACAGGCATGAATGTTGAGTCTTAACTTCTTTTTTGCCAGGGTTGGGYTTAAATGCTRGAGATGGGATTTCTTGTTWGGACTCAGATGTTTATTAGTTCTTATCTATGTTACAGTCTCACAKACCATGAGTTCTACAGCACTTCKCTCTAAKAAACTAAAATCAGAGACCTATTTCTCTCTCTACAAGGCCTTTTAAGGATAAACTGTCCAATTYAGAAATGACACCTAAATTATTTTTACTTTTAACCCAATAACCWACCACCCATGYCCCTCAGTGTGGGCWTRTTTATCCAATTACACAAAACCACCCAAACCCATGGAGAAGAAGGTGAACAAGKAGGTGGAGAAGAAGGACCAGCSTCTGCCCTAAAAGCTCCATCTTGCTTTYTATATATTACTATATTCCAAAACCTTAAACTCTAAGTTTTCCACTATGGGATATTACACATTTCTATTCAAACTCCACACCCACAATCCCAGTTCTATCAAATTTTAGAAGCTTTTTCCACAGCCTCAGGTCAAATGCAGTGTTCTTTTGGGGGTCAGTGTCTGTCAGCAGAGAAAGTCTAAAATTCTCAGTAACCAGGGTTCCAACACATGAACACATTTAATCCTCACCCTTTTGCTTGCCAAAGTGCAGGGAACCTTGAGCCACAGCATTTCTCCCTTACAAGAAATAGAATATCTCCAGYATCACCACCCAGGGAATGGTACAGGACATTTCCTCTGAGCACAGACCATTTTCAAACAGACTCTGAGCTTTGGAAGTCTTCATTTCAAGGTTTTATGCTCTCTCAAAGTAACAAAACAGAGCAAACATCTACTGAAGATCTCCACACAATGAAGGTGGAAAAGTAATTTAATCTTAGATCAATATTTGCAAGTGGTAAGTGGAAATTGCCACTCAGTAAGGATTTTGGCTCACACAATTCCATTTCATTCTGCTTTTGTGTGGTGCAAATCTGGGATAATGTTCCCAGTGTTGGATTGTAGAGAGAGAAAAGAGGTACTTGCACTATTTATTCTCTGCTCTATATGAATATAGAACCTTTATACATCATATACCATACATTATATGTGATACATCATCTATACCAATAAAACACATGGTAAATTTTGAATATATTGAGGTGCCAGACCATGGATTCAGCCATGCAATTGAGCAGGTCACAAGCTRAGCTGGTGCCACACTTGTTTTGCCATTTAGTGAATATGAATTTCAATCTCATATATAAATGTATACACATATATTTAAACATAGATAAAACAACATTATCTGTTAAATAAGTAGACATTTAAAAGAGTTTTAGTCTTGATGTTGGGTTTTTTTTGTGTTATTTTGTTGTTGGTTTGGGATTGTTGGGGTTTTTTTTTTTTACTTCTTGTAGCTACAAAAATTAGGTAAATAAAAAGCAGACTAATGGCTGGTTTAACTCACTTCACCCCTGCCTTTCTTTGTCCCTMGGTCAGTAAGGATTCAGTGAGAACAGGAAAAAAATTCCAAGGGTGAAAGTGTAGGAAACTCACCTTGCAAAAGCCACAACATGTGGAGGTGTCAGAGCTGCGCCAGCAGTGGAGGAATTTGCTTAATGAAAATTTTCCCCAGGCATCCCCTAATGTCACTGGTGGCTCCCAGTGCAGATTACCCATCAGTTAGCACAAATTTGCTTTTTAATTGGCCTGTATTGCACCTGCCACATCCTGGCTCCCCAGCCTCTGAGGCACTGGCAAAAGGAGGAAGGTGGAGATCTGGGGGGATTTCATTCGATGCATTCCAGGAAGGGCCTGCACAGCAACAATTAATGTTTAAAAGACAAGAATAATGTGCACCAGCACGAAGTGATGAGGACAAGGCAAGGGGAGCTGGGGAGTAGCTAATGAACAAGATTAATTAGCCACAGCAGAAAGATCTAAAGCTCCAGTGGCTTCAGGGGGAAGCTTTAATTCTGTTGACTTTTGTGGGTCCTGGGAACAGCCCAAGAAGTCCAGGAGTAGGAGATTAATCAGAAGGCTTTGTTTATCCAGGTTTATTTTAAAATGATGCCAAAACCATGTGTTCTGCAGGTAAACTGTGAACAGCCAGGCAAAGGAACCACAGGCAGCGGGTTTATATTTATTACCATATTCTAAAACCTTAAACTCTATGTTTTCCACCATGTGCTATTCCACACTTCTGCAAAAACCAGGAATGGGGGTGCAGTCCTCCTTCCCAGGTACAGGATGCTCCAGGTCCCCTCTTCCCATTTCCCAAGAGTAAGAAAATTGAACTTCAGTTGTGSAAGTTGGTTAGAGACTTCTCAGTTTTGTTCAGATCTCCCAAATATTTATTTCTCTCCCTTTCTTCCAGAATGGTTGGGCTCTCCTTGCTCAGATTGCTATGGAAGTCTCAGGGAATGGATGTTTTTATAGAGAGAATTAATGTGTAAGTTCCCTGCAGTGAATTCCTGGTGAATTCCACTCCCAAACCATGCAGCTCCCTGGCAGCAGTGCCAGCAGAAGGAGCAATGTGACTCCACAGCTCCCAGATGTTGTGATTCCAGAGAAATATTATCCTGCAGAAAGTACAGGCAGCTGGGATGCTAATTCCCAATGTTTGCATCCATCAGGGCCTCTGGGAACTGCAGGAGTGGGAATGCAGTGAAGCTGCTCTGAYTTMGGTTTGTGAGGACAATCACAATTCAACATCAATCAATAAATAAATAATCTGCTTGGAAATTAAAAATAAAATTGAAATATCAATTCTAGGAAGCATAGGCATTTGTTTTAAATTGCTTAAATTGGCAAAGCTTTAATTTCAAGCTTTAACTGGTTTTGTTGAGGATTTTTCTACAACTGACTGCATTTCCTGACTGAGTTTCATTCACAACCAGTTTCTGCTAAAGGAATTTATCTCCCTCTTCCCCCCACCAACACCASTCCCTTGTCTCTGTCACTTATTGCCTTTGGATTGTTAAGATGACCATGCAGAGATGTTCCATGAGTTGGCAAAAAGCATTTTTCCCTCCAGAGTTAAATTCCAATCAGGTCAGTGAACTGATCTGCCTCASTAACCCAAGTGTGGGACAGCAGTGGGAAGAGATGGTGCAGGGAGAAGGGAAGCAGGATTGCCCCAATTTCATGTGGTTTTACACTGGTTTATTTGTAATGTTTATGGTTTTACACTGGTTTATGTTTCATGCCCATAGCATTCCTTTTTTACTATTTCACCCCTGCCATCTCCCTTCTCCAGGTGCCTGCACTACCTGTCTGTAGTGGCTTATTGAGTTCTTCCCTTACTTTCAGGAAAAACAAAGTTATTTAATAAAGATATCCAAAATAAAGATACTCAGCTAGCAGCTGCATAAGTACATATTTGAAATTTTATCTTTGCAGTGCTGGTGTGTGTTGCAATATCTGTGATATATTGCTCTTCCCTTTGCCTTATAACAGACTCCCCATTATAGAGGCACAATTTAATAAGGCCATGTACATTAACATTATGGCATAATTTCCTGGCTGCCAGACAGGAGAGATTTTGAATGTTAAACTGTGTTTGATATGTTAATATAGGATGTAAGTGCCAAATTGGGCTCTATTAACAACACTTGCTTAAAATATTTTCCAATTTTCCTMTTAAACTGGGATGTGGAGGAAAAGGCACTTGGTTGGAAGGGAAGGAACTGGGAGCTATTTGAGATCATTTAACTGCAGCCCAGTTGGTGGAGCTGGGAGCTGTCTGTGGGAAAATCCAGCAAGCAGGAGAACACATCTTGCTAATGGCACGAGGATGAGCAGAGAGGAGTCCGTGAGCAGCAGATTTCTGGAATATAAATGGAATAGAATTGTCATCCGGCACTTCCTCAGCTGTCAGYGATGTTTAGAAATAGATGGGCTCCACTAGGACACTATTCCAGCTCACCTCCTGAATTTCCAGATATATAACCTGCCAGGAGTGTGGASGTGGGCAGGTCAGGCTSTGCWCCCAGGYACAGGGACAGGAGGAGAGGGAACGGCCTCAGGCTGTGCTCAGGGTGGACATCAGGAGGAATTTCTGCATGGAAAGGGTGCTCAGGCCTTGGCAGGGGCTGCCCAGGGAGGTGTTGGAGTGCCCATCCCTGGAGGTGTCACCTGGATGTGGCACTCAGAGCTCTGGGCTGGGGACAATGTGGGCATCAGGCACAGCTTGGAATTGATGATCCTGGATATTTTTCCAAACTTAATGATCCTAGGATTCTGAATCTCCATATTTCCTTTTAATGCAAGGTGCCCAAGGGGAACTGTAAAAGAGATAGGAAAATTGAGAAGCCCTACAGCTGCATAGATCAACATCTCRAGAAACAAATTACACCTCTTCCAGGGACTTTCATTTTGACTCYGGGCAAATTGCTTCTCTTTTTCATCTCATAGCATCTACTTTGTTTCTACAGCACTTTTAAACCCTTTTGGTTAGGTACCTCATATTGTGGGTTGGTAAAATCTACATGGTACCACCAGAGATGTAATARTAATACTAATTAAGTGTAAATGGAACTCTTCTATAAGCACAGAAAATGTTTTTTCTGGATGAGATTAAAGCAGTCCCTTAATTTTTTAAAAGTCTAGAGGTTAAACTGCTAAAGGGCAGTTGTATCTGTCTTCTAGCTCAAAGAGCAAATACCATAATGAAAATACACTGAGGGAGCCTTTAAATCAGTCTTTGTTCTGCCTGAATGCTGGGGGCATTAATCTCTATTCTTCATATTGCTGCTTGTAWSWGWKKCA
>NDFG01001014.1:219835-315567 GCA_002167245.1 Sporophila hypoxantha
TTGWKWRTSTSRKTYMTTRRTGTCAGCTCCTTCAGGCACTGCAAGGKCACAATGWGGGCACCCTAAAGCTTCTTTTCTCCAATTCTCCSAGCCTTTCCTCCCAGCAGAGCTGCTCCATCCCCCTGCCCATCCTGGTGCCTCCCCTGGGCTCTCTGCAGCAGCTCCAGCTCCTCCCTGTGCTGGGGCAGCTCTGCAGGTGGGCTCTCACCTGAGCTCAGGGGCACAGGGGCACAATCCCCTCCCTCCCCTGCTGCCCAGGCTGGGGCTCAGCCCAGGGCAGGGGGTTCAGGGCTGGGGCAGCTCCAGCTCTCACCCCCAGCACCCCCAAGTSCTTCTCCCAGGGCTGCTCCAGCTGCTCCTSCCAGCCTGGAGTGASCCCAGGGGTGCCCTGAGCAGCCCTGGTTAAACCTCCTGGGGTTCCCATGGGCCWCTCCTGGAGCCTGTCCAGGGCCCTCTGGATGTCACCCTGTCCTTCAGGGCTGRCACTGCACCCTCAGCTTGGTGTCACTGCAAACCTGAGCGTGCRRTCCATRMTCTGTGTCATTAATGSAGATATTAAACAACAATGAATTTGTACTCTGTGTGTTTGCATGTTTAAAGCTAAACTCTGCCTGTATGATAAAGGAATGGCACAATCCTGACASAGCCTCTCCTCAGCAGGGCTAACACCCAGGATCTCAGCCTGTGCATGGGGCTGACACCGAGCTACAGCCAGCCGGAGGTTTGGCTTTGTCAATCACATGTGACATTTAAAGCAATTTCTCACCTTCACAGGCTCCCACCTTTGATATTGTCAGCAGCAGAGCACAGGATGCTGTCAAAACTCAACAAGGGACCTGAATTTCCCTTCTCAGTAATTCCCTTTCTGCACTGGGAGTCATTTAGAAARACCCTGAAAATGAAGGAAAACTTTAAATCTGTTCCTGCCTTAGTCACAGTAACAACATAATGACACTCTAATGGTGTCAAAATTGGTGAGCTAAAATCAGGGAGAAAACTTTATGAGTTGTTTTGTTGTTTTTCTTTTTTTCTCTAAAGGGTTTTCTAAGGATCTCTTCAGGTTCTAGCTGCAATTTGAGGAAKCACTTTTCAATCACTAGTCCTTGCCAGAGATTTGAAGCCAACAGGAGCACCAACAATTGCAAAGGGCAGTCAAATCTGCACTTTATTTTGGAAATACTTTGGGGATTTGCAGCTCCAGAGTCCTCASCAATGGAACAACTCTCAGAGGACTCGGAATAATTCCTCCCTGCAGGTCACACATGATTTCTGTCTGTCTAACTCCCTAAAGAAGCTATTAAAATAATGACTACTTTGTGATTTTTTTTAAATTTTCTTGGGGGCAGCCAGTGGATTGTCTTACAAATAATTTACTGTGTGGGAGTTGCAGCAAAAGCCTGTCAATTCTTTTTTTTTATTATTGAAACTCATCACACAGCATTAAATTAAAACCAGGCGACRGAGGGAAAAATGAGTATTGAAAAAATCAGAACCATTCTGAAAAAAAAAAAGAAACCTTGACACTTTTGTACAGTGGCACAAAGTTTGAAAACTTTTGGGGTTTTCTTTTTCTTCCACCATCTAATTTCTAAAATGTTCAGTCTGGGATTTGACTAATTTAGAGTACACAGCCCCAGGATGTTGAAGCAATGATCATTCCAGCTTGGGAAGGAGAGTTGGAAGTCTAAAACTTTCATGCTCAGTCCTGGCCCATATGAGGAGGTATCATGGCAATGTCTGCAAACAGCTTAAAAACACTTCAATCCTGACCTAAAATGCCTTGGTTATTTTTATCACTCCATCTGGAACTGCACATCTTGGTCGAAACACACCAAKCAAATGGTCTAAGCTGTGAATCAAGATGAGAGATGAACAAAATGGATAATTTCAAAAGAAAAATATTCAGAGTAATGAATAAGAAAGAAAATTATTAGACTTAAAGAGGTCATGTGTATTAAACCTCTCCTTCAAGCATTGCTGAAACAATTCCTTGTGTTGGTCAAGTAAAATACTTACCATAAACTACTGGATATTGCACCTCTCTGATTTATTTCACCTCAGATTTGGGAAATTAAGTAAATTATCTTGACTTCAATGAAGTATTGGACATTYTGTCACACTCCCAAATTATTGCTTAGGATGAAGATGGTTGGAAATGACACAACAGCCCTGAGACAGGTATGGAAAGAGCCAAGCTTTGCCCTTAATGACAGAGCTATAAAATGAGAACTTTGCCAAGCAGAGCCTTAGGATTCCTGATGAGGTTTTCTGGGACAGCAGCTCCCAAGGTTGTCCCTTGCAGAGCCCTGCTGGTAAATTGGTGTCTGTGGCCAAGAGGTATCCAAGGGTTCTTGGTGTCTCTGATCAAGAGGTACCCAAGGGTTCTTCTCCTGTCCCAGGCACTGGCCAGGGATCCCCAAAACCTGGGACATGTCCAGGCCACAGCCATGTCCTGGGGTCCCCTCTATACAGGTGGTGGTTGATAACCCACCAGGGGCCACTATCCCACAGAATCAGAAAGGTTGGAGAAGGCCTCCAAGATCCTCAAGTCCTCAGGAATGGATCTCACTTGGAACAGCCAGTGAGGATAACATCCCCAAAGCTCACCYTTAGTGTTTCCAAGTTTGRGGACATTGTGGATGTGAGTTTGGGGACTTTCTTTGCTGTTTTGTTGGGMTTTTTTGCCTTCTCTTTTCTCCACCTGCAGGTGAGCYTATCCAGCTCCATCCTCSTGGCTGTGATGGATGTGCTGCCCCCTTTCCTCAGCTCTGGTGTCAAGTCCAGGGGAAGCTCAGCCCCTGACCTGCCTCGGTGCTGCTCCCCAGCCCTGCCCCACGTTTATCAGTGCAATAAAACAGCTGCAAGCTGCCTCCACTGAGATTTGCTTGGTTGTTTGCTTGCTTCATAAACACACCAGGTGATTTATTTTGGAGTTTCCCTATCAGGTTCACCTGACAGAACATWGCTGAGATAATTTACAGTTTGTTTCCATTGATGTGTACTTTTTAGCGCTTCCTGACAACAGACGACCACTAATAAATAGGAGATGAATTATATTAATACTTTCTGTCACTTACAGAAATGTTTTCTTCCRCCTTCATATTTCAACTCAGTCATATCATTGTCTGCTGAGTTATTACAATGTGGGAAAACAAGGTTTTTTAGAAGTATTAGAGAGATCCTAGTTTTTCCTCACAGGGACACCAAACACCTGCCTTCAAAGATAATGGCAGTAACAATTATTTGCAGCATAACCRGAGCTCATTTGATAGCTAGAAGCTGCTGTTCTTATCTCTGAGCTTCCCTACCTGTCCCCAGTGAGACAAGCACAAATGAAATGCTCTGTCACTTCTCTCTGTGACACTGAACTTTGTGGAACGGGTGGGACCTGACACAGAGCAAAATCAGCCGCAAGGTCGCCTCTGGTGTTTGTTTTAGGTGTGCAAATAAAAACAAAGATGTAAATGCTGTTCCTCCAAAAAACAAAGTGTAAACTCATAATCAGCTCCCCTAACAGACCATGAGCTGCTGCAGGCCCTGCCAGCAGAGGGGAGCTGGTAGCTCAGAGGCGCAGAGCTAATAACGAGTCAGGTTGTTCTCGCGCATTGCAGCGAGGGTGAACAGCTCGGGTGTGCTTTATCCAAACCACAGTTCTGCTGCTTTTATCAATGCTGCTTTTATCAAGCACAATGAGAGGATTTCCATGGGATGCTGGGATCAAATCCTGCCCTGTGAGGGTGGGSAGGCCCTGGCACAGGGTGCCCAGAGAAGCTGTGGCTGTCCCTCCCCTGCCCTGCTKCTCCTGCACTTTCTATGGAAAGGGGAGGCTGTCACACAGGTCAGAAAGCATCAAAAGGTCTGATTTTTCAAACAGCAGTTTGAGGAGTGCATTTGTATAATATATTCATCAAGAAAAGATTATATAGGCAGGGAATAGAAGTGATAAGATCCAGATGGGACAAACAACTATTTTTAGTGTCATGTCCTGACCTTTCCATTGCCTTCCTGAAAAATTTCAGTCCTGAATCAGCACTCTGTCAAACAGCTGGCAGAATGCACACCKAATGTAAGTTTCATGAGTCCCACCATCCAAAAGCTGCTGCCATCCTTTTATAAGACTGATGCTGGATATCCCTCCTTTAAATTCTGTTCCATCAGCAGGGCAATCCCATGCCCAGATTGGTGTCTGTGTGTGTGTACACTGTCTCCAAGTGGCATTTTTTTAAACAGAAGTGTCTTGAACTGGCTGACATGGGTTGTTTTGCTGTGTAAAAGGAGCAATTTGGCATGGACAAAAGCTGCATTTCCCCGTGCTGTTATCAACAATAAATGGTTTTCACATTGTCAGCTGTTCTAACACCAGTGTACATATCCAGAGCAGGCTTTCTGTCAGGTTTTTATTATAAATCTCTATGCTTGAGTGTATCTCAGCCCCATCTCTCAGCACTCCCTGATTTCTGATATAGATTTATCTCCATCTCCTTGGCACTGCCGTGCGCTCCCTTTTATGGCTGTGAAATATTTGCAGGGCAACCCCTGACTCACAAAGCACAGGGCAGGGAACAGCACCCTGTGTTCACAACATGCAAATCCACTCCCCCCTCTCCCATCCTTCTCAGCTTGGTGGATTTACTGTGTCCTGTTTGCCTCTCTCTGCCTCCTTGTGCTGGGTGGTGTTCCTCAGATTTAGAGRTTGGCAGGCTGAGAAATGTAATCCTGGTTCTAGCAGCAGACTGTGGAGCCTTGGCAGGGRTGCCTACACAGATGCAAATAGACTGGAAGTGCTCATTATCTGAGGAACCCTCAGCTCTTCAAAAGCAAACAAACCTCTTTTTTTTTTTTTTTTTCTCTCCCTCCCTTTCTTCCCACTGTGCCACACTTCCATGTAAAAATAAGGCAAGAATATCACTTCAGAATTATCTTCCGTGCTTTACAAAAATACAACAAGCTCCCAGCCTTTTCCTAAACATCCCATAAATCTTATACAATCCCCAAATGCTCTTCACCTYGGCAGAGATGTGYGGTGACCTGGGCAGAGATYTGAGGTGACCTGAGGTGACTCATGGCAGAAAATGCCACCAGGATGGTCTCTCAGCACAGCCAGCTCAGAGACTGGGCTTTGGGGTTCCCCCTATCCTTCCTTGCCCTGCCTTATGCCCCTGTGCTCCACAGAATATTTGGAAATCAGATTTTTATCCCAGGGTTGAAAACAACACCCAMGTTTGGACAGGTATTTTGAGCACATTGTCCTAAAAATGTTAAGGAAGGGATTTGGCACTCTTCATTGCAGACAAATGCAGCGCCCTGTTTGGAATAAGAGAGATGAAAAAGACTTTCATTCACCAAGCAGAATATAAATAATATCAAGGCTGACTGGGGGTGAAAGGCCTGACAGCATGAGGGATGGCTGCTGCTSTTTGCATGGCCCCATGCTCTGCTAAAGAGAGAAAAGTASCCAGCCCTGAACCATAGAACAGGCAGAGCAGGAGCACACACCTGAGGAGGGAAAAAAAYCCCTGGGTGGGTCTCATTTTTACAGCATAATTCAGAGAGAAGACTGCAGTTAAAATGCTTCAGATATCAACATCAATTGGTGTGATTAAAATCCTTGAATCCACTGGGATTTTTCAAGTGCAAGTGGAATTGGGTTCAAAGGATTCTACTCAGCTGAGGAGGAATGAAGCTCAAAACTAGACCACGCTCAAAATATGGCCTGCTCACCACTTTTGTCACAGCTGATGACATGACCTAAATGTGTCCTAGTGACAACTTAGGCAATAAGACACACTGTGAATGTCATTCTTGCCTTATGTTCTTATTTGGATCTCCATCCAAGACGATGAAAGAGGAAAAGGAAACACCAATTAGGAACTAAAAATAGAACTAGGAATATCATAGAGAAGTTGTGGCTGCCTCATCCCTGGAAGTGTCCAAGGCCAGGTTGGGCAGGGCTGGGACAAAGCTGGGARGGTGGAAGGTGTCCCTGCCCATGGCAGYGGTGGGTGTGGATGGGCTTSATGTCACTCCAACACAAACCATTCTGTGACTCTGTGATTTTCCTTTCTCTCATATGACAGATTCTTGGGAGTAGGACTTCAGGTATTAGCCAGATATTTCATTTCAAAGTATCTGGCATAGGAAATGAATTTATGAAAAAGAAGTTCTTTGAGAAAAATGYGAATCTACATGGTAGCACTGCGGTGCATCCTGATTCCCAAATAACTGGAGCCCGGGGATTTTCCCAGACTTTGGCAGGTGTCACAGACATCCTTTATGAAAAATCCTTTCCTTAGGATTTCTCCTCCTGAGAAGCTGAGAGGCCTCAGAAACAAAATGTAAACATTGATTATCTGCTGCTGTGGAATGCAGCAGGTGGATTTGTGATTGGCCCATGTTGGATGTTTCTAATTAATGGCCAATCACAGCCAGCTGGCTCGGACAGAGAGTCTGAGACACAAACCTTTGTTATCATTCTTTCTTTTCTATTCTTAGCTAGCCTTCTGATGAAATCCTTTCTTCTATTCTTTGAGTATAGCTTTAATATAATATATAGCACAAAATAATAAATCAAGCCTTCTGAAACATGGAGTCAGATCCTCGTCTCTTCCCTCAACCTAAGACCCCTGTGAACACTATCACAGGCAGGCACAGAAATAAGTGTTTCCTTTAGGGACAAAAGTGTTTATAATGAAGCAGAAGACTCTCCTTGGAGCTTACCAGGAGACTTCCCAGTMAAACAATTTTTCTCCTGGCTCAAGGGTAGGTTTGTAGGCACCAGATGCAGAAAAACAGTTCATGACCATTTTTTCCCTGAAGGAGTTCCCACAAAGCTGAACAGTCAGGACCAAACGGGGCCTCAGCACATGCAAACACAGAGCCAATGGAGCATGAGATGATATTTCAAATGAAAAGCATCCAGGCACATGAAGAGACTCATTCATGGAAATGATGCCATCTGCAGCAGTGGAGATTTAACTCACAAGCACCCACAGGGGTGAGGTAGCAGAGGCTGAGTTCTTTTCCAGGGTTTTTTACCCACATCAAAACTCCTGAGGGAAGTTTAAGGCCATTAATGGAGTGGAGTCACAGATGGAAGCAGAGGTGGCTGAAAACACTTCTTCTCTTAGTCCACTTTCCCTTATATTTTCAAACCAAGTGGGAGGTTCCAGCAGTGAGCAGCGAGTGAGCAGAGCGAGAAAGAGGCCAAAGAAATCAGGAGGCTGTAACTGGAATTGTAATGATCATGGAATCACAGAACCATGGAATGCTTTGGGATGGAAGGACCTCAAAGCTCATCCCATTCCACCCCCTGCCATGGGCAGGGACACCTTCCACTYMCCCAGGTTCCTCCAAGCCCRYTCCAACCRGGCCTTGGACACTMCCAGGGATCCAGGGGCAGCCACAGCTTCTCTGGGCACCCTGTGCCAGGGCCTSKCCACCCTCACAGGGAACAATTCCTTCCCAATATCCCATCTAACCCTGCCCTCTGMCAGTGGGAAGCCATTCCCTCTAATCCTGTCACTCCAGGCCCTTTTAAATATTGTCTCTTCATCCTTCTTGTCAGCTCCTTCAGGTACTGAATGAATCCCTAGTAGGAGAGTAGGAAAGATGAAAGTAGCAGAAATTTGATGGAAAAACCTGTGAATGGCCTACAAAAAGCCTCTCATGCACCACAGAACGCAATTAAGGAAAAGAACTGAATCCCWGCCCACCTCTGATGGAGTTTTGGGGGCAAATTCCTCTTCTCTGCTCYATCTTGCTTGGTGATTCCAGTGTGAGGCCTGCATGTACAGCACAAGCTCTGCTTGGTTTTCCTTGATGCTGCTACATTCTCTCTTTCAAAACTCTRCAGGTTTTGGAGATATTAATTTTTTTAATCATTAACCTGACCAAAACAAATAGAATGTAATTTAAAACAAAACAAAACAAAAAATAACACCAAATCAACACAAACAAACAAAAAAACCTAAAACCAAACCAAACAAACAAAAAAAACTAAAACCAAACCAAACAAACTCCCCACTTGGTTGTCAAAATTCAGCTGAACTCCCTGGAACAATGGAGAAGCTGAATAATTTAAGGGACTTTATCTGGAACTCCCATTTCCATCTGAACATTGGATGTGGCTTGGTGCAACCTGGTCTAGGGAGTGGCATCCCTGTCCACATCAGCAGAGTGGAACTGGATGATCTTTAAAGTCCCTTCCAACCCAAACCATTCCATGATCCTGTGATTCTGTGCTTTGCCTCCAAGAAGATCCATGCAGTGTGTTTAAAGGGTCCCTGCAGTGGGAGTCATTAGCATTCCCTGTCAAATTCTGAAGGCTCTTTGTCAGATAGGATTAGAGGGATTTTTTTTTTTTTTTTAAGAGATGAAATCCCTTTTGGAAATATCTGCATTTTGATAAGATTTACTGATCAAAGGGTAACTCTTCCAGAACAGTGAATTTCAGCAGGACTTCAGCTCCTGTGCCAGTTTTGAAATGAGGGCAGCAGTTGCCAAGTTATTTGGGTGCTTTGGAGCTGTGACCAGAACCTTGCTTTATCTCCCAGTCACAAGCTAACAGTCCTGAACACTCAATTAGCAGGTCAAAGTGGGCCATGCAGTTGTGGTTTTGGTGTTTGATTTGTGAGCCTGGGCAGCTCTGTTCAGTCCCTGTCTCATCCCACATCTGCCATTCTTAAAAATACAGGGCTTGTTTTTAGGGCTGGCTGGGTTCTSTCCTTACTGCAGGTTTGGGGGTCTGTGATTATTGTAGTGTTGGGATCTCTGCAGTGCCAGGATCTCTGTGACTTGAAAATGTTTATTTCAGCCAGAGAAATGCAGCTGGATTCAGTTTAACCCTCTGATAAATCATTCACTGGTAACATCAAGCTAATGGAATCACAGTTTTATCTTTTGAGAGCTTTGAGACAGAGGGTGATCTGTGGTTTAAAAATAAGTTATAGTTTGAATTACTATATTGTGATATTATGTATCTAGAGGAACATAAATAAAAATGTTTAGCAAAATAATTCTGGCTCTGTGTTTTCATTGCTTTTGTTGTTTTCCTTCTAACAAAACCCCTGGAGGTTTTTCACTTCAAGCTGGATTTGAAGTGGGGCACCCAAGGGATCATTTTTCAGGGAAGATCACAGTGACTCAGATATGGAGCCTGGAATTTGGAGAGGTAAATGGCCAAGGTAAAGCTCAGAACTACTACAGAGAGAAAAAAAAAATAACCTTTCTCTAAATATGGAGATGTACCTCTGGAATTGAAAGGAAAACCTGGCCAAGAGAGTAAAACCAAACCAGGGCAGGGGCATCAGCTTCTCCTTAGTCTCTCACCAGCTTTACACCTGTTAGTTCAGCAGCAATGGGAGGCCAAAGCCAACCCCAGGGATGTCACTGCAGACATTTTGGCCAAAGCCAACCCCAGGGATGTCACTGCAGACATTTTGGCCAAAGCCAAGCCCAGGGATTTCACTCCAGACATTTTGACCAAAGCCAATCCCAGGGATTTCACTGCAGACATTTTGGCCAAAGCCAATCCTAGGGATTTCACTCCAGACATTTTGGCCAAAGCCAACCCCAGGGATTTCACTCCAGACATCTCCTCTGGAGGACTTTGGCACTGCATCCAGCAAACATTCATGGCAAGGGATGAGCTGAGAAGAAAATCAGTGCAGCCTTTATAGCATTTTTGTCTTCTTTAGGAAGAGGATGAGAAAACCCAAGGACAAAATTTCTTCAGAAAAGGATTTTTTTTCCCTGTTTACTACAAACAACTTCCAGCTTTGCGCTGAACATGGTGGACATCTGTGTGTCCACATTCTCCAGTCAGAGCTATTCCTGAAGGGATGTTTTGTTTCTGACAGTTTTAGTCTTCCTTTTCCCTTATATATTTGTTCCTATAGCTCAGAAGAACATGGAAATGCCTCTAGAGATCCTAGAGAATGTCGTTCTCTAAATGGAGACAACAAAATTTTTCTGGCAAAAAAAAATCATTGTTTAAAAGTTTTTCATTTGCCTTTGTGAAGTTATCCCCTCTGACAGTTTTTTTAATGCCTAACTCACAGAATCATGGATTCATTCAGCTTGGAAAAGCCTTTAAAAGTCATGAGCTTCACGCCCTCAACATGGTCAGGAAACASAGGAATGATCCCCTTCCACCTGTAATTCCCTCCAACAGCTCTGGTGACTTTTCTGCATGACTGGGGCTTTAAAGGCAATAATTTGTATTTAACACAGCAGATTCTGTTTCAATTCTATGCTGTTGTTTTCTTTTTGCCTCACGATTTTTCTACCCGAAACAAACTTCATGCTGACAAAGCATGCAAGTTTTGATTTCCTTTTGATTTCATCAGTTCACTGCTGTGGCAGAAAAACAATCYTGGAATATCCTGAGCTGGAAGGGACATACCAGGATCATGGAGTCCAACCCCTGTRCCTGKCCAAACACCCCAACAACCCACCKTGGGCACTCTTGGGAGCGTTGTACAAACCCTCCTGGAGCTCTGGCTTTTGGAGTTTTCTCTTCTCCCTGCAGGTATCCAGAAGATGAAAATTTTAGCTGGAATGTTATACCAAAAGGAATAAAAAAATCAGGGGAAAGAGAAGCTGGTTTTTGTCTCCCAGTCTCAATGGACACCCTCACGTTGTGTAGGGTGACACGTCCCCTGCTCACCAGGCAGGGGAGGAACAAATTCTTTCCCATTATCTCTGTTTATTAAGCACTGTCCTATTTATCTTGCCTGACTTGTACAGGGAGAATCCTCATCTGAGACAGCAATATTAATAACTTGCCACGTTTTTTTTTTCATGTTGCTTTGCAATAGAAGGCAGGAACATCATCTGAATTAGTCCTAGAAAGGGAAGAAATGCAAATACAACAAGACTGAACTTTAGACCACTGGAAACTCTCATATGTGATCTCTCACTGGCTTTCAAAACAGAAACCAGCAGCATAAACTGCTTTTCTGAAAAATATTTCCCTGCTTTATGATGTCTGGAAAAGCAGGCATACACATATCTTTTAMGAAATCTTTTCCTWCACAATTTTGAGAGGCTATTTCTTAATTCAGAAATACAAAATGASAGGTACTTATCAGCATTATACAGCATAGAAAATCCTATTCTCAGGTGGATCTGACAGAGAAAGAGGGAGCAGCAAGGGAGAATGGAAAACCAAACCCAAACACAAGCCATATGAAAAAAACATTTGATACTGTTAAATCTGGTTTTGTTAGAGTCCCAGAGTGGTTTGGAATGGATCTAAAAGCCCATCCCCTGGCAGRCCCACCCCTGCCATGGGCAMGGACAKCTTCCACTGTCCCAGGTTSCTCCAAGCCCRYTCCAGCCTGGCCTTGGACACTGCCAGGGATCCAGGGGCAGCCACAGCTTCTCTGGGCACCCTGTGCCAGGGCCTGCCCACCCTRACAGGGAYCAATTCCTRCCAAATATCCCATCTAACCCRYTCCTCTGGCAGTGGGAAACCATTCCCTCTCATCCTCTTACTCCAGGCCCTTGTAAATAATATTTTATTACTTCTAAAATTAAGTTTTGCTGATTGAAATTCCCCCAAAACAAATAGGAAGTGACAGGAGAACAGAGGTGAATTTTAAGCTGTTCAAGTTTCTTTTCCCCAACTTTTTTTGGTCTTTGCTTTTCACCTTTGCATTTTTTGGAGAAATTCTTTATTTTCTTTTTTACTGCTCCAATTTATTGGTAACTTTGGCCCCGATAGTGTTAAATAAAGGTTGTGTCACGTTGCAMTGTAGATTCAGGAATGAAAGAATTTCAGTTCACGCTTCCATACTCTATGAGCATCCCCTAGGAAACATTAAATCCGCCTGTATGATGTTTTAGGAGTCTTCTTTTGGATTATTTTTAATGCAACCTATTCATTCCATCCTTGTTGCTATGTCCTGCTTGCTCCATGCCATTTCCATCTGCCAAAGGACCCCAGTGGTTTGATTTCAGATTGCACCCAGAGCCATGCCWAGGAGATAAATTAATTGTTTGCCCTTTCCAAATTCCCAAAGACTTTTCTCCCCAGTCTGTGGGGTTTTTTCCRAGCACAGACATAGGAACCCTTCCACAGCAAATTCCCCCCCCTCGCTGGGGTGGAATACAAACGAGCAATTAAGCAAAGCCCTGCACTTTTAGCACTGGTTTTCTACACCTCTAATGGGCTTTGACTCGATGATTTATTTGTCTTTACCCTATCTGGAGCAGGATTTCAACCGAGTTGTAACAACTGGGAACAATATAAGAGTTTTCTGGGAGAGAAAATGGCAGGGAAAACGCCGAGCCATTGCCTGAAAGGCCATTAATGTGTGTCAGGGAGAGAAAGGTTATTTAATGCCAGAGGAATTGATACTGTAGCTTGGGCCAGTCCAAATGCTCATCCCTCTGGTGAGATGATAACCTTCTGTTCTGAGAATTAATTTATGAATCCTCTTTGGAGCTGGGAAACTTCTCCAATTACTGCTTGTAGCAGGCACCAGCAAACAGTCTCTCATTGGAGCCTAGGAGAAGTTGGGTAATTCTGGATTACTGTTGGCTTTAATTTCAGTTTTTTCTTATATTTATAAATTATAGTACATTGGTATATTCTCATATTTCACATAAACACATATTTTTCTGTATTTTGGCTTTTTGGTGCTTCCTGAGGCATCACAGATAAGATCTCCAGCAGACATTGCATGTCACACACTCAGATCCTGCTGAGAACATTCCCACCCTGTCATTACCAAGGTGCTGAAAAGGGCACAGTACAGAATTTTTGTCCTAACCATCACAGTGCTGAGCAGGATGCAGAATTGAAAACAAGCACAGGAATATCTGAGTGGCAATATCAGACTGTTTCAGAGCTGCTAATGCTCCTGTGGTGGACTCAGTAATAGAAAATAAAATTTCTCTGGCAAATTACCATGATTAAAGTGCACATGGAGTAGCCAACACATAGGAGAGGAAAGGGGAAAGGATGAATCTGTTACAAACAGAAATGGTCCTGGTATTGAAACCTGTTTTTCAAAGACTACTGAAGACAACTGAAGTTTGACCCCACTGAAGAATCCCAGAACCATTAAGGTTGGGAAAGGTGTCCAGGATCAGAATTCCCACCTTGTCACTGTCCAGTCCTTGCTTGGACACCTGCAGGGATGGGGACTCCAACACCTCCCTGGGCAGCCCCTGCCAAGGCCTGAGCACCCTTTCCATGCAGAAATTCCTCCTGAGCAGCACCATAACCTGAGTGTATCCACACAAATCATCCTTGGCTGAAATTGCTTGTGTTTGTATCAGGCTTTAATGGGTGTTAGTGGAAACCACTGGATCTATGCCTCCATCTTTCCCTTCCTTTATATGGCCACCTGGGAAATATGGAGAGTGTAAAACTCTGCTCAGATCAACTTTCCTTGGCAGAAATATTTTTATTATCCCTCTATTTCTTAACAGCGAGCAGAAARGTGGAGGAAAAACTAGTTCCACATAACGAAACCAATTTGCTTCCTCCTCATTATATTCACTGAGATTGCATTTCAGCAGTCAGGAAGATGGAAGGGAATATTAAAACCTTTAGATAACTGTCGACAATTATGTGAGCTTCAAAATACAGCCTATAAAGGGAGGGGGTCTCTCATGCTGCAGGGTTTGTGACTGTCCAAGCAGCAATATCCAGGTATAATTCCAGTGGCTGCATTCCCTCATCATCCAAATCCAGCAGAAACCCACTGGACCATATKAGCTTCCACTCTTCTCAATTAAGGGCAATTAGTGCTGCTGTGCACAGGAGTGAGACAGATTGTTGTGGCACCAGAGACAAAACAGATTRCAAACAGGAAACAGAATATGGCTCTAACATCCTTAAGTGTTGTTTATGGCAAGTCATAAATGCTTTGCACTGTGTTTATCTGAAATTTATGGAGTTCTCAAGCGAAAACTGAAACTTGCCAAAAAGAAAAAACAAAGTAGAGAGAGAGAGAAAGAGAATTATACCAGCAAACACAGCCAGTGGTGCTTCTGCCTAATCAGGTTATTACAAAATCTACCTTTCCAGATGAGAGCTGATTGCAGCCATCAAAGCTAGAACACACCTGCTCTCCCCTGCTCACTCAGTYCACAACAGAAAGCCATGGAAAAGCACTTTGGGAGTGAATTCAAATATTAACTTATTTTGAAGTGTTTTCRTTTAAAATCAGTAATTTTACAGGTTGAGATGAGGGCTCAGATTTAGATCYGGACTAGAAAAATTAAGATTTCAGAGGAGAATTTCCTATTGTGTATTTTAGGGGTTGCTAGATGGAAGAGTCTTTTTTCTTGAGCACATTCAGTGCTAAGATTTCAGTGGAGGTCAAGGAAACTCAAGGTTCAAGTGCTGATTTTCTTCAGGTGTGTTGATAGTTTGAGGGCTGAAGAAAGGATTCAGTGCTACCTGGACCTGASACAAAAAAGCTGATTGAAGAGCAGGAGCATCTCCCATGGCAACTGTTTGGATTTAAGGGTGCACYTGTTGCTCAGGATAAAAAAGCAGCAGCCTCACAAAGGACATGAGTGCTCCATGTCAAAAGACTTGGAAGAGAGGTGGCGTTGGACAAGCACAAAGAGCTCCTGGACAGAAAGACCCTGATGCTCCAAGTCAGACTTGGAGGAAAGGAAAGTTCAGGGTTCAGGAGGTAAAATTATTATTGTGTGTTCCTGGAGCTGCAGGAAACAAAAWCCCCACTTGGTCCCCAGGGCAGTAATGGTGTCAGTGGGAAATGTGAGTCCCTAAAGTCACATCTAGGCCTGGGTTAGGGGAGGGCTTAGGTTTAGGAAAAATGGTGAAGGGGAAGCAGTTTGGCTCAGCCTATGCAACAAACTGTTACAGCCCATCCTCAGGCCACAGCCAGGGGAAGACTTAGATGATAAAAATAGTTAATTTGGTGAGAAGTCATAGAAATATGCTCTAGATCTACCTGGGGCTGATCTATGTCATCTTAGGAAAAAAAAAAATAGCAGCTGCCTAAAGTTTTAATTTTGAGTTTGTTTGTTGCTGGTTACTCCTGCCTGCATTTACAGGGTCATGAASACAGCTGATGGCAGCTGCTCCCAGGAGACAGCAGCTTATTTGGGGGATGAAGCAGTGCTCTGAATCTTTTTATTATTTTTTTTTTCAATATTGCTTAAAAGATGTAATAAATAGGCTTCTAAGGTACTGGAGCCACAATGAAAGTGATTAGGATTAAATAACTTTTATTCCCCCATTACTAAGTGGGTCATAGTACTGCTGTGCTTAAGGGGGGTTTAAAATGACCATTTGATGAGATATTCCTCATACTACTGTTATTCAAAAATCCTGAATTCATTATTCTGCCCAAACTCCCAGAGACTACATAATTTATTGCACTTATATTAACATGCCTTCTAGAAGTACAAAAGTAAAGAGTACACTCAGGCACAGAATATATTTCCCCTAAACCACAAATTGAACACAGAAAATCTGATTTGAATTTCATAGAGGTGTGACTGAGAGAAACACAAGTGAAAATAATGATCTTTTGTAAAAGTGTTTGCTTGCAAGCTGATCCAAAAGTTCCCAAAAAGGAGTCACAGGGCAGAGCAGAACCTCTGTCTTATTGGTGGCTGTTTCCACATCTGCACCTTTTAGCAGCAAAAGTTTAAGTAGAATGGTAGTTAGTTTGTCACAGGGTGAAAAGTAGAATTTTGGGGTTTTTAGAATGGGGSCTCAGGGTTCCAAGATGGAGGAATTTGGGCGTGCCTTGTCCTTCTTTCTCCTTCTTCCTAGCCTCCATCTTCTGGGTGATGCTGGCACTTTTGGATTGGTTTAGAGTAGYAACWCACTGTCTAACARAYGTGATAGGTATTGGAAAATTATTGTAAATAATGTKCACGTAGTTTTTAGTATAAAAAGACAACACCACCTCTGAAGGCAGGCAGAGTGCCACTGACTGACCTGCTGAARGGACCTCAGCAGGCCAGGGAAAGAATGTTACAGATAACAGCAAATAAACACCCTTGACAACCAGACCAGAAGAATCCTGACTCCTTCTTCCATTGCCAGGCTGGGGAAAGAGATTCTCTGACACATCCTGGGGTATGACAGGACCACAGAGACCCCCYTGAGATGCCTGGAAGGGCTGAGTGGGTATTAATCAAACAGAGGGAGGGGTTTTAGCTGCATGTGCACACTCATACGCACACACAAACACCCACACATCTGTAATATGCCAGGTGAGTCCAGCACAGCCTGGGCATTTCAAAGCCAGGGCTCTGCCTGCTGGGAAAATGCAGAGAACTGTGTGACTGTCATTCCCCTTTGGGTCACTTTGCAAAGAGCTCTAAGACCTTCACCAACTATTTTCATCACAGACAAAAAAGCCAGATATYTTCACCTGCCTTTCTGCAGTGGTGACCCTAAAATCATCCTCATGGAGTCAAAATGAGCTAGAATAGCCAYAATCTTGGCTTTTATGTCCAGGGAAAAAGTGACTGTGTGAGGCTTGGCTGGAAGAATTGGCTGTGGGGCTCACCTGGGGAGCTGTTCAAACCCTTCTGGATCCATGGATTTCTTATCCTTGTTTGATTCTAGTAGATAGAGATCATGAATTACCCTATTTTAATCCTTTTTTTATTATTATTTTTAAAAATTCTTCTCTCTAAAGCAAAAAAACCTGCCACAAAACCAACATTTTCCTTGCAACATACATTTTTACATGTATTTGCAGTGTCACCCTGGTGTCAGTAATGGTGCTCCATTTTTTCAGCTCTCCCTAAAGGTCACTGTAAATGAGTGAGGTCAATTAAACATCCWGACATGTCTCTAGGCCATTCTTATTTTATTCCATAGATGGTTCATGTCTGTTCCTCAGCTGAAGGGTTAAAACTGTTCCCAAGTCACCATTTCCCAGCTGGAGACCTCTCCCCATCAGATTKATGAGCCTTGTTGGAAGGTTTCCCTCCATGTTTCTACAAGCCCAAATTAACTGTTGCAGTTAATTAGCAGCAATGCTGCCTCAGAAATGGAGAAAAGCAGTGGTTGAGTCTTTTCTCACTTTCTAATTCTCTACAGGATCATACCATGGAGAAAAAACTATTTACAAGGGATGGAGGGACAGGACAAAGGGGAATGGCTTCAAACTGCCAAAGGGCAGGGTTAGATGGGATATGAGGAAGGAATTTTTCCTTTTTGGGGGTGGGGAGGCCCTGGCACAGGGTGCCCAGAGAAGCTGTGGCTGCCCCTGGATCCCTGGAAGTGTCTAAGACCAGGCTGGATGGGGCATGGAGCACCCTGGGCTAGTGGGAGGCTGTAATCAGGTGATCTTCAAGGTCTTTTCCACCCCAGACTATTCTGAGATTCTGTGATTTCCTCACAGAAAGTTGGTGTGCCCACATTGATAAACAGGATGGAGCTGAAGTGGTGCACCTTCCATCCCATGCTCATCTCCTGCGCCTGGAGGGCAAAGCTAGGCTCCTGTCCTGGTTCATTCCTCATTTACACTGAAACTTGAGGAGTGTGGAATGTCCAGCCTGACCTCTGGATGGGTGACAGGGCTCACTCACTGCATCCTGTCAGAGCCCAGGGACAACCACAGCCCACATGTAAATGGCTGTGATTGTCACATCACCTCATAGGTGCCACAGGTAATCTCCCTGGGTGTCCTCCCAACTGCCTCTTGTCCACAGCAGCCGGGTGACACTCCTGGTGTGACTTTGGCCCATGTCCCAGAGCACAGTGCCAGGCCCTGGGCAGGGCTTGGTTGGTGCCAGCAGTTTGGGGATGGTCACTGTGGTCTGAGGGAGATGGGGTAGAGCAGCCATGCTCAGCAGGGTTTATTCCCTTCCATGTGGGGTGGGAATACCTCCCAGAAGACACCTGGAACACAAGAGGAGACCTGATGTTGCAGGACTAAAATTAGACTTTATGAACACCTCCACCAATATTTTGTCTGACTGATCTTTTCTTACAAGCCTTTTGTGATGATGCACTGCGGGTAGAAATTATTCTTCCAAAAATCCCTTTTTTTTGCTGAGTTGTTTATGTGACAAGTGGCTGTTGCTGTGGCACTGCTGTGTTTGGTGGATGTATTAAGTGCCCCAACAAGGCTCTGCAGCACCATCATCCATTTGTCTTCTGGCTGTATCTTCATGAATTTGTCTTTCAGTTTGCCAGCAGCTTGTAGTATGTGACACAGAGGTTTTATTGAGAGCCCTGTTATGTATTCCTTGAACTGCTGCTCCTGGGCACCAGCAAACAGCACTGATCATCTTCATTTTACACCGTATCTGTCTCCCTCCTCTSCCTCTCTCTCTCCCTCCTCACCTGGTTCTTCAATCAATTATTGCCACATACTTTGTCTCATTTTGTCTCATTGACTGCATGAATTCCRGTTTTCTTATTGATTCCCAACATGTTTGAGAAGCAAAATCTTCAGCAGATCCACCTCACTCTCACATTAACCACAGATTCATTTTTTTATTATATTCAGCAATCTCTCTTTGATGAATTGCTGCTTATGGAAAGGAAGCTGCCAAGGCCAGTGGGCTTTGAGGTTGAAATCCCTCCTTCCTGTCCTGGAGTTTCTCTTTTAACCCTTCCTTCCTGTCCTGGAGTTTCTCCTCCCCTACCCTGATAGACACAAATGCTGCTGGTTCCTAGCCTCTATCAACCCAGGGGTTCTCCTTCAGCCTTGAGCACTYCATTTCTAAATTGCCACCCAGATAAACATCCTGCTCCTCATTATCATTTGTCCATTAGCTCCTGTTTTGCAGAATCCACACCCAAATTTGGTATTTCTGACACAACATACAGTGACATTGGAAGATTCCACAGTGACATTGGAAGATTCAGCTTCTTCCATTCTAGGGAATGACTTAGTTCACAGCCAACACCAACTAAAAAATTAATCCTAAAATCACAGAATCATTAATGTTGGAAAAGACGCCTGGGATCATCCAGTCCAACCTCCAACCCAACCTGGACTGTATCCCAAAGTGCCACATGCACTGGTTTCTTGAACCCTTCCAGGGATGGTGARTCCACCACTGCCCCAGGCAGCCCCTCCCAGTGCTTCACCACTGTCTCAGTGATGAGATTTTCCCTGAGATCACTGATTAAAGTGCTGGCAAGGGATAAATCAGAGCTTTCATACCTCACTGCAGCTTCAGGAGCGTTGCCAAGCTGTGAGGTGGTGCCTGTGTCTCCCAGAGAGGATTAGTGGGTGCATCTGAGCACATCACACTTTGGATGCTACCAGCTGCTCATGGCAAGTCAGAAAAGCTGGAAAACAGATATAAAGGCACATTCTACCACCAAAATCATGAAGAAGGCACATCTGCACGCAGCTTTGCCTATTGCCCAGGTAATTCTGGTCACATCCTGCTGGATTGCCCTAAAACAGCTCTGGGTGGAGTATTTGAAAGTTAATATTTCACTGAGGGCAAAAGACTGGTATTAACCTACCCTTTATAATAGACTTCACAATTAGAGCTTCTACCATTCTCCTGATTCCTGATATCAGGGCTGAGAATGTGACTCTGTGCTGATCCAGCTGTGTTATCTTATTGCCCATGACCAGATGTCTTATCAGCCTCACTGCTCCTGTGCTGTTTCACCACAGCCTTCTCTTGAATTAGAAATATATGTTTTTAAGGAAAAAAAAGGCTAAAATTTTCCATAACTTATTCAGTGCACAGAAAAAAAAAATCAGTGAATACATTTAAATGCACCCCAGACAGAAGCAGTTGTTGAAATCCTTGGATGGCAGAATTAGCTTCTAATTTTAGAAAAAAAAAKCAACAGTCATTATGTGGGCTCGAGAAACTCAGGTCCTACAGAAGCAAGGCTGATAAATTGCTACAGAATCTCTTTTCTTATTACTTGCAGCCGCATAGTTTGGAAATAAATGAATATATAACACTGCAGGAAAAATGTGTTTAAGTAATGCAAAGGTACATGCATATATATAAGTAGAAATATGGATATCAATAAAAATATGCTCAAATATATATAGATGTAGGCAAAAAAAAAACATGTTTATCATAAGCTTATAGTACAATAGCTCCTTTGACATCCATGGGATGACTATATTCGTGGATCTGGTCCTGTAGCTCCCACTGGGTCACTTAATTTTTATCAGGCAAAGAATGGTCTTTAAACATGAAATAAAATGAATTAAAACACAGATTCCCAAGTCKACACACATGATATCTAGCTGCATCTTTGCCCACTAGAAGGAAAGAAGCCTTTTCCCTCTGAAACAAACACAAATCCATAAAATGGGGTGTGGAAGTGTGGGAAAGGATTCAATATTTAAACAAAGGCRGAGATTTGTTGCAGGCTCTGACTTCAGGCCTCATAAATCCTGCATGATTATGGTGGGTTTGTGCTCCAAATGTGCCTGGGATCTGCCCTCCTTTCATCATCTCCACTATTAGATGGCATTTTTTGCAGGCTTTGCCATGGACCAAAGTTCTAAATAAAGAAAAGAAGCCAACCAGCYGGCATGTCTGTCTCTGCTTTCTGCCTGTCCTACTTACCTCAGCTGGGCTTGTCATGCCTTGCTTTTGTCCTCTCCAAAGCTTTTCATCACTGGTGCTTCCTCCAGCACCTCCAGCAGCTATTGCTCTGTCCATCCCTTCTGTCAGGAACGTGTGACAGGTTCTTTCCCCATCACACTTRCTCCCCTTGCAGCCTGGGAGTCCTAAATAGCAGCATTTGGCCTCTGAGCGCTGCACTTCCCCAAAATTTGCACTTATCTTTGCATGTGCTCCCCTAATAAAGCTTACTGGACAACACTCATAAAAACAAGACGATAAACAAAAGAATCCTGATGCTCAAGGTGAATATTGATTAATCCAACAGGYCATTAAATCTTCTGATGGCAATTATTAATAGTTAATAATTAGCTGAACAGATTGTGTTTTTCAAAAACGCTCCAAAACTGACYTAGAATGGCTCTGACAGAGCTGGTAGCACCTAACAAAAGTCTGAGTGCCACTGTGGGTTAAAGAAAAGGAATTTTGGAGCTCTAATCTTGTAGTTAATGAGTGGATTTTCTTGATGTGGGAACTTTGGGAGAAGAAATGTTTRTGTTGCAGGAATGTCAAAGCTGGGTTTGATCAGATGTTCTGTCCATTGTGTGCCTGAACTCGATGAGAAACCTTCAACCATGCAAGCACTGCCTCAAGTCTTCCATTTTCATCCTTCTGAAACAGGGACAGCAACAGACATTTCTGCCAAAAACATCTCTAAAGAAATACAATCAGATTTAACACWTTTGTTTTAGGAAGTATGTTATTTGCAGAACTTCTTCACTCTCCATACTGACCTCTCAGGAGCATCAGCTGAATTTTATCTCTTTTATAAATAATTGTTGGTTGTTATTTTCTGAGATGAGTGTATTCCTAAAAATCCTTTGGACCTCTTTGTTACACTCATCTAAATAACTGAGCCCTAAAGGGAGGGATATGCCCCAATGATGTGCCAGAGTGGTCATCCTTAAAACAGTAATTTAATATAAAAATGGACATTAACKTCTGTAGGCTTCACTTYATGTCTAAATCCAGAGAATTACTTTGAGGGTTTTTCTGAAAACTGTTTTCAAGGCAAGTAAATCTGATTTTTATTTCCTRTRACAGCCTYACAKTGTACTTTAATGTTTCTTGGTTGGTMCTTCTCTTCTTGAGTCAGTATATAGGGAATCATATACCATTATTGGGAAAAAAACATTCCAAATTTCTGAAAGCCAATCCTTCAATGATGCAGCAATGTGATGTGGGGAATTWTACATGATTCCCAGGCAGTTTTAGCTGTGAAAACATCAAAAGCCTGGAAACAAGATCAGAGAGTATTTTTACAAAACACCTTTGACACAGGAATGGAAGCAGAGCCCCCAGGTAACCTCCAGCCAAAATGGTTTCGATGTAAGACAGGTCAAAAATGGATCTTAGCAAAGGAATGAGCAAAAACTGGGAAGAATTAAATCCTGAGTCTCCCATCAGTGAGACAGCTCCTGAGAGAGGAAGAAATGCAGCCACCACAATCCCATGCAGAATCCTCACACATTTAGGGCAAAGTCGAGGAAGAGGCTTAAAATACTTGTGGAAGGCAGTCTCTGAGGAAAAGTGCTGCTGGAAATGCTGGGGTGTTGTGATGATGAGACTTTCACACATATTTATCAGACCCCTAAGAAAGGAGCCAGAAATAACACAGAGATTAATTAACAAAGCTGCCATAAGGCTCTGTATGCCAGGGAAGGTGATGTCATCACTGGGACGCTCTCCTGCTTTCAAGGAGAAGTAAAGATGCTCTAAAACACTCCCATTTCAGGAGGAAAGAATTCCTTGAGTTTCAGCCCAGTCCAAGGAAAAAATAGTCCCATAAAAAATAAAGTTCTCTTCTCTCAACAAATATTCAGAGAGGCAAATATTAAAWATGTAACAGTCTCTGATAAGTGCAGCAATTAACTGAGATGCTGAGGGGTGAGGGAGATGTCACTGTGCTCTYGCAAAACTTGGTGGGTACAACAGAAACCCAAAATGTGAGGGAATGGCTGGCTAAGGACATTTATTGRAAAGCAAAAATGTAAATTTGAACCTGAATACACACATTAATAAGTAGCTGAAGAACATGGCTGAGATTTGAGAGCAAATGGAAAAAATAACTTTGAAGGGAAAAAAAAAGGGCACGAGAGAGGCAATTGCAAAAATCTCATTTAGCAGATGTCCATGAAACCTTCAGCCACAGGTCACAGCAGAAATGAGAGATCTACAGAAGCAAGCAGGCTAAACCCAAATCTGAAAGGGAGTGCGTGAGGCTTTCTAAAGATCAATGGGAAATGTACACAAGTGAGAGCCAAGGAAATTACACACAACCACAGGAACAGCCTCCTCTCCTCACACACCACCGTGGCCAGGGCCCCTGGAGCACTTCTCTCCATATTTTCATCCCATTTTCCAAATGGAGTAATTCATTCTGAGRTCTTACCAGCAGCTGTGGGGGTGAGGAGCATGGCCAGGAGCCACTCACCATATGTAGCCTTATAATAATCAAAGAAATGAAAGCAGAAGGAAGCGTTCTGCAAGAAGTTGCTCACGTAATTATTATTGGATTGTTTGTTTTTTCCCTCAGTTAATTAGCTGCCAATGTCCATTTTATGTCTCCAGTGTTATTTGACAGCTGAGGATCTTCAYTGGGCAGTTCCTAGAAAGGAGCTGAATAAATCAAAGCAACAATAATAATAGCAACAACAATAACAATAATTCTGTAATATCTTTGCCTTATTGTTTCTATTCTCAAGTTCCCTGTGAAGTGGAAGCTCTCTTTCAACCTGAGGCTGCTTCTGAGATATCAAACACCCCAGGTTTGAAATTCCTCACACCACCAGTCTGAAAAACATATTAACAGTGCAGGGGATCCATGCAATTCTTGAGGATGAGGAATTTGTTTCCATGACTACTTCAATGCAGCCTGGAAAATTTTCCTACACCTAGAGGAAATTTCTAGAGATCCTTGATCCTGCTGGAGGACTCAATAGCACTGGATCTGAGAGAGGGGTACAACAGGCTGCAGGCAGTGAAGGACATCCTTGGAGGGCATTGAGATAAGATCCWTATCAAGAGGAGAGACACCAATTGCTCACTAATATTGGACAGATCAAGACTGGTGGTGGCTTGGGGTCCAGTGGAATTCATGACCTCAAGGGATGTAGGACAGGAAAAATGTTCAGTAAAACCCCTAAAACTTAGGAAAGTGAATATTCAGTTGTGTAAGGAACATTTTTTTTCCAGAACAGACCACACAAAACTGTTGACAGGGCAGCAGAACTGCCACTGTCACAGCTCAACAGCAAAGAGCACACAAAAATGTCAGAGTAATTTTGGGTGGTGAGCCAAATTGGCGAATTTTACATTAAATTTAAGCACAACTCTTTAGGTAGCCTTGAAGGCAAATAAACAGTAGTAAGAAGTTGRCACCATGGTATCCAAAGTGTATCCAGCATTCTGAGAAGAGTCTAGTGGGGATCAAAGCTGCTGGTGAACCAAACAGAAGGTTGGGAAGGTTGGGTCTTTTTCCTAGACTGGTAAATCAGTATAGAATTCATGTGCTACAGCTGTTATTTAMAATGTCAAGATTTACAGCTTGCTTGCATTTGAAATTCCAGCCAGTGATATCAAAATAAAGTAGAAACTGCCTTATCAGAGGTTTGCAGTGACACAGAACATATGGGAGCCTCCAGTGTCCTGCACCCAGGGAAAGCTCTGACATCTGTTCAAAGGGATGGGAGCAACACCTGAATAAAGCAGTGCAGTTTGCACCTGCTGGAATGGGCTTTGCAGGGGAAGAAATAAGAACACTRCATGCCCCYATTCAAAGCAGCTTTTAAAAAAACATGGTGAGAAGAAAAAAACCAAAAAGGCTTATTTTACATCTTCTMTTAAATTAATGCCCTGGATTGCAACTAGCAATTCAAGGTACAGAGGTAGATTTGTGAAATAAAGGTGTGAGGATTCATTTTATCAGGGAAGAAATTGAAAAATTCAGTGTATACGTTGTTCAATTTGAAATACATTTGTGGAGTGGAAATTCCTGAACTGGCATGGCAGTGTTCCTGTCACATTATTCTGGAGTTACTCATCACATATGGAAGGATTTGGTAATTATTTTTGATAGGTTTGGTGTCATGCTGGCCCTCATCAGTTCATTAGACTCTTTCACATCAGATCATCATCATAGTTAAGTCATTTAAGAAGTAAATTGAAAACATATTATGCATAAAATGTCAATCTACTGCCATGCTCATTTACAATCATTAAAGATGTGCATATCTCCATACAGTTATGTGTATTTATATAGCAGTAGTAGATTGCAGGAGATTTTATAAAGCATAATGATCAGTATCTCTGTTTTATCAATGAAGAAATAGCAAAAGGCAAATTGTTTAACAGCAATATTCATACAAGATTCATTATTATCAAGTCTAGGAGAAAATACATGTAAAATTAAACTGTGGTTCTTCTCTCCAGCCTGCTCACCTAATCCTGTCCTGACCATAGTGTTGTCCATGTACATTTATATATTTGAGATTTTTTCTTTTTCTCTCTTCATTTCCCTCTGGCACATCCAAGGCACATCCAGAAACAGCCAAATAACAAAACTAATGTGGTCTACTTAAAGTACTGATTGTGGTGTTCTCCAAAATAGTTCAGTTACCACAAATACCTGTTGGAGAGTCCAGAGGAGGTACCAGGATGGTCAGAGGGATGGAGCAGCTCTGCTGSYAGYAAAGGCTGGGAGAGTTGAGATTGTTCACCTGGAGAGYAGCTTTGGGGTGACCCCATTGTGACCTTGGAGTGCCTGAAGGYGCTGACAGGAACCATGGGGAGAGACAATTTCCAAGGSATGGAGGGACAGGACARAGGGAATGGCTTCCCACTGCCAGAGYGCAGGGATAGATGGGATATATATGGGGGCTACAATGCAGGACTGTTACAAATGAGTGTTTCAGATTATTTAAATAAATCATTGGCAAGTGTGTGAGCAAAAACCAGATTTAATATTAAATGAAAGCATGACAAGCTTGTTGGCAAGATTCACTCTGCTACTTACAGGACAGTWAAGGCACAACAAAGGAAAACAGGCAACAACAAAAGCAAAAAACCCAAGCAATCAAAACAGAAATTAGTCAAGAGCTGTGTATATGTGTGGGTGTGGGTGTGTGTGTGTGTGTGGGTGTGTGGGTGTGTGGGTGTGTGGGTGTGTGGGTGTGTGTGTGTGACAAAAGACCATGAGGGCGAGGATAAAAAGGAGCACAACCCAAAAGCATAAAAGCACTCAAACATAACAGTACTTTAACTTAACCTAAACCTAACAATTTAACAAAGAAGTAACACTTAACTTATACCTAACTTAACTTACACCTGAAACTTAATTTATAGCTTAACCTTAACAGCTTCACAGAGGAATAACGCTTAACAAGATTTACCTAACTTAAAATTTTGAAGTTATACTTAGCAACTTAGTGAAGAACAACACTTAGCAGCATTTAAGTAAGGTGAAGTCATAAATCACAAGCTTCCTTACAGGCATAACTTACTTAGATATCCATGGTACTTAAACATCTATTGATGCCTCAAATTTTAGCTTTCATATTTTTCAGATTCTGTGCTGCTTTAGTGTATGGGTCTGGGCTTCATATAAGGGGATGGTAAGCTCTCTTCACAGAATAAATAGACAAAACAATTTCTTCTCTAGTTGGAGACCAAGGACAGCCAATCCAGATCTCAAGCCCAAGAGCATAAACAACAGTGGAGCGAAGAGAGAAAAACAAGATGGGACTTCATGGGCTAYAGCTATAATTGGACAATTATCCCCAATATGCAAATGGACCAGAACTTATAAAAATGTGAGACCCTGTGACTGGTTGTCCATTTTTATGGCCATTTTGGATCGTGCTGCCCAAGGTGGATCTATTGGTGGAATCACCATCTCTGGATATGTTTAAAAAAACGACTGGACATGGCACTTGGTGCTGTAGTCTAGTTGAGGTGATAGGGCATAGGTTGGACTCGATGATCTTAGAGGTCTCTTCCAACCTCATTATTCTGTGATTCTGTGATTATATGATTCTATTGAGGCCTCTTAATAAATCCCTACTTTACTCTTTAGCTCTGTCTAGTCTCTGTTCTAGGTCAYCCTTCACAAGGCAMCYCTAAGAGAGCAGCATGTCTCCCAATATCTGCTATAGCCCATGCTCACAGACACAAAGAGTCAGTGCAGGCAGGGCACCTGTGCAGAATCCCCCTCAGAGCTCAGTGAAATGCTCACTTTGGTGCCTTTGTATCTCCCGCCAGAGGAAGGGTCAGGCCTTGAGGACTGAGGGTTGTCTCTGGCTGGGGARGCTCCAAGCACAGAAATGTGAGAGTTCTCAGGCTCTGCCWGGAGTCCCTCAGAGGAAGGTTCTGCTCACAGCCCTCTGCGGCCCAGGAGAGCTCCGAGGGCCCCATTTTGGGCCCTGTTTATGGGGAACCCAAGAGAGGGGCTTTGCCCATAGCAACGTTTCATTTCCAGCCACACTGTGAGCAGCTGCTTTCTCTGAAAATGTGAGAACKATGTCAGGCTGTTCAGGCAAGAAAAACAGTTCTAAGGCTGTTTCTAAGGAAAACACGAGCTCCTTAGACAGCAGCAGRTGCCGGGAGCAGAGAGTGTTTCTGTTGCTGTTGAGAAGATCTAGCAAACAGAAGAACACAATGCATTTAAGAAGGCTTCTTTTCTTTTAGCTGCATGCTGTCTTTTATACCTTCTCACAAAGCTTATACCTTTTCATTGGCTACAATAAATCAACATAATGTTCATGGCTGCAAAGCATCTCCACCACTATTTTGCACCAAAATCTAACTGCAGACCCCTTGTTTATCTCTTCTTCTGCCCCATTTCCATGCTGATGGCCTTGGRAGAACTCCTTCAGGGGAAAAGGCAYCTCRTATCAGCTTCTCTTCTTCAACMAAGTCTTTCTGCCTCTCWGACCASTTGTGAGCCCCTTCCTCATGTTCCTGATGAGCTGAGGAAGAGCTGAGCCCAGGGGCTCTTTRCAAGGCCWAGGCCTAAGGAGCATTTCTCAGATCCAGAGCAGCCTGGGCAGGGCAGGGGGAATGCACCACCACAAACACACACACTAAGCATATTCTGGGTGGTTTAGGTTTCATTTTGCTTGGAATTGTGTCCCGCCTTTCCCAGCTGGAGCACCTCAGCAGGAAGGCCCCTGACARCTCACTTCATGTGGCCTTTTTGGAGAGCAATTGAGTGAAAAATTAGTTGAGGTGTTGGGGCATGGGTTGGACTTGATCTTTAAGGTCTCCTCCAACCTAGACATTCTGTGAATTCTGTGAATTCTGTGAATTCTGTGAAATCTGTGATAGGACCCCAAAGTGAGGAGCACTGAGTGCTTGTTAGAAAAGGGAGAGGTTCATCCTTAGCCAAGGTTAATTTGCTTTCTTCATTCTCCTGAAATACCTTCTGGTGATACATCTGTAAGAGATTGGTGCTGTTGGGTATTCAGCAGAGATACTCTTAGGAAGAGGAACCTGCCCAACGAAGGGAGAGTGAGCTTGGAAAGATAATCCCAGTCTCCATCAGGCCTTTAGGTAACTACTGTGAAAGAGACAATGGTGGTGTCCTTATTCCCAAAGAAATAAGTATGGAAGCACAGAATCATAGAATTATTAACCTTAGAAAATACCTATACCTTAATTATCATCCCCCCAGCACCACTGGGCTCACCACTAACCCATGTCCRCAYGTGCCACATCCACATGTTTTTTGAGCACTTCCAAGTGTGCTGACTCCATCACTGAAGTTGTTCTGGGGCTTTCCATGAAAAAAAGTGTCCCTAATACCCAACCTAAACCTCTCCTGCATATCTTGAGGCTGTTTCCTCTTTTWTTGTCCCTTGTTCCCRYGGAGAAGAGCCCAYCRCTGACCTGGTCCTACTCTCCTGTGAGAGAACTCCCTCAGAAGCCACGTGAGTGTGAGACTAGGAGAGGGAAAAAGCAGGAGTGGATTTGGCCATTCAAATCCATATCACCACCAAAAAAAAAAAAACATTACAGCAACAGCAGAAAAGTTTTAAAAAATTCAAGGATCCCATTGCATAAATTACCCATTTTTTTTTCTCTACTTTCTCTTCTCTGGGAGAGGGAGTGTTTCTAATTCCCATTTTTCACCAWAATTTCAGAGAATGAAGAAATAAAATTAAAAAAGCATGTTCAAAAACAGGTTTTTTTCCCCCATAAAATGCTCTGGGAACTTCCTTTCATCAAACTAAATTTCATTTTTGTGGTAGTATAAAAGTATTTAATTTCCCAAGTCTCAAAGTATTCATTTAGATGCAATTGGAAGGAAATTTGTGAGCACTTCAAGAAGTCTGGTGCCACAGRCCCATCTTTGCATCACTGCTGAATCAGCACCAGTGGATTTAAAAAGATTCCCATTTGGGCTAAAGAAATGGGAAAATGGTTTTTCCTGGAAACTTTGTTTTACTTTGGTGTGCAGAGCTCTCAATCATCTGCAGCTCCACATGAAAGCATCTCAGCTGAGCTCTGACAGCAATGCCTTTTTTATGGGCAGATGTTAATCCACAGAAAAGTAAATGCAGGAAAGGTTGAGCTGCCCTCGGGAATGATTGACTGCCATGACTGGGAAAGGTGTCCCAAGCCTYCAGCTCTGTGATGGACATCACTTTAATTATTGGGCTGGGAGTGTCAGCTCAGCAGCCACTTGGTGCCTGCTCCCAGCTGGAAGTTAATCAGAAATGTTCCCAGAATTATCTCATGGAATTATATGAGACACGGAAGGGAGAAACGTTGGAGGGATCAATAAATGTAGAGACAGAAACCAAAGTTTCAGCTCTAAACTCAGCACATTTCTCTTCATGTTGTCTTGAATAATATTGAGGATCCCAARCCATTTTCTATCAAATCTGGTTAAAATCTTCCACAGAAATATTCCCTAAATATCAGAAGAAAGGGATACACTGAAGCAGGCTCCAMTGTTCAGTGTTAATATCATTCCTTTCTTCCTTCTATTCATAGTATTTACTAAAAAATTTGCTGTGAAACAAATAAATTAAATCTTCAAGACTGATAATGACATTGACCTCAAACTCCAAACTAAATAAGGAACAAATCCAAGTATCCCTGTCTGAGGGACATGGTAGCTATTTCTTGTCTTGTGAATCTGCAGCTTTTTCAYACCAAAACCACTGAGTTGATCAAGTAGGGAGCTCCATTTTAATCTCCTCTTGTTTTTGTAGTATTTCTCCTTCCCTGCCTGTGTCAGGTGTGAAAAACAGGTATCTGTGCTACAGACTTTCCTCAAAATATGACAGCTCAAGAGATAAAATTACAAAGATGCKCCAGATGCATCAGCAGAAGATTTAGAACTGGAATTAGAGCTACTTGAATGGGTCTGCTCTACAGATAAGTARAACAAATGTCAATGATAAACTCAGTTTGCTAAAATGGAGGTTATTTTGAAATTAGTTTTTTTTTTTTTTTTTTTAATTGGGGATCTGATTTCCAGATGCCACTTACAAAGAACTTTATTAATTAGTTCCCCTAATTATTTTTAATCACAAATAATAGGAAGGATGYATGAAATTCATCCATTACTCTCAAATAATGGGATCTGAACACTCAAAAGTTCACAGGTAACATTCCAGCTGATTGTTGTTTGRCTGGACTGGAGCAAAATGAAGATTTTAACTTGTTTATAGGGAGGAAAAGTAATGCTGTAAAAAGCATGGGGATTGTGCCATTAGAAACATGATCCAGTTTTGAGAAATTAGATCATATAAGCCYAAAGCAAAACATATTTTCCATTGCTTCTCCCACTCCTCAAATTTCAAGTAAAGTGTCTATTAAGACAGTTTTTTATGACCTTTTTATGCAGCTTTGGTAACATTTTCTGCACTTAACTTCATCACATCCCCTAATTTTACTGCAGCAACATCAAAGTGTAATGATCTTYTTGCCATAAAGCAAAGTATTGTCATAAAGGCAACTTTTCCCAATCTGGAAATGTTTAAGGAGGGCAAGCAAGCCAAAAGAAAGTTTCCTTGGCACTCAGAGGCAAGGCTCAAATGTTAAACCCACAAGAAATGCCATCAGTTTACACAGGAATAATATTTTAAAAATGGTGAAAAAATCAAAACGCTTAATTTTATTTTTCCCCTTTTCTTTACTGCCTCCTTCCCCATTTTCCTCGAGATGCAGGACACCTCTGTTTCCATAATAATGAGTTATAATTCACAATTTAGCCTTACAATTCACATTTCTCTTTCCCACAGTGACATGTACCTTGCAYTATATACAAAATAAAACCCTAGGATGAAAATCTGAATGTATTGTATATTTGGAGTGTGAAGCAGATTTAAAAAAAAAACCCAACAGCCTTTTCAGCATCGTCATCATGAAAATAATAGAGAAAAAGAACATGAATCTTTTAAATTCCACTTGCAACTAGGAGAAACTGCTGTTAATGTGAAAGAAAGAACCTTTCTACCTACTGTGGCACCATACAAAGCATAACAAAGATATAAGAGAAAGTGTGGCACATTCAGGGCTTTTTCTTTTTCTATTTTTTAAGGAAAGAAAAATTAAGTAGGTAGATGTCAAAAGAAAACATAAAGGATAAGAAAGAACCCAGAATATATCCCCATTTAACTCCATCTTGCACTGTTTCAAAGGCTTAATAATAGACTAGAATTCAAATTATCTCATTATTTGAGCCATGTAGAGGCAATTTTCTGATTCACTTGAATAAGGATTCCAGCCTGGATGGACAGGAGATTTCCCCTGTTCTGCTGGGCAAGGTGTGGATGGAGTGAGGGCACAGGGGAGGGCAGGAAATCTGTACCTGGGAGGGAGCTGCAGGGAAATGTGCATCTCAAAGAGAGCTGATTCCCACCTGGAGCACACAAGGAGCCAGAATTTAACTCACTCTAACGACTTCAAAGGTGCCCCTGCAGAGAAGGGATTTGTTCCCTGGAAATTTGTGGATTACTGACTGGTGGTGTTAAATGTTAACAATCTGTTACTGGTGCATCACGTACCAGTTTGTTGCACCTGATTCCCAGAGCTCATTGTTCATTTTTCCATGGATTTGTTGCACAACTGCCCGTGCAGCTGATGTGGAAGAAATACACCTCATATCAAAGACAGGAAGGGTTTCTTTGMTGCTGTTCTGCAGATCTTTCTTCATTGCTGTCGGATTTTACCCTTTTCTGACCTAGAGGCAGAACAGCTAAGAAGCCTTTTAAAAACTTTTATTCCATTTTCAGTCTCYTGAAAAGAGTGAGACAATACAGATGTTGTWATTCACACCATCACAATCAAAAACCAKCTATTTCCTAATTACAATAGGCRATAAACTTTTTWAGCCTATCAACTTTWARYATACCATGCTGTAAATGCCTTAAAACTAATCATCCAAAATTACCCTTCATAGGTTCTACTACAATACATCTTTCATCATTCTATTTCTCCAWAGTAWCTACAAATAKAAAGTATCTACAAATCCATTTCCCACACATTGCCATCAGAGAAACAAAACCAAACTGTTTGCATTAAATCCGCCTCGAGTTGTGGGGTTCTGGAGATAAGGGCTGTAAACAGAAGTGTTTAAAGTTCTTAACCAAGAAGGTGAAAAATTCCTTGTTCCTGTCCTGCCATTTGCCTGCTGTGKTTTGTCAGGTTGGGCAGGACTAGGGMTGCTTTGCARTCCCTTRCTTCCATCAGGAAATAWTTTTTACATTTATTTTTACAAATTACAACTCCTTAGGGCTCCGGGAACTCCCTCCTTTCTCCTGTGGGACTTTTGCCGGTATTCTGAAAGGAAGGACACGCCTCTTCCAAGGCTCTGTGTCACATTGCAGCATTTTAAAAATCATTCAATTAATGAGGTCATTTAAATAGCTCATTGACTTAATGGCTGATGTTATTTTTGATGCTTGATATAGATATAGATGATAGAGATATAGATATAGATATAGATATTGATATAGATATAGATATAGATAGATATAGATAGATAGATATAGATATAGATATAGATATAGATATAGATATAGATATAGATATAGATATAGATAGATATAGATGATAGAGATATAGATATAGATATAGATAGATATAGATAGATATAGATATAGATAGATATAGATATAGACATAGATATAGATAGATATAGATAGATATAGATGATGATATAGATGATGATATAGATGATGATATAGATATAGATATAGATAGAGATAGAGATAGAGAGAGATAGAGATAGAGATAGAGATAGAGATAGAGATAGAGATAGAGATAGATGTACACGTATATCCAATTTTTTGGGTTTTTTTCTGAATTTCCCCAGATCCCCAAAATCACAGAATCACAGAACGGTTTGGAATGTGGTGTCAGAGGGTGGGCAGGCTCTGGCACAGGGTGCCCAGAGAAGCTGTGGCTGCCCCTGGTAGCGCCCATGACCAGGTTGGACAGAGCTTGGAGCAACCTGGGACAGTGGAAAGTCCAAGTGGAAAGTGTCCCTGCCCATGGCAGGGGTGGGATGGATTGATCTTCAAGGTCTCTTCCACCCCAAACTGTTCCGTGATAATGTTTTATTCTAATATTCTGCTAAAATWGTCTCTGATTTCCAGTCCCAGCTGGAAAATGCAGAGATACCTTCAGAGGTACCTCCAGAAAGGACTGTCCTGACTCCCTCCTGTGTTCAGTCTCCCAGCCCGGGCTCAGTGCCCCGAATTTCATATCAGAGACATTTATCTCGTGGCAAAGAGCAAATGTAGAAGCTACAAGTTACATTTTCGCTTTCCCAAGCACACCAAGGGAGCTGTGGGCMTCAGACAGGGATAAGGATCTTAATTAGCCAGGGAAGTCTGTAACTGGCCGGGAAACACAAACAGTTTCCTATTGTCTGGCAACAGGACCATTTACTAGGAAGGAATGTCACCCCCTTTCAGGCTCAAGTGTCACTAATTGGCGCACTTGAGATGGCCATAGATATCCCGAGGATAATTACTGCTGTTATCCTCAGTGGGAACCTCTGGAAAGGCAGCAGCGTTCCCCACCTGGCTTTTCTGAACTGCAGATCCCGCTGGGATAGAGATTATAGCCTGACTAACTCACAAAACCACCTTCTATTCCGACTTTAAAAGTGAGGATTTGTTCCAAAAGAATCACTAAATCCCGGAATTGTCAGATTATTATTTTTGGGTAAAGCTCAGCTGTATTAATTTCCACTCCTCGGACTCTGTAAGAATGACTGAAATGATAATATTCACCTCTTTTAAAACATCATTATTCTTATTAATAAGAGCAATAATAATAAAATTTTATGCTGATAYATGTCCAGGCAGTTTCTTGCCTAAATTCTTTCTCTTTTTCAGCATTTCCAGGGATGGTGACTTCACTATCTGGACAGCCTGTTGCAATGCCTGACCACCTTTCCATGAAGAAGTTTTTCCGGAATATCCAACCTAAACCTCCCCTGCCACATCTTGAGACCGTTTCCTTTCATCTTGTCACTTGTTCCCTAGGAGAAGAGACCAGCCCCCGTTTCAGTGCCACCTCACCCGTCCTGACGCTATCTGTCAATATTAAATTCTTCCCATAACAGATCTGAAAACATAAAGATACATAAAAGTAGTGGTTGTTTGGGGAGTTATTGCCAGACAACCCCTTACTGTGTACGCCAATAAACAAATCCTCCATTTCACCTTGCAGGAAAGCAGATTTTCCACACGTTTGAACATATATGACCCAGCACTATTATTTGCAATTAAAGGTCCCAAATAAAATACAAATAATCCCATATTCACCACTTAACACAAACCAGCACATTAATACTGATTCCCTGCACTTCATTGTCCATTCCCACCACATCTTGCATTTAGTTGTAAACTCTTTGAAGTGCACTGAATTCTCTTAGGAGCTTTACTGCAATTCAATTTTAATTTGCCTTTTTTATGAAGCATCTTTGATACAATGGAGCTTGGAATTGTGTGATAGGAAGGTAAAAGTAATGAGAACACTTTCCAGAGTTGCACATTTGTAGGAGCGAGGCAAAATGATGTATGGACATGAGCGAGGGGTAAAAAGAGAATGAATGTCTATTTTAAACCAGAAAAAAGCAGCATTCAGCTACTACTCCATTGGCTTTCATCCTGCCTTCATTAAAACCTTTTGGAAAGGCATCTTATAAAGGAGTAACACTCAGAAATGCTTGTAATGCTCAGAAAAGGGAAGACACTTCATATTTCATGCAGCTAATTATTTTTTTTCCTGGTTTCACTCCTTGCAGGAGTCWGTAAGGAAGGAATTGCTCGCTTCACATCGTTCAGGCAAGGAGGGCAGAACACATTCCTTGGATGGGCTACAAACTCCAGGACTTTGTGCCTGGGATGGAGCTGCAATTGTCCATGTCCATGGAATTATAATGATCCTTGTTAAATCAGCCCAGGTCAGYAGTCCAGCAGGAATGAAGCCTTTGAGAGCAGCTGGCAGAAACTCCAGCAAGGAGCAAGACACAGAAAATGCAGGGAAAGGGCCACACCAAACTCTGCTTCTCCTTCCTCTTGGAAAGCAAGAGGGAGGAAATCCYGGGAAGTGAACAAGTTGTTCACAGGAAACACAAAAGKTTGTTTATGAACACAAAAGCTTGTTTATGAGCACATTCAGGGGGTGAAAATCACCCTTGTGATTTAAAACTTTTCTAAGTATAGACTCTGCTTGTTTCAGTAGGATTAGAAGCTAAGAGGATACCCAGCATCTCAAAAAGCTTGAAAAAAATCTTTCCTTATGCCACTCTGACAAGTACGATTTTTAAATTTTTTTTATTATTTTTTTGATGAGCTGATCAGCTCCCACCCTGGCCAATGCATTGCTGCTGGCACATGGGACACCAAAATTCTGCTACCCCTTCAATAAAACAGAAGAAGGAGGAAAAGAAGGCAGAGAAGCAGCTGAGTTCCAATGCAGGCTCGAGTTACCAGAAGTGTAATTTAGCAAACAATGGACTGTAAAGCTGCGTTTATACACTCTGGGAGCTCCTCGAGGTCAGGAAATGCAGGAGATAATGGGAGTAAATGGAAAAGAAAGAGTTAAAACAGGTAAGCTTTTAATTGCAATTTGTTAGTGAGGCTCAAAAGTAGCACCAGCCATACCCCACACAACAGCTGCTGGAGTTATAAATGAACAAAAAATCCATGAACAAACCACATTAACAACTGCCTCAAATAATCACCTTTCTGCCTTGGTAAATTATCAAATGCATCCACAATTCCCTGTAATTTCTGTATCATGTATCTTCGTCCTTATCTCCCCCAAACCTGGGAATTGTTCATCAGTAAGTTCCTAAAAACTGACTGGGGATGGGCAGTCACTGACAAATGATGCATTTCACACCCAGACAGAGAGATGGCAAGGGGAAAATCCCATCCCTTTTAGGCTYATGTTGAGCAGAATTCCCAAAATAGAGGTCCCTGGATGCTAACCAGTCTTTGACACCAGCTGCCAATTCCATGGGGCTTCCAGGAGACATTCTGGCATTACTGGTGTGGAAAGAAACCAGCTTGGGCTGCTGGGCTGGAAAACATTCCTGTGCAATCCTTGTTTGTCCCTGGGTCGATCCAAGGATTCCCTGCCCATGGCAGGGGTGGAATGGATGATCCCTAAGGTCCCTCCCAGCCCAAACCACTCTGGGATTCAGGGTCTCTGTAAGGACATTGTGAACTGCTCCACCAACACCAGACTCAAATAAATCCCCTCTGCACASAAAATTTATTCTAAACTTCCAACCAATCTTCTGATACTGAGTACAAGAAGGAGGAAGCAGCAAATCAACATAGGAATTAATGGGTATTTATAATTATTTAAAATTAGTAATAAAATTAWTTAATTACTCTGCACAATCCCATTAATAATGATTACATTACTACTGCTTCCATGTTTTCAATCAGCTTCAGGAGGACAATAAACATCCAGAAATCTGTGATCTGGATGGACTGAAGGGCTTCAGTTTTCCTCATGTGAAGTATCACATTAGTAAAATCTGATTGAAAATCCTGCTGCAGTGGGTAGGGGTGTAGAAACACAGATTTCTTCATCTATTATAGTAAGGCACAATAAAATAATGTATTTCACCACAATATGGTGGTGGGATAAAAAATATTTTGGTAGGAAAATATATAAAAATAATAAAAATATATAAAAATAATAAAAATATATAAAAATAATTAAAATATATTTAAAGAATTAAAATATAGAAAATATATTTTATATATTCATATAACAAAATATAGAAATATATTATATTTATATTAAAATATATTAAATTATATTTTTGTATATTTATATATTTAAATATATAAAATTAAAATATATATAAAGAATACCTTTTTTTTTCAAAAGTGGAGGCCAACTCCTTATTCCTCAGTAAATCTTCAATTTTTTTATGGATTTAGTCATAAGTCTTTAAAGTTTCTTGCTTAGATATTGTTTTTTACACCCATAAGTGATGCAGACTATTGACTAAACTGGACTTTGCTKTGGCTTTTGAGATTGTGCCCTTCATTTCTGCTAGATTACAGCAGTTTTCCTCTCTTTATTCATGTTTTACCCTGAGCCAAGACATCCTTGSAGCAGATCCCCAGCTTGCTCAGGGCAGCAGTTCCAGGTGCTATTCCTCATGGAGGCCACGTGCAGCCTCCTGGGATGGATTCCTGAGCCACAGTTACTGACCACAAAGGAACCATGTGGAGTCTGCAAGGAAAGCAAAATCCASCTAAAGCCTGAGAAGAGAAAACCCCTTTGTCATCAGCACCACCATTAGGATCCTTCCCCAAAGCCACCTGTCCAATAAGGAGCTGMTTTTTCCAATACTTTACATCAGGATTATAAAGCTCTGGTTCATTTTGGRTCCCTCACTGCTTGGAATTCCCAGTGATTGCAATTCCTGCAGAATTTTGCTGGGAATTGGTCCCTGGGGACACACAGTGTCTGATTCCCTCTCTCACAATCTCTGTTGATAGAGTGACACTGCTCCTGAGGCAGAACCACTAATCCCATTACTCCCATCTCTAATCCCATTAACRCTCAGGCTTTCTGGGTGGTTTAGAATCCTGGTTTTGGTTTTGGAGGGWTATTTTTAAAATTATATTATGTATTCCTTCAACATTACTGGTTTGCCTGCTGTAATTGTTGTTGTTCTGAGCTGGGGTTCTTAGGAGCTTTGTGACCTTGGCTGTAGAGTGACTGCAAATACAAACCAAAAACTTGCCTGTTTTTCTGAATGAATCCTTAAAAATGGGCTTTACTKATCTCATTGCTCCTGCTTTCTTTAATTAGTGATTTTACTCCTGCTAAACAATATGTTTTTAATTGCCACAGCCCCACGCAATCACAGCCATGAAACTTTTCCCCATTAATTCAGCTCTAAGGGCTGCACGAAGCAGCACTTTGATCTCATTAGCATAGAAAATAAATCAGAGAGCACAGCTACTGCCACTTYTTTTCTGTTATGCCTGAGAAACTCCTCACAAGATTGATGATTATTGGTCAGCTTCTCTGCCCCCTTCAGCCCTTTGGCACAGTCCTGCTTTGTGCACCACAGAGCCCTGAGAAGGGTCCTTGCACAAGGAAAACCAAGTGGAAGAACAACTGAATAAACTCAGCTTGGCCAAGCTGGGCTCACTCAGAGAGAAATGYTGATGAAACTAACACAGAACTTGCCCTAGCAGAGAGTTTTGATGCTTCAAACRATTCTTGGTAGGGATGCTGCCCACCAATTCCTATTTCTTTTCCAGCTGATGGTAGATCTTGATGATGCTGATGACAAAGCTTTGGGGACATCACTTTGAGGCTGATGTTTCTCTGATGAAATGCAGAATGCACCACAGTAAGATTTGTTCACAAAGACAAACACACCTTGCTTGAATACTCAAATTAAACAMCATCAACAAGCCAACCAAACCGACAAGAATTCTTCCATCCCTGGAACTGAAGGACAATTTTTCTACCCCTGTGACCAACGTTAGTGAAATGTTGAATGGCTGAATTGTTCACGGCTTGTTGATTTCTTGTGACCAAGTGGGAGAAAGTGGAGCAATCCCCAGCTAATCTGAGTTTTTGCTGGGGGTTTTCTTCTACGTAAGTTTCATTTTCATAGAATCATGGAATTGTTTTGGTGTGAAGAGGCCTTTAAGATCACTTTGTTCCACCCCCTGCCATGGGCAGGGACAACTTCCACTACCCCAGGTTGCTCCAAGCCTCATCTGACCTGGCTTTGGGCACTTCCAGGGATCCAGGGGCAGCCACAGCTTCTCTGGGCACCCTGTGCCAGGGCCTGCCCACCCTCACAGGGATTCCTTCCCAATATCCCATCTAACCCTGTCCTCTGGCAGTGGGAAGCCATTCCCTGTGTCCTGGCATTCCATCCTTTGCAAACAGTCTCTCTCCATCTTTCCTGACAGCTCCTTCAGACACTGCAAGGCCACAGTGAGGTCACCTCAGAGCTTTTCTTCTCCAGGCTGAACAATCCCAGCTCTCCCAGCCTTTCCTCCCAGCAGAGCTGCTCCATCCCTCTGACCATCCTGGTGCCTCCTCTGGACTGGTATCAGAAGTGGGACTTTCTCTTGATAATGCATGCAGCAGATAAAAAAAGAAACAAACTAATAAATCAAAACCAAAAGAACTCCAAATGAACAAGAAAATCCCCAACAACAACCACAAAACCACAAACCCCTAAAATCCATTGCAGCTAGATAAGGAACAGTTTGTAATCAGAATTTTTTCCTGGYCTGAATTTTTCCTATGTTACTGCAGGATGTGAAAAGTTTCCAGTTTGTTTAAGGTGAATATTAAAGCAATCTAGCACACTATCAGAGAGACATCATAGATGATAATAACCCATAAAGCAAGTTAATTTTTTCCCTTTATTTTTAATTCCACCCAGCCATGAGCCATCCACCATTCAGTGCAAGATGAATGATTCCCACTCCAAATGCTTTTCACTTGTCAAACTCTACCCCAYGCCTTAAGTTTTCCAGAATCTAATGTCAAAACACTTTTCTTTTGGGTAAATCACTGGGAGCTGAGTCTGTCAAWGGAGAGGATTCACTGGGAGTGATATTAATGACAGAGTTTGGGAGGATTTCAGTCTGTGCCATGGTTTGAGTAGCTTACAGTGCTYCCCCATCACTCCAGGCCACAAGGATGGATCCAGCCATGTATGAAACCACTGTGATCATCTTCTAATTAACACATCAGGCAGCTTTTTGCATTAATCACCTTTGTTTAGCAGACAGGCATTGCACAGGCTCCCTGTGTTGGGTCTCTGCATGCACAGGACCTCAGAGAGCTTTTTTTATGGGCTTGGATTAAATTTAACAACTTTGCTGTTGCTAATCCAAAAAAGTTATTTCTGTTCCTCCTCCATCCTGACAAGGAACATGGCAGGAAGGAGGACAGGCAGGAGATATCTTTATCACACTGATACCAACARGGGGGTTTGACACTTGGCAGATGACAGGAAATATTTTAAACCAAAGAAGCTTTTTAGATCCTTTTGCATCCTTGCTCTCTGTATTTCAGCCCAAAGAAGAGAAGGCTCTGAGACCTCAGAGCACCTTTCAGTGCCTGAAAGGCACTCTCCTCCAGGAGAGGTGGAGAGGGACTCTGGACAAGGGCCTGGAGTGACTGGACAAAAGGCTTCACACTGATAGAGGGCATGGTTAATTGGGATTTTGGGAAGGAATTGTTCCCTGTGAGGGTGGTGAAGTCCTAGCACGGAGTACCCAGAGAAGCTGTGGCTGTCCCTTCCCTGGAAGTGTCCAAGGGCAGGCTGGACAGGGCTTGGAGCAASCTGGGACAGTGGAAACCTGGTCCAGGAGGTGGCACTGGATGGGCTTCCAGGTCTCTCCCAAGCCACAGCAGTCTGGGATTCTGTCAGTGTCAAAATGCAAGGCTGAGCTCTCTGCCACGCCAGCACAGACCCTTCCCTGCTCCTCCTGCCCTCTGTATTCCTTCTCTGCTCTGCCCACAAGCTTTGCAAATAGGAAATATGAAGSTAATAAGGAAGGGGAAGGTGATTTAAAATCCTCTTCCATTTCACCCCTGTGCCCATGCAGTACAGCCACATCCTAACRGCTGCATTTTGTCCTATAGGTAAATGCTACAGAGGTGACATAAATYTGACAAAGGGGTTCCTGGTTTGTGGTGCATTGATTCCATTAATTTGACCACAAGGCTCTGGAGAGGGAATTGCACTGCCTACTCATCAATATTTTTCTCTTTTTTTGCTGGAGCCTAGAATCAGGCAAGGCCCTTAAAGAGCTTGTTATAAATGCAGCTCTGGCCTCTGGAGACTCATTCCTGCCCAGGAGTTTGAAAAGAACTATCTTCAACTGAATTAAAAATTTCTCCAAATACATCATGACATTCCAAAATATTGAGCTAGTTCAGATATGCTTCTGGATTTACATGGCCCTGAATAGCTCTTTCTGTCTAGAGGGTTTTCTAAGTTTATTGCAGGCTAATCATTTCAGCCTCAGAGTTGTTAAAGTTGTTAAAGTCCCACAACCATTTAAAACATGAATCAAAATAAACTTCAACAACCATTTAAAACATGAAACAACATATCCATCAGTAAATCCATAAGGCAAATATTAATGAATTTTCTTCTGTGGCATTCAATATCTGATTGCACAGAAACAACAATGACTTATGCAGTGAGGAGCAATCAGAAATTTCTGGAATTCCTGGTGTGATACTTGATAATGACAGGCTACATTCTCCCTGTACTTGCTTTCCTGTTATTAAATCAGCATTCATCAACAACACTTGGATAAAATATATTACACTGCATATATATGACATGAACCCAATAAATATATATATAAAATATGTACATATAATATATGTGCCCCATTATTATGGGTCTGATCACACTCTGAAAAGCAGTGGCCTGAAATATAAATATGCAAAGGCTGATATTGCCCAAGAAGCACAAGATTTAGGCTTCCAGCTCACACCATTATTTATTAGCAATTGCACAAATCATAATTAGGCCTTTTTTTAAAAGCCCACACTGGAGGTTTCATTGCCATTTCTTTACAGCAGCCCTTTATAAATCATTCATCTGGAGGTTTCTCTCCCATGTGCCGTGCAAACATTCCTGTAAAATCCTCTTAATGGAGTCTATGAATCAATGCACAGCCAAGTGTCACAGGTGGAATCGATGGCTCCAGAAGCAAGAGGACCTTTTTAGAGGCAGGTGTCGAAAACCCTGACTGAATTAGAAACTTTAATCTATGGCAGGCACTGAAATTTATGCTCCAAAGAGATAGTTTGAATGTCTTCCCTTTTTTTTTTTCACTGCTACAGGTATAAATTCCTGTCAACAGCTAAAAGAAGGAATGYGAATCCTTTAGGCTAGAAATAAGGCTGGAGGAATATATAACAATAAAATTATACTGGTCCTAAAATACATGAAAGGCAACTGAAAAAAAAAAAAAAGAAAAGGAATTMYCAGTGCTCTGGGSCTRAAAATGCAGAAAGGGATGCACAGGGTGGATCCTGGGAATACTTTTTGGTAGTGAAGGCTGGAACCTTAACCCAYAATTCAGTTATTGAATAGAAATGACCTCATCACCAGTTATTCCTGTATTGTGAGTTCCAGCCCCACTGGAAAGGACAAAGATTCAGTGACATAAGAGGGGCATCACTTGATTCTCCCTGGCCCTCAGAGATGCTGCTCCCCTCACAACCCCACATGAAAGCAGCCCCCAAACCCTCACTTTGGCTATTTCTTCCTGAAATTCCTCCTTATCCCCAATAACTTCAGTTTGCATCCCATATGCCCTACTTTGTACTCTTCCTACTCCCTTCACTAATTTTATCTTTTTGGGTTTTCAGTTAATGACAAAATATGGATTGGGAAAATATTCCATCACTTGTTTTGCCAAGAGTTTATCCTCATCTGCTTTTTCACACAATGAAACAACAATGTTATACATGGAGAAATGATTTTTGAAGTGTAAAGGTACAAAACCCGGACTGTATTTTCTTTTAGCTATTTCTGCCAATTCAAAAATTCTAAGATAAATCAGCATAATTTCATAGGCTTCTTAGGAAGTTTATCATCAAGTAGTCTTAAATAAAACCCTACAATTAATCTGTCTGCTGCTTTTTTTTTTTTTTTTAAACAAGACCTTTTGAAGTCTTGATCACACTAAACAGTGTGTTATTTCCATATTCAAGACACTTGTTTGGGTCCAGGAAATAAATAAGTTTAGAGGTGAAGGGAATAAAAGAAAATCAGTAAAAAACCAGAAAAGCAACTGTATTTGTACTTCAGCTTTTTAGAAAAAAACCCCATGATGTTGTCTCTTTACCCTTTTTTACTCATTAATTAAAGCTGACACTTCCAAAAGCAGTATTAAATTACCTGGGATTTAAGAACTCATCTGCTCTGCTCATCTATTTTAAGTTAAGGTGACCAGACACCAAAGCAGCTGCTGCCTCTAAAGGATAATGGAYTTTAGGACCACGTATCCCATACAAAATGTCATCTTTATCCAGGGATGGAGAAACCTTTAACCCTCAAAAGAACACCTTTGAATCAAGCAACAGGAAATCTTTCCAGCAGCCTTTTCAACATGTTTGAAGAGGGGTGGGGAGAGGAAAGGTTTTAAGGTTTTGTTTCAGGGGTTTTGGTTATTTTTGAGTGTTGAATCACCTAGGAAGCAAATCCAAAAGAAACTGGGATTGTTTTCCAAGGTGATAACACTGATAACTGATAACACTGATAACAGACTCCAGGAAAAGTCTGATGAGGAGAGGCTGAGGGAGCTGGGAAAGGGGCTCAGCCTGGAGAAAAGGAGGCTCAGGAGGGACCTGATGTCTCTGCACAACTCCTGACAGGAGGGGACGAGCTCTGCTCCCAGAAACAGGGACAGGAGGAGAGGGAACGGCCTCAGGCTGGGCCAGGGGAGGGTCAGGTTGGATATTGGAAAAAAATCCAATCACTGAAAGGGCTGTCAAGCTCTGCACAGACTGCCCAGGGCAGCAGTGCAGTCCCCATCCCTGGAATTTTTGAAGGTCGTGTGGATGTGGCACCTGGGGACAAAGGTTAGTGCTGAACACGGTGGTAGTGGACTTGGTGATCTAAAAAATATTTGGACTTGGTGATCTTAAAAATATTTCCCAACCTTAACAATTTGTCTGATTCCATAAAGCTTCTTAGGAAATGATTCGTGTTGCAGCACAGGTCTAATTTTAGCAGATTGGAGGAATTAAAAATAATCCACTTGTTTTGGAAGTCATTTAAGTTGAGGTTGTTATGTAAGTACTTTTATGGTGAAAAAAATACATCAAACTCAAGCCATGACAGAAACTATCACTGCCTAGAAACTGGCTAATTTTTTAATCACCAAATATATATGTATATTTATATATATYTTTAGACACGAACGTGTGTGTGTGTTGTACAGGGAAGAACAAGAATTAAACAGGGATGTAAAGGCCAGAGATAGCTATTTCCCCCTAATTAAGTTTTCAATCAACAAGGCAATCAGCACAGAGCTGCCATCAGTGCTGCTCTGAGAGCATCCCGGGTCCTGGAGCAGGAGCACCGGGCATTCCAGGCTGAGTGCCTTAGGATAACACTCTCCTACACCCCAGTGGTAAAACAGGGACACGGCTCCCAGCAAAGCCTTTCCCTCGGTCAGGATAAGCAAACAAACCGCTCTGGTGAGCACATCCAGGCTCGGGATTTTCCCCTGAATATCCCATCAAACCAAAGGGGATGTTTGCAAATGCTCAGGTATTTATTTCCCAATAGCTGCCAATCAGACTGGAGGTTTCCTCKAGGGAGAAGGATGGAAATGCCTTCATTACAAAGGCAGTCTGAGTGTGGAAAAGGCCAAGTGCCCTGTGCTAGGTGGGGTTACAACAATTAAAGTGCTCTCCTAATTAAGGAGGAGGCCYTGGCTAAATGCCATTGATGCCTCAGGTTTAGCTTTTATATTTTTCAGATTCTGTGCTGCTTTAGTGTGCAGTTCTGAGCTTCATATGAGGGGATAATAAACGCTCTTCACAGACTAGGGAAACAAAACAATTCCTTCTCTAGCTGAGGACCAAGGACAAATGATCCAAATCTCAGGCCCAAGAGCATAAACAATGTGGGCTGAAGAGAGAAAAATAAGAAGGATGGGACTGAATGGGCTAAAGCTGGAATTGGACAATTAACTCCAATATGCAAATGGAGCAGAACTGATAAAAGTGAGAGACCCTGTGAGCGGTCGTGCATTTTGTGACCATTTTTGGTTCATCTTGGGTGCAGCCCTGGCTGGGCTCTTGTGCTGCCCAAGGTGCATCCATTGAGGCCTTTTGATAAATCCCTGCTTTATTCTTTAACTCTGCCCAGCCTCTGCTCTTGGTCAGCCTTCTCAAGGCATCACCATGACACAATTGTGATGTCCTGGGGCCTCATTGAATCCCTACTGGGAACAGGAGGGATCAGATTGTTCAATTAACTCCAGTGGCCTCTGGACTGCACTGAAGGCTCTACRTGGAATAAGATGGAGTTCTCCATGGAGAGGCTGAGCACTTCCAGCCCCTGTGGAGCCTGACACCTCCTCACTAGGGCTGAGCACCCAAGAAGAGTGCAGGGGAGCTTCTCTTTCCTGCACTTGAAATCAAACTGGGGGCTTTGAAAGGAGACCAGGAGGTCTGGCCACCTAAATGCAATAATTGCCTTTGAAATTCTTGATTAAATTGTGGGAGTGATAAAATAAATCCATTCTTTCATAGGAAGCAAAAAATATAAGATTGTTATAATGGAATAGTTTGGGTTGGAAGGGACCTTAGGSATCATCTTATSCAACCCCTTCCATGGGCAGGGACATCTTCCACTACAGATAGAACACAGCACACCCAGTTTGCATTTAAATTTTGCCATTTTTTATGAAGCATCTTAGGAAAAGTTAACATAGAGATGTTTTTTTCCTGTGGTTACATTGTGCAGAACAATGATATGACAATTTAATTGCTGCAATCCACAAACTTTCTCAGCAGAACTGGGTTTGTCCCTACATTTAATGTTTGTTTATACTTGGGTAGTTAGTCCTAAAAAGGACACAATTGTGCTGTCATCTTCAAAGTATCAGAAAATACATATATTCTACAAATCTCCAAAATGCAGCAACAGAGTAATTGACAGCCATGATTATTGTGCCCTCTAGGAACATTCTGGATGACAGATGATGGTAATTTCCTCATAAATCATGTCTAAACCATGAAAAATGCAATGGAACCTCATTTAAGGAGTATGATCTTACCAGGACTAATGGAGGGGGGTAGAATAATTCGGGTCTYCAATGTTTATTTGAGCTTTTAGGGATAGAATCTTCCAGAAGTTGCAAGCATGTGTGTATAGAGAGAAAAGAATCCCATTTCAGATGAGCAGCACCATCTCTTTTGCCTCTCCTGGGTTGCTGTGGTACTTTTCCTGATCCTGGCTGATTGACAGGAGGGAAGAGCTGCAGCTCCCTATTTCAGAAAAAGTTCCTAAGATAGCAGTGAAGGGGTTTTTATTCAGGACTAGAGGAATAAAAGGAAAAAAAGAACATTTTAGACTCTGAGAATCCAAGTGAACAATTCTACATTTTCTACATGCTTTCAGGCTGGAATGTTTTCATTATTTTTAATATAAAGGAATTTTATTTTCTAMTTTTGACTGGATTCGTTGAGTGTGAATAAGGCTGTCCTGCTCCACACTACATTTATATTCTGTGAAAAGCTCACAAATTGAAGTCCAAGTAACTTTTTTTAAAAACATCATTATCTCCCCCATTCCACCTGCGTCTTTTAACATTTTCTTTTCATTATACAGTGTGGTGCCCAGTTGACTCTACAGTTCAGAAATACTTCATTTACAGGGAGCAGTTTGGGGTATTATGGAATCCCAGAATTATGGGGGCTGGAAGGGTCCCCAAAGCCCATCCAGTGCCATGGGCAGGGACACCTTCCACTATCCCAGGTTGCTCCAAGCCCCATCCAACCTGGCCTTGGACACTGCCAGGGATCCAGGGGCAGCCACAGCTTCTCTGGGCACCCTGTGCCAGGGRCTGCCCACCCTCATAGCCAAGAATTGCTTCCCCATATCCCACCTAAACCCATTCTCTTTTGAGTCCATGTCCCCTTGTCRTGTCCCTCCACCCCTTGTGAACAGCCTGTCTCCATCTTTCCTCTCAGCCCCTTCAGGCACTGGAAGGCCACAATGAGGTCAGCCTGAAGCTTCTTTTCTCCAGGCTGAACAATCTCAACTCTCCCAGCCTTTCCTCATGGCTGAGCTGCTCCATCCCTCTGATCATCTTGGAATGGGTGACAAGTTGGAGCCTTGAGCAGATCCACGTTTGGTGGCACACAGGGGCTGCTCAGGGCCACAAGACAAAGGCAAGGAGATCACTTCTTGGGCACAATGTACTCAGGGAAAATCAAATCATTTTCCAATAAGAATAGACTTAAATAATGAGAAAAAAAAAACAAATTAAAACAAAATATTTCCCACCCCTTCTCCCCAAGCTCCACATCACCCCTGAGTGGTGCCAGAGATGGGGAATGGGGGCTGTGACAAGTCCAATACAGCTCCCCTCTGCTGCTCCTTTCCTCACACTCTTCCCTTGTTCTTCAGGGTTCTTCTTCATGGGCCACAAATCCTTTGGAAAAAAACCTGCTCCTGTCTGGGCCTTCCCTGGGCTGCAGGGGAATCTTCTTCCCTCTCTCCTTCACTAGCAAAGAAAAAAAAAATTAAAAAAATAGAGAAAGTACTGTTTTATTTTAAAACTAAAAGCCTTTGAGGACAAACTGCTGATCACTTTACTTTCCTCATCCAAATTAAAAGCAAAAGGACCAAGGCCTTCAGGCAGGATCTGCTGCTTGCATTTGTGATGTCCCAAAAAGGCTCAGAGGGTTTATCATCAGTAAATCATTTCCACCCCTGGAGCACCTTCTCTCATCCCACATCCTCCTCTGTCAGCATCTTCCAGGCTGAACAACCCCTTTTGCCTCCAAGTTGCAGCACTGGAGAAAGGGAAGGGAAGAAAAGCTTTTTAAATAGGAATTGCAACTTTCCCCATTGTTCCTGCAAAAGGCAATTGTTTTAATCTTCAGACATGCTGCAAGGAAAACATCTTTGCAAGGACTTCTGCAAAGATCACAAGGCTTGCAGTGCCTTTTAGGAAGAAAACASATCCTTTCTCTGGGATAACTTAATRAGCATGACAGCTTCATCCAGAACCTGGATTCAGAAGAAGTTTAATGGCATTAGGAACCTTTAGAGCTCCATTAATGTCCCCCATCCTGGAACTGCACCTTACACAGTGCAATGTTCCCTGCACAACTCAGAGAAGAGGCCTGAATAAATCACAGTTCAGCCAAAGTTTAAGCAGGTGAAAGCAGGTTAAAAAAAAACAGTTAAACCTATTTTTTTCCAAATCTAATAAAATTACAGACATAAGTATTATGCGAGTAAAATTGCAATAATTGATACTAATACACTTCCCCCCAACAGACAGTAAAATGTAAGAGTTTCTGTTTCAATGACTTTACTGTTATGTGATAAACACTTAATTTTGTATGCTATGACTATAGGAATTCCATTTCCAAGCGTTTGCTTTTCTGTAAGCACTGGTTTTGCATGATGCTAAAATAATAAAGCAACTGAAGMCATTCCAGAGTTCATAAAACCACAGAATCATGGAATGGCTTGAGTTGGAAGGGACATACATTAAAGCTCATCCATTTCTCARGGACAGGYACACCTCCCACTAAAAAACTCCCAATCTGAGCTGAAGTTGCCCTTATTTGGTGGAGCCACCTGAATCTCCACACTTCAGACACAACTTCTGTGTCTGATCACCAGAAAAAGGTTCAGCAGTGMCACCTTTCATGCTCCATCCACAGCTTGACCCTTAAAAGTGCAGAAAAAGAAAATCTCAGATTCACAGAATAGTTTGAGCTGAAGGGACCTTCCAAGGTTGTGCAGTCCAAGCTCCTTGCAATGAGCAGGGACAGCTGGACCAGTGGCTATTCTGGATCCCTGGAAAGGCCACTTTGAGCCTTCTCTGGGCACCCTGTGCCAGGGCCTGCCCACCCTCACAGAGAAGGATTTCTCCCCAGTACCCCATCTGTCCCTGCCCTCTGGCAGTGGGAAGKRATTCCCTGTGTCCTGTTCCTCCATCCCTTGTCCCAAGTCCATCTCCAGCTCTCCTGGAGCRCCTTTAGYCWCTGGAAGGGGCTTTGAGGTCTCCCCAGAACCTTCTCCAGGTGAACACCCTCAGCTCTCCCAGCTTGGCTTCAGAGCAGAGGGGCTCCAGCCCTTGGAACATCTGTAAACCCAGGATGAAAAGAGACTAAAAAAAAKCCATGAAGTTCATCTTTAATCATCTCCCCTCAGAGATTTCCACTTAAAATATTGAGTTCCTCKAAGTGGGGTACAGGAAATGCAAAGATTTCAACATAAAAGCCCAGTGAAATTAATGCTCCTGCCATTTAAAGCCATCCCTGCTTTGGGACAAGAAGAGTTTTGGGTGCTGAGCTAGAAATGTGCCTTCCACCTCAACACAGGAATCTGCAGGTGCAGCCAGCCCATGCCAAAAAAAAACTTTGGAATGGTTTGTTTGTTTACTGCACAGCACAGTTCAGTCTTGGGCTTCACATCAAACCCAGGGGAGAATCCCTGCTGAGACAAACCAGTGAGGCACCTCTGAAGTGCACATTCCTTTCATATCAAAAGTAAATGCTTTGAGGTTTTGAAAGAATTTAATATTCCAGGACACGTTACTAAAGCCCTAATCCCAATCATTGTCCTCCACAAKGGGAATAAGGAGAATGATGGACAATATCCCTGTACTAAACACAGACTAAGCAGTCACTTGGGATGTAGAAGGCAAAATATTTCGAGTTTGAAGGTCTAAATGCGAAGTAGCAGATGAGGATATGCTTCCCAGGAAAACTCTCAGGCCTTTAGCAGTGTTTGAAGTCCTCTCTTGCAGCCTGTGTGCAAGTCTGTGTACCAGCAATCATCCCTGGAATATTTCAACACTTTGGGAAGTGTCTGAGCACCAGAGATAACCGGAATTTCTCTTTCAGCCTGGAGAAAAGGGAGCACAGCCACCCTAAAGCAAACACAGAGAGTGGTGGGGCTTAAATTGCAATGCAATGGAAGAGTTTGGAATCTCAGCACTTTGAGCCTAAAGAAACCCAGCAGAGGGGAACTGTTCATCTTCTAATTAGGGATGAGGCTCAGGTCAATTCCAAAACTAACTCTGACACAACATTTGCCAAGGTATTGGTTCCTCTGAGGGGGAAAGGAATCTCCAGATCTCTGTGCCCACAGGGAGAAAAAACTAGAATAACCACTGGGAATCACTCTGCTGTACAAAGAGCTGACTTTCTGGCACCAGCCAAAAAATCCTACCATAACAAAAAATTCCTCATGGAATTCAACATGAAGTTCTGGTGCTGCACATGATCTGGAGCAATCCCAGACAGGCTGGGAGAGGATGTCATTGAGAGCAGCCCTGTGGAGAAGCACTCAGGGGCTCAGGTGGATGAAAATTGTGGGCAGCAGCTCCAGGGAGGGGACTGTCCCCCTGTGCTCTGCCCACCTGAGACCCCACCTGCTGCATCCAGCCCTGGGATCCCAGCATGGGCAGGGGGGACTTGGGACGAGGGATGGAGGGACAGAACACAGGGAATGGCTTCCCACTGCCASAGGGCAGGGTTAGATGGGATATTGGGAAGGAATTGCTCCCTGTGAGGGTGGGCAGGCCCTGGCACAGGGTGCCCAGAGAAGCTGTGGCTGCCCCTGGATCCCTGGCAGTGCCCAAGGCCAGGCTGGACAGGGCTTGGAGCKACCTGGGACAGTGGAAGGTGTCCCTGCCCATGGCAGGGGTGGCACTGGATGATCTTTAAGTCCCTTCCAATCCAAACCATTCTGTAATTCGATCATTCTGTAAGAGGGGTAAAAAAAGTATTTCCCAGAATTGATAATCATCAATAGAGAGAATGGACAAAGAGAATTTTAGCCAACAGAATCCAGCTGTTCTGCCTAACCTGTCGCTTGCCCAGCAGCCGAGTTCTCACCAGGTGTTTATGGGGTGTGATCACTGCATTGTGCCAAATGCAGGATCATAAAATGTTATTTTTTAGGGAATAGCTCAATGGGAGTTTGGCAGTGSCGGGTTAACTSTTGGGCCTGATGATTCCAAAGGTCTTTTCCTACCTAAATGTTTTTTTGAAAATTCCAATTATTGGTAAAATAATAGCKGAATTGGCTTACTGCAAGTTACTGGGCTACTTATCACTACAGAAAAACTTTAATCAACTTTAGCAAGAGAACAATAAAATCACCTTTGAGAATTGGCCCTGAAGGAAAAATCAGCTTGTGACCTTGATCCAAAGAAATGTAATTTTACCCTTGACTTCCAAAGGGTCTCAGTTCTACCTGTGATGTACTTAGGCTCTGTTTGGATTCAATGTGAATTATTRCTTTGCTTTTGAGAAATCCATTGGATTCTTAAAGATATTTAGGGARCTTATTTCAGCAGCTGTTTCATCAATATTTGTATAGCTTCAATGGCATAAATGCTGTTCACATCTCCTTCTGAATACTTTCTCCATTTTTATTTTCCTCCAGATTGAGCAAACACATTTAAATTGTTTAAATGACTGCAAAAATTGGATTAAGAATACCAAAATGTACAAAAGTCTAGAAAATGAAAGCCAGGCCTAAAATAAAATCCCACCATATTCCATGCAACAGTGGATGACATATTTCTCTCTCTCTCTGCTTTTTGTAACAMTTATGCAATATCTGCAATAAGTATATGATCTATATATTTAATATATACAYTAAATAGATGCAATAAATGCAGAATATGGCTTCAGCCAGGATTTCCACAGAAACATCTGAGAATATTATGCTGTCCATGTGCCAATAGGAGCACAGAGCTTTTCACATTATTATTTAATGTCAAATTTTACTTTCAAAGAGAAATTYGAATTGGAATTTATGTCATATTAAAAACAGTCCTTCTAACTGTGCTTAGACACCTGAATATTAAACTACCCATTTCTTATCACAATGCAATTCTGTTGATCACTTTCGGGCTGGAAATGTCTTTTCTTCCCTTATAGCCGTTAGCAAAACATTTAAAATAATCACCAAAACTTCCACGAGACAAAAGCCAAGAAAAAACCCTTCTTTACACACTTCCTCTCATTTCCAAGTTAAAATCAGAGCCTTTAATGTTACTTTAACGTGTGTTAATCATGTCATTAATGTTATGACTGACAGACAGAAATTAGTWTAATGGAGAGTTCAGGGTCCTTAAATCAAGACAGGCTTTTGGGTTCTCATGATTAATAGAGCAATACCCCAGCCACATGTGCTCGAGCTGCAAGGGAGGATGGATAATGAGCTCCTGCATCCACTGAAGGAATTTTAAAACCTATGGTGGACTACATTCCAYTGGAGCACATTAGACAGGAATGAATGCGGGATCATTTGTCTGTCATAGCCAATGTTCAAAGGGAAAGTGCAGAGACTGAGCAGGGATATTCACAGCTCCAGCTGTGGGAGGGCTAATGAGATGTGGGATGAATGGGGGGAGAAAAGAGAAAGGATCCCTTGGTAGGTATAAAGATTTCCTTCCAGGCCCAAAGGGGTGTTTGGTGAWGTGCAAGACTTTCCTGGCTGGTGCAGTGTCCACCTAACAAATCCCAGCTCCTCTCCACACCAGGCCTCACTGGAAGGAGCCTGTCTGCACAGTCCTGCCCAATTCTTACAAGAAATTCCACATCAGAAAGACGCTGACACTGTGGTCTCACTGAATCCAGACTGGTTTGGGTTGGAAAGGACCTCAAAGCCCATCCAGTGCCACCCCCTGCCATGACAGGGACACCTTCCACTGTCCCAGATTGCTTCAACAYCACTMCCAGGGATCCAGGGGCAGCCACAGCTCCTCTGGGCACCCTGTGCCAGGGCCTGCCCACCCTCACAGGGAACAATTCCTTCCCAAAATCCCACCCAGACCTGCCCTCTGGCAGTTAAAATAATGCACTATTTTCCTTCTACCATAATTTCTCCAATTTCTCCTGTGATTTCCTTAATTCTTTGTCAAATTACTCAGTCRTTACAGAATTTATGGTGGTGGCGGTGTTGCAGTCCTCCAGGGAAACAGCAGGATCAGTAATCTTCACTTTCCAGAGAGAAAACATGGCCTGGGAATGGTTRTGAGCAGCTCTGTAGAGATGTACTACCAATGACCTGGGGGAATTACAGGTGTAATGTGGTCTGTATGACCCGAGCTGAGTTAGGAAACATTAATTACAGGCATTGAGGCAGTAAATTAGTTTATACACCTTGCTGGTTTTGTACAAAGAGTAATTGTTCTCTGTGTATGTTGCAAAGATAAAAGTCTGAAKTGTTCTTGATATTTTTGGCAATATGAATTGTGTATTTGTGCTAAACYAGATCAATATGTGAAGTGTTTATTTTCTAATGATAAAGTAATTTTCTTCTATTCCTCCTCATTTTCTTATTTTTCTTAGTGATCTTAAGATCCTCYTACTGCTTCCTTTAGTTGGAAATTATGGGATTCTTATCCTGTATACTTTTGCCTCATTCAGACAAAAAGCAGAGTGCCTTAATTATTTTTTTAATTCATAAGCTTAAGACTATATCTTTAGCTTGTAATATGTTACATAATTATTGCAAATCCAGTAAAGAACAGAAATTATAGACTGTATTTCAGCAGATAAGCAAGTAGTGAAATGAAATGAAATGAAATGAAATGAAATGAAATGAAATGAATAAATGAATCAAGTAAAATGGCTTGGTTCAGTAAACTAACTTAAAATGTAATGTGACCCAAAAAAGTCATAGTTTTGTATAAAAAAAGGAAATGCAGCCAAGTAGTTTCTTTCAGATGCAACACTGATTGTGTAGTGGAAAAAGTTACACCAAGTGTGTCAAACTCAAAATAAAAATTCAGGATTTTTTTAAGAATTCATCTTAATAGCCTATAATTAACTCAAAAGAAAAGAAGAAAAAAGAATCCTCCATTAAAAGTAATCATTGGTGAAGGTTTTTGGCTTGYAAAAAGAGCATGAGAAGAGAAGGAAAAGTTGAGGACAAATCAGTTCCTTCCTACTACAACTCTCAGAAAAGAGATACTGTTGCTGGAATTACAGAAGGAAAATGCAGGGAAGCCCTCTAAGAGTCACCAGCCCCACATACAATGAGTTTGGCTCCCAAATAATGAAATTTGGGTACAATCAATACCATATTTAGTGAATTTTTCATGTTACATGAAAGATGGTAATCCAGTGAAGGGTGTAACTCCCACCCTCAGCATTTGGCTGAGGCTCAGGTGAAACACTGAGCAAACCTGGTGACAAAGTGACAGTGACATTGCTCAGCTTGCCTGATCTCTATTAGTTTTTGAAAGCCCCAAACCTTTCACCCTGTTAAGAATTTGGATAGAAAGGGGAAAAGTCCCTGACAACTGCYATAAGACAATTACAGACTAACTCACCTCCAGGAAAAGTGTTTTTGTAACTTCTAATTGGAGATTTAGTTAAGATCTGAATCAAGAGGGTTTATATTCCTTCTGCATATTCTKTTTTAATTGCTTTTTACAGGCTGGCTGGAAGTGCCATGAGGTACAGAGTTATAATTTGAAGATATTATAAATTTTCCTTTGGGGAGTGGAAAAAGCCAGCAGAGAGGGGAGCAGAGAGAAGGCAGTGCTCCAAAGGAACTGCCTCCWTTCCTCTGGGAATTCAGTGCAATGCTGCCTTTACCCATTTTAAACTCATCCCTTTGTTCAATTAGTGGAAGGTGCATTTTTCCTTCTTTTCCCTCATTTTATGTGATCAGCCAAAAGAGAGGACCTAAAAAACTGTTAAAGGCAAAAATGTACCTTGGGCTTAATGCAAATGAGAACTGGGCTCTGCATTTTAATYAGTGAAGCCTGTAAACTTTGTTCTTGCTCATTAGCTGGAAGATGTGTCAAGATGTGGAAGTGCAATGGACACTGACAGTAAATGAGGTCCAGGGGCCTTGGGGCTGCATCTCAATTTCCCAGTGTTTTAGTTACTCTTTGCAGCTTCTGCTATGATACAGCAGTGATGATAGCAGCCAGGCTAGGCAGAAATTACTGTAAAAGCTGTAACTTTTATAATGAATCCCAAGWTCTTACCAGAGGTTGTAATAATATCCTTAGTACTTCCACAGCCCCTCATAAAAAAACATTGCGCGGTGAGRTGTTCTCTATTAAATTGTTAGACAATCTTTTATTAAAACAGTCTGAAAGCTTCCTGGAAAGATTAAAATGAAACAGTGAGGTAAGTTTTAATCCTGGGCTGTTGGTAAGGTCACCAGTTGGGAGGATAACCCATTTTACAGGCAGGTGCAGTGCTGAGGGAGGGAGCCCATAACAGCGTTAGCGCCGTACAACCCGCAGCGCCTCATAAGAGAGTTTGGTGTGCCTCAGCAAAAATTCATTCCAGAAGAATTCAATCACTTCTTGGGAGAACTTTCTGATGTGAGAAAATAATTGAGTGCTTGACATCCAGCTCCAGAGGTCAACCACTGAAAAGGCAATATCTTGGCAATAAATTGGGATGAAATTGTCGAATTTGAGTTGCGAGGCGAGTTTGCGGTTTTATGGAGCAGATGGCTCAGATGGTGTGGGGTTCAGGGAGTGCTTTCCACTCAGACAATAGCACACCAGAAGCAACGTGTTTGTGGGGGTTTTCCCATCCTGGTGGGTTTTAAATTAACTATTTCAGACTGAGTTGAGCACTGCAGAAGCAGGCTGAGCTGGAGCTRCACTCGAGACAGAACAGATCTGCTTTTTTAAATCAATCCCCCTGGTCCACAACTTTGTGTGCTTTTTCTATAGGCAAAAAATGGGTCTAATAAAAAATATTATCTCCTTTTCACAGCATGGCCTATTATACATTTAAAATTATCATGGCTATAGTATCATAGAATCATTAAAGTTGGAAAAGACCATACACTTCATTTTTCATAACCTTAACCAGAGGAGGCTGTTTCTTCTCCTTTGGGATTAGAGTAACATTCAGTGTTGACACCTGTGACTTTTTTCTTGCAACTCCCACTGTGAGAACAGCCARGAGGAACAATGTGAAAAGCCCTTTTTTTGTAAGAACCCTCAATTATTTTCCATGGCATTTCAAGAATCCTGTAATTCAACTTTCAAAGTTTGTTGTAGAATCCAAACCCAGAAACTATCAGTGCAAATACTACATCTAATTTTCCTGTCACATTCACCTCAGCACAGGAAATCAATCCAGCAGGAAGGGGAAGATTTGAAAATAGATGGCAGTGGCAATCCAATAAAAACCATAAATAAACAGAGGGGAAACACCCTGTGTCAAGTGTGGATTTTCAGATTTACTAAATATATCTAAACAAACCTGCATTGTGATTTGGGTGGCACTGAGATCACACTTTCACAGCAGATAAATTCAAAACTGGGAAGAGGAAAGAAAAAAAATAGTGAAAAAAAATTACCCAAAATTCTTGAAATCACTGGTAATAATAATAATAGTAATCATCATCATCATCATCATCATCAACATCATCATCATCATCATCACTGTGATTTTATCAGACTGGTAAATTCTAAAAACCTAATTAATAAAAAATATCATGGTAACTACATTTTGAATGTTTTTCCCAAAGGTTTTTTGAGTAACAGAGTTGCTGGGGGCTTTCTTTGTTTGTCTGCTTTTTGCTCAAGAAATCCACAGTATCCAAAAGAGTCCTCCAAGGATTCAATAATGCAGACAGTTTCTGCTCCAAGTACTTCCAGCAATTGTTGGCATCTTTTAGGACTGTCTGGCTGGAATTTATTAACATATATAGCCAGAGCTCTCTCCTCTATTGAAAGGCAATATAACACACGTTCCCTGACAGATTAAAGCAAGCTGCACTATAAATTGTGCAGATTGAGCCCTCTTACACGGCTTATCCTAATCATAGCTCTGCCATTTGCTTCTCATGACAGGATAAAAATAAAAGTACCATAAAACTAAAATAAAATAGACAGTCTGCCATTCCTCCTTTAGAAAACATTTGTCAGAATCTCTTCAAAAATAATTGGGAAGAAAATGTGCTGAATTCTACAATTTATTGAGTCATTTTTAAAGCTTGTCCAGGCATGTTAAAAGGCTGCATTCTTTATATCAGCTAGCTTGGGAGAGGATGTATTTTACATTGTCAAAACCCTTTCAGAGTTTGCTTTTTTTTTACCCTTAAGAATAAGTTTCCCCTGACTTTAAACTTAAATATTTATCCAGTGAGCAAGAAACAGTGAAACATTTAGGTTCACTCACCGTGCCAGCCTTCAGTGATCTAAACCCTGCTTTCTCCTGCAATTTTTCTATAGTCTCACAATTTACTTCTCTTTTTCCCTTTCTGCAGTGTCTGCATTTGAACTGTTGCTGSTAAGGAAAGCTGTGTGAAAGTTTTCTGGTTTTGGAAAAACATAAGCTCTACCAGCATTTTGTAAGGTTTTGTCATAAAAAAGGTGCAGTTTTGTCAGCCACACAGTATTCATCTAAAATAATAATTTACATCAATCCCWAACTGCTGGAGTCACTTCTGTGGCACTTCAGTTCCTTCTCTGTCCTGTCCCTGTGTTCAGGAATCTGCACTGGCAGCCTTCCTTACACACTTACACCTTGCACACCAGCTGCTCCAGAGAAACTGAGCAGCAGGGTTGGTGCCAACCAGGGCCCAGCACAGTCAAAACCCTGCAGTGGCACCAAATCAGCAAAATAGTTGAAGCAGAGAGTGACAAAGGCCGCCTCACTGTGCTTGGCTTCCCTAGAGTTTGTCACAGCTGATGGGATGAATGCCTCAGCCAGGAGCTACCAGCAGGGCAGGGAGGTGAAATGGAGGAGCAGCTGTGAGACTGAACAGGACTCTCTGCCTCATGTGCAAAACRTCTGGTGACATGGAGGAGACTCAGGTTATAAATACAGGAGCCCAGTTAGGCACCAGAAATTGGTCACATGGACCAGGCTGGGAAATGCACAGGAATGAAGGAATGGTGCTGGAGGAGCTCAGCACCAGCCTCAGTGAGCTGCAGGTCCCTTTGGCTGAGCTCAGSAGGATTTTCCCTGTTCCCTTTGCACACCCTGGCAAACAGGGAGCCTTTCAGCCCACAGCATTCCCCTGTGTGCCAGCACCAAGCCATTCCCAGCCTGGCAGGGCTGGGCTGCCACCCCATGTGCTGCAGCTGCTGCCAGGCCTGTTCAGGATCCCGGGCAGCTCTGGTCACACATTTCTTCCTGGCCATGCTCGATTTGGAATCAAGCCTGGGACTGCAGAGACAAAGCCAGCAGCTGCTTAGCCAGGAACCCCAAGGACAGGCAGTGTCCAGGCAGTGGCATCCTGCAGTTTCAGCTGCTGTTGCCAAGCACGTGTCCTCCCAGGCTCGGTGTCTCAGTAGATTTCCAGCCAGGCAGCCAGAGCCGCATTTGCAAATGCATTGTAGTGCTGCAGCACCTCTGGGGGCTCCTGGCACAGCGAGTGGGATCCAATCTCCTGCAGGAAAATCCCTGTGTGCCTCCCAACCATTGTATTGCTTATCAATTCCTGTGGTTCTAGAGAGCTCCCAGAAAAGTAAAGTACATCTTTGTAATGCTGTTAAACATTCTTCATTCTTCTTTCTTCACATTTCTGGGAACTCAGATYTAAATGTGCTAGCACAAACTTAATTGTGATTTCATAAAAAAACTGACTTCTGAGTCCTTCCTCCAGTGCATCATGTTACACAATTTTTTTTTCCACCATATGGGATTTTACCTAGGAGTCAGCCCCACTAATTATTAGCAAAGGATTTCTCAAGTTAATCATCTTCTTAGAAGACTTTTGGGACCTTAACCAAAAGGTGTTTACTGCAGGGCCTTTTGAAATGCAAATCACTTTTGCAAACTTCAGAAAGCCCCAAATTCTATTTGGATTCATTTGTAAATAGTTAAAGATCAAAGTCCCTCCAACTTTGAAGGAAGATACAACATTTTTTGTTCCAAAATGTTGATTTATTTTCTCCACAAACTTTCACAGCAGTGTTTGGTCTCATACTTTTTGGTACCTGCAAACAGCAGTCAGAAATCCTTCTGGCTGTTTCTCTAATGATTAATGAGTTGCAAGATGCATTTCTTTATTTCATAACCTTTACTATCACAAGAGGTCACTCAATCTGTGAAGGTGACAGCTTTGGATATAACTTTACAACATTAAAAATGTGTGACCCACAGTAAATTACACAACTTGTTCTTTTTGTGGGCAGTGCTGTCAGAGTTTTTCATCTGTGGCTTGTCTGCAGACCAGGAGAGCTCTTGCAGCCCCATTTGTCATGTAGAGAGAGCTCCATGGTGGAGCCCGTTAAAAAATTCTCATGGACCACTTTGTCAGAAGTGAAGTGTCTGAACTTATCCATTACACAAACTCAGGAGGAACTGAAGCTGCTTGAAAATACATCAAGCCATTTTTATCCAGACCCCTATTTGAAGCTTGCTCCTAATATGCATTAGAGAAATTATTCCAGCCTGCAAGTTCTGGTGCCATCTGGACGAATTAATTTCAACCCGCTCCCCCTGTTACAGTTTCAGACATAATGATTCAGTTGTTGGTACATTGATTTTCCAGCTTCTTTTTCACTCTTCACTGAAAAGAAATGGCASTGAAGGTCTATGTGTACAGTATGGACTATTTAAAATACTGGACACAGCTGAAGTTGTTATTTGTAACTGTTGTGACACACAAAGGTACCTCCTGCTGCACCTGTGGGAAAGGTTTGGGTTGGAAGGGACCCCAAAGCCCATCCAGTGCCACCCCTGCCATGGGCAGGGACACCTTCCACTATCCCAGGCTGCTCCAAGCCCCATCCAGCCTGGCCTTGGACACTGCCAGGGATCCAGGGGCAGCCACAGCTTCCCTGGGCAATGCTACAGGATGGCTGAACCATCAAGGTTGGAAAAAAGACCAATGAGTCCAAGCTGTGCCCGATCCCCACCATGTCCCCAGCCCAGAGCTCTGACTGCCCTCCTGGGACACCTCCAGGGATGGGGACTCCAACACCTCCCTGCGCAGCCCCTGCCAAGGCCTGAGCACCCTTTCCATGCAGAAATTCCTCCTGGTGTCCACCCTGAGCACAGCCTGAGGCCGTTCCCTCTCCTCCTGTTCCTGGGAGCACAGTCTGACCCCTCCAGCTGTCCCCTCCTGTCAGGAGCTGTGCAGAGCCACAAGGTCCCCCCTGAGCCTCCTTTTCTCCAGGCTGAGCCCCTTCCCAGCTCCCTCAGCCCCTCCTGGTGCTCCAGACCCTTCCCCAGCTCCYTTCCCTTCCCTGGACACGCTCCAGCCCCTCAAGGTCTCTCTGGCCACGAGGGCCAGAACTGGACACAGCACTGGAGGTCCCTCAGCAGGGCCAGCACAGAGGGACTGTCATGACAAGAGTSAGGCATTTCTACATATCAAAACACCATTGAAGTGCAAAAAAAATGTTTTATCAAACTTCAGCCTATGATGGTTTGCTTTTTTCTCTCTTCTCAGAGCTTCATTTAAAAAGTAAGTGGAAAAGGTCAGTAATAATAAAAAGGAGAAAAATTCATTTTAATGCCCAATTTATCCTAAAACTTGGATAAAATTTATCCTAGAACTCGGTCACTCAAATACTGAGTAGAGGGGTGTTTTTTTTAGTCCTGTCCAAGTCACAGATGCCAAACTCTGTAGATTAGGCCAGCAAGAATTTCAGGAGGCACTACAAAAGTGAGGTCAGAGATCAGAGGAGAAAAGAAGAGGATATAAACCCCAGGTCATTCCCATGCATGGATAGGAGCCTGAGGTACCAGCTATAATTAGCTGGGACTAGAAAGCATGGCTGACTTTCCTGCTGGAATAAATGGGCACAGACCTGCCAAAGCCAGCACACCTATGACATTTACACTAGCAGAATACCTGACCCACATTCCCCCTGGTCCCTTCATWTTGCCCTGCTAACTCCATCATTTCCATCCACCCTGCTGCCATCCTTAGTCCTGCCTCTCCATCCTCCCACCTCCCAGCTTTTGTCACAGTAACCCCATTTARAATCCATATTTACCTTCCTTACTGGGGGATGGAGCACATGGATTAGCATGATTCCAAAAAGATAATTTCAGGGACACATCTCCTTCAAAGAGYAYGTGAAAAATGGTGCAGTAGAGCTGGYAAGATACTTCTAAAAAAGCCAGAAAAGACAGTTAGTGCTCAGCATGGGGGGAGGSAGGGTGGAAAGGTTAATACACTCCACAGAGCCATTGCTTAAATTAAACCTGCCCTTTGAATGCTGCCTCACCCCAAGARACACCGGATACTATCTCAAATTGCCTCGGCCTTGCTTTCTTCTTCTCTCCCTTTCATCCATTCAGRGAGTCCTGACTCCTGTCAAAGGCACCTGGCAGAAAGATTGAACTCCAAAGCGTTCCCAGAAAAGAACTTAGYTGAGCTTTCTCCCTCTCCACCCCTCTCTCTTCCCCTCTCCCACACATTTTTCTGTTCACACCTTGGCTGCAAGCTTTCAATTCCTGAGCAGGAACGCTCAGCCACAGCTCTTCCTGGAGACAGCAAAACACTGGCAGGCACCTGGGAAACTTAAGGAGCAGGGAAAGACTAAAGCAGGAAGAGAGGAAAAGTGAGCAGAGCTTGCTCTGGTTGCACAAGTTCAGCTGAGCCTTGGTGCTGAGGTSAAGCCTTGAGAAGGCTGYCCTAGAACAGAGGCTGGGCAGAGTTAAAGAATGAAGCAGGGATTTATRAAAAGGCCTCKATGGATCCACCTTGGGCAGCACAAMAGCCCAGCCAGGGCTGCACCCAAGATGAACCAAAARGGMCACAAAATGSACAACTGGTCATGGGGTCTGAGACTTTTKTAAGTTCTGCTCCATTTGCACATTGGAGGRAATTGTCCAATTCCAGCTTTAGCCCATGCAGTCCCATCCTGCTTGGTTTTGTCTCTTCAGTCCACACTGTTCATGCTCTTGGACCTGAGATCTGGATTGGTTGTTCTTGGTCCCCAGCTAGAGAAGGAATTGTTTTGTCTYTTTATTCTATGAAGAGAGRTTACCATTCCCTAATATGAAGCTCAGYCRCACACACTAAAGCAGCACAGAATCTGAAAAATATAAAAGCTAAAACCTGAGGCATWAGAGGCACATGGAAAATCAAGGGAGCATAAAGAGTTTTCTTAATAGGGAAACWCTGCACAGCATCTGAATAGTTCTCTAGGGAGGAAATTACTCAATGCTTTCATTGCTTGCTGAAATTGGAGAGCTCATCTTGTGCTCCAGCAAATCCTCTGGGTGTGTCTTCTTTTCTCCTTCTTCTCACTTGCCCTTCTCCCAGAGGTCACAGAATCACAGAATAMTCTGAATTGGAAGGGAACCACCTGGATCATCCAGTCCAGCCCCTGGCCCTGCCCAGACACCCCAACAATCCCACCCTGTGCATCCCTGGGAGCGTTGTCCAAACCCTCCTGGAGCTCTGGCAGCCTTGGGGCTGTGCCCATTCCCTGGGGAGCCTGGGCAGTGCCCAGCACCCTCTGGGGAAGAACCTTTCCCTGAGATCCAGCCTCACCCTGCCCTGGAACAGCTCAAGGTCCAGCCTCACCCTGCCCTGGAACAGCTCAAGGTGAGGCAATCAGGAGCTTGGACGAAGTTGTAAATAAACTTCACAGCCTCAGACTTCCCATGGGCATCCAGGAGGCCACGTGAGCCACAAGAGGCTCCTCAAATTGTAGGATTTCCAAGAATTTCCAAACTTCCTAATACCCACATCATAGCTAGCGCTTCCAAGATAATTATGAACTGACAAACATCATAAAGTCCAATTGCTGGGATCTGAATGGAATAATCAATCTCTAATTCAAGAAAATTGCCACACTTACTCACAATAATTAAATATTATGTGCATGTATAATTAATACATGTCTAAACCATCCAGAACAACAAATCCATCTTCATTTCAATTTAACAACAGAGGGCGTTTAAATGGAAGCTGATTGATGCAATGGAAACTGATGGATGCAATCACAGTGTGTACCTTTTTTTTTTTTTTCCCCATTTCTTGAAAGCAGTTCTTTACAAGCTCATGGCACTGAGAAACTCCACTTCCATGGGAATTAATGGCAAAATTCCACATGGGATTAGCATGACAATGGATACTGACAGCACATACCCAGGGCTTTGAAAACTCCATCCTGATGTTTCTTCAGGATGTGTACAGGCTCTCACAGTGGGAATTTTCATATCCAGTGCCTCAGTTATCTGGGATTTTATACTCAAGCTATTACCAGCTTTACAATGGCTGCAAGCATTGGGCAGAGATTCCTGGGAATCACACCTGATCCAAGCTCAAATTAATGCAGGAAGCAGGCTGGCTTCCATTCACACTGACTGCATTTCAAATGGGCCTTCAGTGCATAATGATTAATATTTCGCTATAATTATTTGTTCCAATTAAATGTAGCATGATTAAGTGACATTTTCCCCTGTGAAGCTAAACTGCATTTTTTTCTTAAAAAAGAAGCAATGATAAAATTAATTAAGGGAGGTTTGACTTGCTTATTTTGCCATTTAAATTGCTCTTCTTTTTCCATTGCTAATTGAGAAATTTAATTTCTCCAGGATAGTTCTATTGTACACAAAAGAGRTTGCAATCTGGTAATTAAAAGAAAAAGGAATATTGCTCCCCAGAAACATAAAAAATAGAGAAAAGCCATTCAGAATAATAAGACCAATAATAGCTCCTGTTGATTTGGTCACAGCTTTAAATTTGACAATAAGTTCTGAATACTTGGTTTATGAAAGATATCAGATACAACAGCAGGAAAAAATAGACTCTTTGTACCTTTATTTGAAATTTCCCTGAAATAAAAGTTGAGTAATGTGAAAGGTGCCTAAAACCCCCCACATTTTCTTAGTATTRTTCTCAAGAACATTGGCTTCTGAAGAACTGTCAGAGTTTTTTTCTGGAAGAACCTCAATTGTGACTCCTGACCAGACAAAGTTCTCTTCAGCAGAACTTTTCACAGCAGAGAAGTTCCAACTTGCTCTGGAATTCCATTCCCTTGGATATTCATTATCTTCTGGCTGATATTTTTAAACCTGCCTATGGGATTTGGATGCCCAATTCCCATTAAAATTAAAACGGGAAATGAGTAARCAAATTAAGTAATTGAATTAAAATTAATGAGAGCTGGGCATCCATATCCTTAAGGCAAGTTTGAAAATTCCAGCCAGTCGAGTTTTAGGACAATGCCTACATTTCAGGACAAATATGTGTGCTCTGGATGGGCCCTGACCTACAGGAAACAGGGAGAGCTGTTTCTGCCAGACAGTGGGAAACACTTCTGTCAGTGGAGGAAAATGTCTCCAAACACTGACCAGTGCTAAAAAATGACAGAATTAAACCCCATATATATCTGCATTCAAATCCCAGGCAATGGCTGCTCATAATTCACATAATAAGGGCTATCAGAGCATGATTTAGAGCTGCAGTTTGATTTTTAAAGAGGGATTGTCATAATATATTTAAACATTAGTATATACTATTATTCAGAGCTTCCCACAGATTTCCCTGTCACTTCAAACATTATTATTTTATATTACTYGAAGAGATCAATCAGTTCCATTTAATATATTTAAAATTACTGATTTTCCCCCCCATACCCTGCATAGCTCTCCTGTCATAAAAAACAGGCCACAAAGTTTATGGGTCAGCAAGGAGCTGGCTAATAACATAAATCATAGATTTGTATTAGCYCTGGAAGTAGGATTTGTGACTCCCAAAAGTATTTATACTTTTGCTGACAACTAAAATCATGCAGCAATAGAGATCTGTGGCAGCATAATGGACTTGGGCTTACTTTGTTTTGCAGTTTTTAGAGTGAACTCTCATTTAGCAGAAGACTTTAAACTGAGTMTTTAACTACCCCACTCTCATTTTTGCTACATGGATGTTCAGGGATCTCCCTACCAGTCAGCCAATTCTTAAAACAAACTCCCTTCATGTCACAGCAAAGATGTCAAATTTCACTGGCACAKACAGAATTCTTCTGAGAGTTGAAGGTATGGCAAAAGTGAAACCTGTGTTTTATCAAAGAAAAGAACTTTCTATTAAGTAATCCAAGTATTGATGGAAATTTAATAGTTGGCCAAGCAATATATAGTTAATGCCTTAACACTGACAGTTCTCTCTGTAGGCAGAATTTCAGATTTCCTTCATGCCTCTCAAAGAGTCTCTTGATCTTCTGTAACCCAAAGTGCACATTGGCAAAGCAGCTCCAGGTGAATCACTGCAGGCATATCCCAAAATCCTGGATGTGCCCACATCTTGTGCTACCCCTGGAAGGGGTGGCTGAGGCCAGCTTGGAGGGGGCTTGGAGCAATCTGGTCTGGGGCATGAAAACCATCCCATTCCACTCCCTGCCCTGCAGGGTCACCTTCCACTACTCCAGGTTGCTCCAAGCCCCATCCAGCCTGGCTTTGAGCACTTTCAGGGCATAGCTTGTAGGTGTTCTCCTTCCTAATCCATTTAGGTGCAAATCCAAGAACTGCTGGTGGAAAAAAAAAATTAACAAATTTTAGGGAGTTTAGGAAAAATCCTGTAAAAACACAAAGGTTATTCACTGTCCTGTGGTAATCTGTGATATACATCATTATTAGCCACATCTCTCTGTTCACTGCKCTGAAATTTCTCCAGCTTTCTCTCCTTCTGCTCCATGTTTTATTAGTTTCTTTCTAATTTATCACCACACACATCCAAACAAGAAGCTGTGTCCTATTAAGCACTTTACAGGATTTACATTATACAGCCATTACTGGAAATGTTGAGTGTCATTAATAAAACTGCTGCTAATTTTAAATAAACTCCACCGTTTCACAGAGAAACATGAGCAGATATAAAACTTGGGAAAAAAAAAAAATCAGATTTATAATGTCATAAAGGATAATTACCYAGAACATTATCAAGGCAAAATTTCTTCTCTTCTCCCTGTAATTAGRGTCCAAGGATCTATTTAGAACTTCTGCTTCCTCTAGGTAACATAACAGTGGTTTGGAGGATACACAGCACAACTCACTGATGTAGATCTGGAGGGGAATTTCTATGAGGAACAGCTGAGGGCACTTGGCTCGTTCAGCCTGGAGAGGAGGGGACTGAGGGGAGCATAAATGTGGATTGCAGGACACAAAGGAATGGCTGGAGCTGTTCCAGGGTAGGGTCAGGCTGGAGCTCAGGGAAAGGTTCTTCCCCAGAGGGTGCTGGGCACTGCCCAGGCTCCCCAGGGAATGGGCACAGCCCCAAGGCTGCCAGAGCTCCAGGAGGGTTTGGACAACGCTCCCAGGGATGCACAGGGTGGGATTGTTGGGATGTCTGGGCAGGGACAGGGGTCAGACTCCATGATAAAACATAAACAGTAAATAAAACAAGAAATTAAAATAAATAGAAAATAAACAGTCTCCCAAATAACTTCCACTTCAGCTTTCAGCAGGTCCAAAGGTTATTTGGTTTTTTGTTTTATTTAAGAATCCCTGCACAGGAAATGTTGACACCCACCAACAGCAAACCCCAAARGAAGCCTGGCAGTTGTCAGGTACAATAATCACAGAAGAAAGGCGTGAAAATTTCTCCTTTAGAATGTCTGCATTGCACTCCCAAGTGGCTCTAAGTTGTTGCAGGTGTTCTTTGCAGTGCCTGTGTTAATTCTTCACACTGCCTGGTCCGGGCACTGCCGCGTGCTTTATGTGTGATGGGAAGAAGAGGGGYAAATTACATTCTCAGCCAATTCACATCACCACTTCCCTAAATTCCTGGGAGACACTGGCAGGGTAGGATCTGCCACAGCAGCCTCTCCTGGGAGAGCAGCAGTTAAATGTCCATAGATGTTGTTGTGCTCCAATGCAGGCTGATCCTTAGGGATGACACTGGCACTCACTAAGCTGTTACAAGCCTGTGACAAACCTCCAGAGACCTTTATTTACTGCACTGTTATTCTTCCCAGAGCCCAGATAATTGGAGCAATCCAATTTACAGTCTGTCTGACAACAGTCAGACGTGTTGGGGTGTTAGAGGGGACCTTTGACGTGACCTGGCAGTGAACTGTATCTGTATTTCAGGAGAGGTTAAAGCCAAGTCCAATCTGCATTTTCCCTYGGGAACCTTATGGTACTTTCCAAACCACACACTTGTCCCATATTTCYCCCTTGCTCCAAACACCAGCTGATTTATTCACTATACATGCTGCTTAACTATTTCTTTCCAGCTGTTTCACGTGTGCCTGTTGCTTTTCCACAAGCAAATCCTGAGGCAGTGTCCTTAGGAAACCAGCAAAAAATTATTGCAGTGGCTGTGGTGGAAAGCATTTCCTTCTTGCTTGCACACTGGCTCTCTCTAGTCCTGTGTARTGAGGGCACTTTCAATTTAATTTGGGAATATTGGGCAGAATGGAGGCTTTGGASAAGGTTTATTAGGGTGAGCCTCCTGCTGGGTCACACCTAAATCCTTCCCGGGGGGGCTCTGGATGTGTTGGCTGGATCCAATCCTGTAGCCATATTTTCTGAAAAATCCTTTTGCTAGGATTTTTTCTCCTGGGAAGCTGAGAGGCCTCAGGAACAAAATGTAAGCAATGATTATCTGCTGCTGTGGAATGCAACAGGTGCATCTGTGATTGGCTCATGTGGTTGTTTTTAATTAATGGCCAATCACAGTTAGCTGGCTTGGACTGTCTGAGAGTCACAAGCKTTTGTTATCATTCCATTTTCCATTCCTTTCCATTCAAGCCTTCTGATGAAATCCTTTCTTCTATTCTTTTAGCATAGTTTTGATATAATATATATCATAAAATAATAAATCAGCCTTCTGAAGCATGGAGTCAAGATTCTCATCTCTTCCCTCATCCTGGGACCCCTGTGAACACCACCACAAAATCCCAGCCCCAGGCTTGGTTTGCCTCAAGGATTGTAKAGGTGTAACTGAGCCTTTGGATGGGATGGAAACCCAAACATAGTTATATGAATAATAAAATTATTTCTTTAAATTGGTGATGATAATCAATACCTTAATCAGAATTATTTACTACAAAGTGTAGACAGATCTAACTATGAGCACAGTGCACTATTTATTGAAGCAGTGATATTAAAGCCAGAAAAACAGTTATTAAGTTGGGAATGATGTCACTRACTCATCCCAGTGACAAATCTCTTTCCTCAGCCCCAAGGAGTGGCCTTGAGAGTGTCCCCACTCCAGGGAGGAATCTCCACACACTCCTAGAAGGGGGGTGATAGACCCTCCTGTTACAAGTGGGCTGGGTTTTTATGGCCTAAAGTTGTGCCAGTGTTTCCCATGAATTCATTTGACAGGCAAATGCTGAATATTTAAAAGTGCTAAGCAAACTARTCAATAACAGAAGGGCTCAGTCTGGATTTCGGCTTTACATCAGCAGATTTTTTTCCCAAGTGTGTGCACACAAGACCAAAAAAACAGCCTCACATTGACTAATATTTATTAATCAGCAGTGCCTGAAACCACTTAAAAGCTGAAAAACAGGCATCTGAAAGAGCTTTTTCCTCAGTCTCAATAAAAATATCTAATAAGGAATAATTTTCCCAACAGGGAGCCTGTTTTAAAAAGCTTGCATGTTCTTCCACCAGCTCTGCATTCTTCAGAGGTTTCTCCCCATGTTTCTCCCTCTCCCAGAGCTTTTACACAAAAAGGAGAAGAAAGACAATCAGGTTTTGGTGAGATTTATTTTTGTAGCCTCAGAAAATGATAAGTCAGGTGTAATCATGCCTGAACTGATCTTACACACCTTGACCATGCCTTTGAAAATCACAGCGTTCAGTAGATCTTAGTTGTGTGGAGCTGACACAAAGTTCAACTCATTCCAGCTGCACCTCAATGGAATATCCCTCACTTTTCCCACTGTGTCTCTGTGTTTTGGGCAAAACACAAACAGATTTCTGTAAAATTTACACAGATTTGTGAAAAATTTACAGACACTATGGAAAAATACAACAGAATCATTCAGTTGGGAGGAACAGGCAGTGTTCATCCTATCCAAGCTCCTCACCAGTTCAGGGCTGATTGACAGATTTGTGAACCAGCAAAAGAAATTTTATGCCAGAAAAGGACCTTTGAACATCAGGGTAAGTCTTTTTGGGTCTGCTGTTCCTACATCACAATAAGAAACCAAGTGTTCCAATGTCTTATTTCYCTTATTATGAGATCATAGAAATAGTTCTTTTCTTTCAGCATTTTTCTTTTTATGGGTACAAGCTTATCAAGCAGTCAATCCCTTTCCTTTCACCTCCTTACATTGTCACRTAAACTTAGGCTAAGCATAAGTCAAAATAGCTCCATACATTTATTTTTATTACCAAAAAGCCTTGAAYGCTCACGAAATGCAACACTTGCTGTGGAAATGCTGGAGGGTTTCATACTGGCATAGTCACTGTCTCTAAAACTTACCAACCTGACATAATGAAAATTGTAATGAAACACTCTATATAAAAGCACAGCATTGAGACTGTGATTTTTATTAAAAATAGTACTTCAGGAAGCAGTCAAATTTGAAGTTACAGTAATTAGATTATTCAAGTCAAATTGCTTGTTCTAGAAAGCATGAGTAATGAAAACACTTTTGTTACATTTTAATTTTTATGCAKGTCAAATATTTGTTTCAGAAATTTCCCAGATATAATAAAAAGGCATAAAGCCAGAAAGGAYCTTTAAGAGCAAAACACAATTGTTGAGCTGAACCTATTTCTRCTCCAGCTTTTTATTTGTTTGTTTTTCCTGTTTTACCAACAATTCTCACCTTACTATTGCATGATTTTTCACTTTAGCAAATGAACCAGAGCAATCAATGAGCTTTACTGTCCTTCTYAAATCTTTGGAATCTCAGAAAATTCCAGCCACAGACATTGAGCAACTTTCTCAAGGTCACAGAAGGAACTGGGAAATTATTTGAGTCACAGTCCAATAGCTTGGACCTCCTCCCTCAATAGACCTCATTAATAAAAACTGGCTGAATTATATTAATAGGAATTAATTTTTTTTCCAGGCTGGAGCTGTGTTTGATAGGAATAGGATACAACTGGCTCTCTGTGGCATTCCTAACCCTTAACTATAACGTGTGTGTGTAAGGCTGTGACAAATGAAAGGACTCACGTGAGCATTGTTCTGAGAGAAAAATTAAATATGTAGGTCAAGAGGCAAGCAAAGACACACCAGGTTCATGCATTTGGACCACACAGGAGAAGTGTTATTTGTTTATTTTGTATTGTTTTATTTGCTGTGCCACAACAGGGCTTTTATACAGGCTCTCCCTCATGCCTAATAATTAATGAGTTTATGATGATTATGGTGTAACAAATGAAATTCACTCAGCATCCTTTAACATAGCATCATGATGGTCCCTTTGGTTCCATTTTACAGTTTGAAACTTCTATTCCAGTTTCCTGCTCCTTTTTCTGCCAGCCTTTTCTACTCAGTATTGTGCATTCTGTGCCAATTAATCAGCAAATTAATGCCATGACTAAAGTTCCTTTGCTTTAGCTTAGAGATCTCCCCTCTAGATTTCCTTTACCTTCCTCTCRGAGCTGATGACAACCCTTATCAGATTTATTACCATTGTCAATCAGTAGATTATGAGCATTCACCTGAGACAAGAGTTCCTCACCAAAGCAGACAGGTTCTTCACCAAAGCTTCATTTCTCCTGCTAAGAGCCTGGCTGGAAACACCCATTCATTACAGAGGTTACAGAACTGAGGCCTGTTTTCATCCAAAATACCAAAACTCTCTCCATTTCTCATCCTTCTCCCCACCATTAGTGCAAATTCCCAGAGCACACAATGTGCTGGCCACAGATTTTTTCTATAAAAACTGCACACTTAGTCTTGCTCTAAACTTCTTCCAAACTTAAACTAAATTCTTAAAGATTTTAAATAAAACCAGCTTAAAACACCCCAAAAACTAAACCAGGAAAACCCAAAGATCACCTAGACATGACTGAAGTAACAGGGCTACTAACAGTGCCCAAAATTAAGTAACATCAGATTCCTCCAAGGTTGTCACCATATAGCCATTGAGTGAAAGCTGGCATTCCCAAAGATTCCTACTCTGATGGTGGGATCTCCATCACAACCACAACTCCATCCAAAGATGTTGGATGGAGCTGTCCAGTTAACCACTGCTAATCTCAGAGTTAAGCATCTGTCTTCCACTGTGGGGAACTGTGAGGAGATATTTTAAAAGTKGGTGGTCTAGGGTGAAATTGAGTCAACCGAGGCAACCTTGTATCTGAGAACGTTTATTGGTAATGAAAAAACAACAAAATAAAAACAGGATCAGGGCAGGATTGGAGGCAGGCAGGGTTGGACACAGGTGGCTCAGGCAGGGACAGACATGAGGGTGAGCAAGAGTCAGTGAGGGCAGAAGAGCCAAAAGGCAGGCTGGAGCCAGGACAAAAAGGGCAAAAACAGGCCAGGGCCAGAAGGAGACCTCAGCAGGCTGGASCCAAAGCAAAAACACAAGAACCAGCAGGCCCCCAGAGTCAAAAAGCCCTAAAGAAAGACATTAAAAACCCCCAGAGCTTCTGGTACTGTCACTTTTGTATGCCCTGGRTCCTCCCAAAGTCCACCTGGTGCACCAGGAGACCAAGGGCCCAGTCCAGCCTTCCACAGCAGTCCATTGGTGGGGCCTTTTGCCATCTGATTGTGATGCCTTAAGTTTTAGCTTTTCTGTTTTTCAGATTCTGTGCTGCTTTAGTGTGCACTTCTGAGCTTCATATGAGGGGATGGTGAGCTCTCTGCACAGAGTAGGGAGACAAAACAATGCCTGGCTGTGTTAGGTCTCTTCAGGCACGGGAGAAGGCAGGAATGTCTGGGATTCAACATGGCTTTCAAAATCACTCCCTTTTTTAATTAAAAAGGGRTCTTCTGAAAGGAAAGACTTTCATTAAAAAGAAAACAAAAAAAAACCTCTTTATTCTTTTTGCTTCAATTCTACCTAACCATTTATTTCCAACACTTATTTCACCATGAACTTCCTGTTTGGAATGACTTAGTTATTAGGAACAGGTAAAACTCCARATCCCTCTTTTCATATAAACACTCACCCAAAATGCAAGTAACGTGGAAATAACTTTCTTAATAATTGCCATATCAATTTCTTCTTCCCCAAATAATTCATTATTGAAAGACCTTCCTTACCTTGTGCTACAACAGAGCAGGGCTTTGTTTCCTCTTGGAAATCACTGATTTGGTTAAGACTTTTAATCCTAAAACCTGCTAAATTGTGATAACAATTAGGTTGATTTCCTTCCRTCTGCAAGTGCTATACAAAACCCCATCAATCAAGGTGTATCTAATTATGAAACTAAGTTAGGAGGTGTTTGAACAAGATGGCTCAGGCTCTCAAGGGACCTGAGAATTGAATTGGTACTCGAGACATATCAAATTAGTTAATGATTTGGGGACCTTTATTCTGCAAGAGCATGGAAATTAAAAAAAGAATAATGAAATTCATTAGAGCTTGGGAACATGCACAAAGGAGGACATTTGGGCCTCYCTGCATGGGAAGTTTAGGACCTGCTTTATCTTGGTAGAATAAAGACAAGTGCTGGTGAGGGGAGCACTCCTGGCTTCACTATTCACCTTACAGGTGACCACAGCACTGCTCATCTCATTAATTATCAAATGCAACTGGACTATTTCAAGCACTCACAAACAGCCGTGGCTTGGAGCTGGGGGGGCTTTTCCCCTTTTTTAGAGGAGGAAGAAATGCAAATCCAGGCAAATTTGCCTTTGGAAGCAGGGAGAGCCTGTCAGGTACATGAGTAGTGCTGGTGCCTGCCCTGACAGAGCTGCAGGACACCACACCTGAGGAGAAGCTGATTTCAGCCAGATGGTTCCAAGCAGTGCTTGTGCTAATCTGGCATTCCTCACTGCTGTATTGAGTTTCTGGTTTATAAATCGAGCTCACTCTGTGTGTTCATTTTCTGCACAGCCCCTCCAAAATCAACACACAGACAGCAGAGATGTTCCTGGCATTAAGGAGCAAAGAGTTTGACCACAAGTCCTTTGAACAGGGGTGGAAATCTCTGCATTACTCAGCTTTAAGTCACAGGGAGTTTGGCTTTACCTCACATTCTTCACCGAGTCCACTTAAAACACCAAAATATCTCCTGATTCCTAATTAATTCCTTCAGTTTAGAATCTTTTACCTGCTCAGCACCTATCTTAGCAATACAGAATCAAGGAATCCCAGAATGGTTTAGGTAAGAAAGGACCTCAAAGCCCATCCAGTGCCACCCCCTGCAATGGCAGGGACACCTTCCACTGTCCCAGGTTGCTCCAAGCCCTGTCCAGCCTGGCCTTGGACACTGCCAGGGATCCAGGGGCAGCCACAGCTGCTCTGGGCACCCTGTGCCAGGGCCTGCCCACCCACACAGGGAACAATTCCTTCCCAATAGCCCATCTAAATGTTCCCTCCTTCAGTTTATAGCCATTCCCCTTGTCCTGTCACTCTTGTGCTATTCTGAAATTGTAGTATTATAAAAATGGATTAAAAAAATGAATGTCCTATTGCCTATGTTTTTTTTTAAGTAGAAAACACAACATATAAAGTTTAGTCAGAACTCAGAAGTTGCTTTTAGATGAGGAAAAACCACTAAAGTAAAAAAATTCCTTGTATAGTCCTACCTGCTGTAATGGAGCAATGCAATAACACTGTTGGTATCAGTTGACACAGTTCCTCTGAGTAAAGTAGAACAATTSCAAACTACAGGAATTCTAGAACTTGGTCTTTTTAAAGGCCTGTTGTGAGTAAGTATTTTGGGCTTAAAATTGTACTTTTACTTGTTTTCCTTCAGCAGAARCCTGAAATGTTGAAAAAAAAAATCCCCATTTCAGAGACAGATTCCTCCGGCCTTGCAAACCAAAATCAGATTTCAAACAGTAACAACCACARTCCTCTTTCTCAGGTCCTTCAYAAGAYTTMTCYRAATAWTCATCTTGTAAATSACATATTTYCAACGTAGTGAGCTAAAGCTGAAGGTTCAGGAGGGTTTTCAGCAGATCTTGGGGTTACCCTGAAAAGCCAAGACAGATTTGGCAGAATTGAATGACATGGTATAATACAAATTTCACTTTTGGGGATCCCTTACTMCAGTCAGACATTTGCAATACACATTTGCCTAGGGTTACCAAAAAAAATCACAAGATTTATTTTRCAATAATTTTTCTTTGGCAAATTAAAGGCAATTATTTAAGTGCCTTTTAGGAAGACATTAAACCCAGATATTTCATAAACAGGGTTTTAGAGCYTGGGCAAGGAGCTGCTCACACAATTAAACAGTCACTGCTTGAAAAATAAGGARTAGAGAACCAGCAAAAAATAACCAGGCTAATTAAATCTGCTAAAAACCAGGAGAACACAGGAGAAAATTCATGCAGCCCACAGKATTGACTTGCACACAGGGTTTTTAAGATTGATGAGGTATTTGTTGAGAGTGGCTTGAATGGTTTTAGCCAAAGCAAGGAGTTTGGGGGCTGTGGCAGCTTCAGTTTTAAACATCTGCTATTTCCTTAATTAAATAGGTTTAAGAAAATTATTACAAAAGTCCATTTCTGGTGGCTTTGGAACTCATCCAGAAGGKGCCTGCTGAGTAAACATGCTGTTAATCTATAATAGCTGAAAAGTGCTTTTCAGTCCCCAAGCACGCCGTCATCCACCACCTTGCCTTACTGAGGAAAACTAACTTAGGTGCCTTGAAAATCCCCTTTCAACCTCAAACCTGCTGCAAGGGTGGCAAAGATGAACCTTACACCATCGAGGGATCAGTAACAAAATTAATTGAGATCGTTCCCCCAGGAGTTTGTGTCAGATTTCACAGTGAGATTTGCTCTCAGTTCACCCAAAAGCTTTAACTCCCTGCATGCACAATGATGCCCTGACCTGCTGTGTCCCCTCACACTGAGCTTTCCTTACAAAATCATTGAGGTTGGGGACACTTCCAAGGCCATCAAATCCAGCCTCTAACTGAATATCTAATTGTTCAAACTGAAGTTTGAGCACTTCCATGGATGGAGACTCCACCACCCAGTGCCTGACAGCCTTTCCATGAAGAAGTTTTTCCCCCAATACTCAACCTGAACCTCCCCTGGTGCAATTTGTGGCCATATCACCTTATCCTGTCCCTGGTTCCTGGGAGCAGAGCCCAATCCCCTCCTGGCTGCCCCTCTTGTCAAGGAGGAGAGGGATCCAAGACTCCCCTGGGCCTCCTTTCCTCCAGGCTGAGCTCCCCGAGTACCCCCAGACACTACTCAGAGGGTTTAGGTTCCAGCCCTTCCCAGCTTTGCTGCCCTGTTTTATTTTCTAATTTCTTTTTTTTTCTTTTCTATTTTTTAGGATGACCTCACCAGAAGCATCCTGGTTAGGAGGGGTGTTGGCATTACTAAGCTGTGTTAAGAAGTTAAATTGTAAAAATTCTGCCATCTTCCCTTCTCTCGATCTATTTTTGCTCAGTACTTGAAACGGTTGTTCTTTTTTTCCTACAAACAACCCCAAACTCCAGCATTGTGTTCAAAAATCCTGGAAGGAAAAAGAGGCTTGGGAAAGCACAGAATCCTGGAACAGAATCKCCACAGCCACTGGGAGTTACTCCTTTTTCTTTGAGTAAAGAGCTTGAGGACAGAGACATTTTTCCCTAGCATTAATCAGACCCCTCAAACAAAAATTTTACTAAGAAGAAACTGTCTTTTTCTCACTTTTTGATATTTTGCTATTTCTTTCTGTGAAGACAAATCATGCACAACAAAAAAGTTGAATTCCATTATAGTAACAGACTAAGGGGATAAAGATACCTCACATTTGTTTTTATCTTTAATGTTCCCTTTAGCCTAAAGGGATATAATATTTGTATAATATTTGTCATTTTGAGATAACTCATTCTGGGGCTTAGAGGAATTTTGAAGAGAATCTTAGTGTACATGAGTAGAAAAACATTGTGCAGTTTTATTAAAAATCCTCTCATTTCATGGTTTTCCAAACTTCTGCATGAAAAGAACGCTGATAAAATGTTCTAATAAMGCTGCACTGAATGTCTTTCTTTGTCCCAATTTATTAATATTTATTTGGGAGTCAAAAAAATCATTGAGTTTGCTGTACCTGTGGAGATTTATTAAATATTCAAGACCWGGTTGGAGGGGGCTTGGAGCACCCTGGCACAGTGGAAGGTGTCCCTGCCATGGRAGGYGTGGCACTGSYTGGGCTTTAAGGTCCCTTCCCACCCAAACCACTCTGGGATTCTGTAATTCACTAATATTTAAAACAGTTTCATCAAAGGTATCTTTTTTATAAGCATAATCCCCTCTCATTCACTCACTGACAGCTATCAAGACCTGAAGTGAATTMGWATGGTGAAAGTTTTATTAGCTGAAATATCTACAAAATTACAGAAATTKAAATATGTATAGTAGGTAAAAGTACATCAATTAAAACAAATTGCATAAAATACTGCATGTGATAAAATAAATACATGTTTTCACCATGCCCTGGTGCTGAGACAGCACTGTGAGTCAGGAAGGGAGAGCTGCCAAAGGACAGCCCTGTGTGGAATTTAGGAGTGCAGCTTGTCCTGGGGTGCAGCTCCTGGCAAAGCTTGGAAACCCCCTTCTAGCCAATATTTCACACTGACAAACAGAAAAACAAATAATGGATTTTTAAGCACTCTTGTCAAAGCTGGAAACAAAGTTGAGTGACAGAAAGGCTTAATTTTGTTAATTAATTCTATTTTACACTACTCTGCTAGGCACTGCTTTGTGGGGTAAAGGCTTCCCCTAAATTTCATGACTACTGGAAATGGATTCTACTCTAATGGTGTTTGTCTAGGAGGAAAATACYGGAATATAATATAGTCCTCTTTTATTATTATATAATAAAGATAGAAATCAGCCTCATTATTATTAATAATGATGATAGTATTATTACTACCATCATTATTAATATTATCTAGGCATGTTGCTGTTTGGAATTTGAACTGAAAAGAACACAGACATTGTTTCTGCATTGGRTCTCCATGAAAACACTTCCATGAAGATATTGGAGGTGAAAAAGGACCTGCTTTTTGAGCTAAATAAAAAGACAAGTTGATGAGGGGCCTAAAATTGGCAGAACCTTTTCAAAAAGGGTGTGAGGAGGAAAATCCTTCTTCACTTTGTTCTGAAAAGCACATTTTGTTTCATGGCCAATCTGCAAGGGGCAGAATGAGATGGGAAACTGCAATTCCAGAAAAAGAAATCAATTTTCATATGCAAATACAAACAATAAAAGATCCCATTTTGCTTCATTTCCTTGGATCCTCATCACTCAGAGGTTTTTCCTTCATTTCTCTCTGTGCACACTCAAAAAGCAAAAAGTTTTGTACTGGGACATCTGACAGATGTGAAGGYTTTTGGGTGCCCTGTGCTGTTTATAAACATTATTGTATCAAAATTCATTTTGCCAAGGGCAAACYTTACCTCTGGAAAGAATTCAGCCTTCCCTTCAGAGGGAAGCAGTATTTCAGGAACTATCTGCAGAATTTCCATTATCCAGGGGCACATCCCATGGATCTCCAAGGTTACCTGCTCTCCAAGGCACACTGCTGAATGTGTGCAAGGTTTCCYTTTTCCTGACAGGAACAATTACAAATGCCATGCAAGAATAATTCCATACAAAGAAATGAAACAGGCACCAGGAACCCTCCGAGGTGGCGCTTACAAATGCTAATGCTGCAAAACCAAGAGAGTGACTGGGAAAAAACAGGTATTTATGGCTATTTTAAAAAATAGAGGATTTTATAACAGTGCATGAAAKAGGTGCTATTTGACACAGAAACTGTTAAGATTGGAAAAGTCCTGCAGGATTATGGGGTTCAACATTAACCCAGCACCYCCAAGCCCACCACTGAGCTGCATTGCTTAGCACCAGAGCCACAGGTGCTGAGGATTTTTGAACCAGTGGTGCACAGGTTTTTGAACCACTGGGAATGGTGACTGCTGCCTTGGGCAGCCCCTGCCAAGGCCTGACAGYCCCTTCTGTGAAGAAATATTTCCAATATCCACCCTGAGCCTGCCCTGGCCCAGCCTGAGGCCGTTCCCTCTCCTCCTGTCCCTGTTCCTGGGAGCACAGCCCGACCCCCCTGGCTGTCCCCTCCTGTCAGGAGCTGTGCAGAGCCACAAGGTCCCCCCTGAGCCTCCTTTGCTCCAGGCTGAGCCCCTTCCCAGCTCCCTCAGCCCCTCCTGGTGCTCCAGCCCCTTCCCCAGCTCCATTCCCTTCCCTGGACACGCTCCATGTCTGTCTTGTCATCAGYGGTCCAGAGATGCCCCCAGGATTCCAAGAGTGCCCTCAGCAGTGCCCAGCACAGGGGGAAATGAGTAATTTTAGTAGCAATATTCACCTTTGGGTACAAACTCTCCATCCTGTGTCTCTTCCACCAGCACGAGCTGCCCAGTGTCCCCTTCAGACTGGCACAGGACACACCAGCACTTTGTGCTGGAAAGGAAAAGCACACGGACAGGAGCAGCTCTGCTCCATCCCCTGGGATGTGCTTCCCATCCCCTGGGATGTTCAAGCTGAGCAGTCAGTGCTCCTTCACTCCATGGAGTTGGATTCCTGCTGCTGAGTCAGCGTGTGCTCTGTAATTCCAAGCAGAGCCATGGGATATGCAGAACGCTCAAGCGCTGTGTTAGGCTTCTGGAGGAATATTAAGAAGATATTTTAAAATARACTTTGAAATACAGCACTATGAATAAAACATGCTGTTTTTCACCAAGCATTTTGTTTCAGCCAGAGGATATCCCCAGCACCACAGATTCATTTTGTAATTTTGCTCTGGACTGCTCCAGGATATTTTGGCTTTTTTTTCCCCCTCCCTCAGCCTGTGTGTCTGTGGAGTGAGGGATAGCCAAGCAGAGCTCTCCTTTAATAAAGGACACAACTGGAGCATGGAAGATGGATAGGTCAGTGCTGGCATWCCTTACCTGAGCCAGCCTGGGCATGCTCTGGAGGTCACCAGCATTCCAGATGGGGTGGAAAAGGAGCACTGGGGGCTGGTAAAGGTGTTCCAGCACATGGCCTGAGGACAAGGTTAATGGAACAGCCTCTCCCAGCACACAGGACAAGGGGGAATGGCCTTAASCTGAAGGAGGGAACATTTAGATGGAATATTGGGAAGGAATTGTTCCCTGTGAGGGTGCCCAGAGCAGCTGTGACTGCCCCTGGATCCCTGGCAGTGTCCAAGGCCAGGCTGGACAGGGTTTGGAACAACCTGGGCCAGTGGAAGGTGTCCCTGCCCATGGCAGGGGTGGCACTGGATGGGCTTTAAGGTCCCTTCCCAATCCATTCCATGGATCCATGAATTTAGCTTTTTTTCCTTTAAGGCTTACCTATCTATATGGCCCCTCACAGAGTACTTGGRGCAACAGAATTTTCCCAGGGACAATGCAATCTCAACAAGAAAGTGATGGCTTTTAAAGCTGTACAAGTCCTCAGGAAGGCTCTGTGGGATCAAGGTGGATTGGGATCCATAGGGAGAAGAGAAACTTTAATGCACTGTAACTGGAAAATGAGGGATCCCATCCCAAGTCTGCCTTCATCCTCACTCTGGAGAGGCCATGAAGCTGCACATGGGGATGCCTGCTGCTCTCCTGTCAGAGTGGAAGTAAACCCTTCTGTATTTAGGCTTTTTTCCTTTTTTTATTTTTTTTTGTGCCACTATCTCTTCTCCAGCAGCTCTCTTCCCTCYTTCACTGCAAGCAAGGGGATAGGACATTCTCTTTTTCAGTGTTCCTTAATTTTGGGTTTTTTTTTTCCTTTTTTTTTGGGAAGGAGCTTATGCGTGAAGCCTCCCACACATGAGCTACACAAGCTCCCCAAGCACAAAGCAGCATTTCTCAAACACMGTATTAAAATCCCAGCTCTATTCAACAGGACATAATAGCAACCCTGCCATCTCAGCATAACAAACCAATGCCAGTTTTATTTTGTTAAGAAATCTACATTCTGCAAGGAATGTAGGTTTGATGGAAGGGGGGCTCTGAGTCAGCCACTGGGAACTCAAAGCCAGTTTTGAGCTGCAGCATTTTTTTAACAACTTGAAGSCTCTCCTGGAGCTTTAAAAATTTTAAAGCTCAAAATATTTTCTTCTTTTGCCATTTTACACACCAATATGCATTAATTTCCACATTTAAATGCAGCACCAAAAACTTCATATACATTGGGAGGAAGCTCTCAGGTGACCTGATTTTCCATTGGGAAATTCACAAACCTTGACTGTTTTTTATGATCGTTGAAGTACCCGAGGAAGATTTGTTCTCCAGCATTGCCACAAACTGAGGTGAGCTGCCTGGGCCACATCCTGGTCTTGCCCATCTCCTGAAGAATTAACAGGTGATTTAAAATTTCATAGAATCACAGACTCATTAAAGTTGGGGAAGTCATCAAGTCCGAAAATCCTGACACAAGGAGATAGAAGCTGATAGGAACTGATGGAAAAAGAGAATAGCAGTCTGGGTTCTCCCTTAAGAACAACAGTCTAAAAATTTTCTCTGATTGCCTTTTAGTCAAACTTGTCACATGTTGCCAGACTTACCCCCAAGCTACCGTCAATGGAATTGAACATCGTTGAAAATTAATGTTTTCTATTGACACACGCTCCATATGTTCAACCGTTCAGTGCCACCTAGTGTGCAAAATTTTGTGCTCTGAGAGCACACTAAAAATCTACATTTGATTCCCCTTGTCGCACTCATGAGATTCCTGGCGTACGTCAGACTCGCAAATTTACTCCTCTGGCTTCAGCCTTGATAACTGCGCTACTAAACACTCTTCTGTGAGTCTTGACGTGAGAGAACGTATAGAGTGCATAAAGTGAAACTCCTCCTATAGCCTCATCGTGTCAACCTTCAAGAGTTCATCTGAGTCTGCTGAAGGCGACTTGAGACTGCGCACGAGTGGTGGCTAAGGGATCTACAAGTGTAGGGCTGTCTAGACCTGTGAGAGAGCTTTTGTTGCGCAGTGTTTTGGTTCCTGCTGCCAGCCATTATTGTTATAGATTTCTCCGTTTTTTTGTGCTTCTCAGTTCACTCCAGTGCTTGTCTGTGTTCTTGGAGCAAATAAATTTTTTCCCCATCCTAACGCCTCCGTTTGGCCTTGGGTGGGTGATGGGATAAAGGAAGTATCGTTCTTTGGTGCCAGTAGACCCTGCAGCCAGGACATTCTGACCAAGCGATAATCTCAAACTATCATATGGTGTCTGCTGAGCACGAATAAACACCTATAGGAAACACGTTAGGCACAGGAGACAGTGTTGAGAATTCATTCTTGTAGAATGCATATCATTGTCTTCTCTGCGACACAATGAACATCACTATCGAGTGCCTTCTAAATCCGCCTCTGCTGAATCTAACTTTTAGTGAGCACTTGCAGCTTGAGACTACTAGCTGATGAGAGGCTACGAGTGTATGTTAGTATGAACATATATCTTTATTTCATTCAATGATATCAATAATACTTAACCTACTGCCAATAAGACCTCTCTCAGCATGCTTGTGTTTTGAACAATTTCTTGAAGACTAGGGATTAATATCTCACGGGTATCGCGGCATTAGAAACGTGATCAGTGTTTTTTGCCCATGGAATGTAGAGGGGGTAGATCACGAGTGTGGGGTTGGGTTAGGCACATACTTTGTTCGTGTGTGGTGAGATTCAATTCACCACGAGAAGACTAGCGGCCGAGATTTTTCCGACTGCGCTTAAATCCGTCAGTAGAACACATTGATCAACCCAAGTCAGTTCGAAACTCGTCGACGAATGATAAGAGTCACGTCTTTTTTTCTTCACAGATTGCTCTGTTGAGATCTTTCAATTGTATTAATTCTGGTCCTTTCTCTGTGCAACTACAATCCTGGCCATCTAATCAATACCAATTATCAGAAAGGGTAGAGAGTTTCACAGTATACTATTTGGATTCATAAAGTTAGAGCATCAGATCCAATCCTAGTGGATGATAATCATTCCGATATATAGTATATAACAGACAACATTGCTATATTTACTATATATATAATATACACTTAGTAATTTCCTTATCGCCATTACACATATAGGGTCTATTTCATTAATTTTTCCTGTTACATCCAGAATAACTATTTTGTTAGTTTCGAATACCTATCATTACCTTAATAGGGTAGTTAGGGTGCATCATTATTGAATCTCCAGCAGACACTTTTACAGTGAGTGTAACATAGCGCGTCATACAGACAACGACCACACTGCACCATGACGTTAGCAATGCTGCATTGTAAACGTTCTAACTATATGGGGATTTCCTAAGCGTTCTACTATCCTAACAAAGATATAATTTAAACTTCTAATAAAGACTCAATTGTGCTGACGGGCACGTCTGTCTCAATGGGACATATAGGTGTCTTGATACTCTTTGACACACCTTATAGCGGCTTTGGGATGACATATCTTATATATACTAGCTTCTGATGTTAATTTCTTTAGTACTATATTCACTCCAGGCATTTCTCTTATATAGAAGCGTGAGAACAAGTACCCCTATAACGATTTCTCTTGTGTATTTTTCGAAGTTGTAAACCAAATATGTTGCGAAGTTTACCTCTAAATACTTTGACAAAAGTGACTACACTACGTTTGGAAAGGGGCTTGCCTGTAGGAATTAAGCCCTTCTCTTGCGCTTTCCAGTTGGCCCTTACCATATGGTTCTGCTCGCAATGGCTCCTTCCTGTGCTTACCTTCCGGCTGTTCGCATCTTCGCTTCCTTCCGCGTGTGCCCTTCACCAAATTCCTCGTTCTCTCCTTTCCAATATCCAGCTTGACGCTTTTTCTAACCTTCCCCTGTCCTATCGCCTACCCCAATGGATTTGTTTTTTAATATTATAAAAACAGATTTTTCATCAAAAGGGTATTTTTTCATATTATAAGCCCATCAATCAATTTTTTATTCCACAATCCCATGAATTATAAATGAAAGTGATTGGAATGGTGACAAGTTTTTATTAGCTGATAAATATCTTAAAGAATTACAGAAATTAAATATTATAGTAAAGTAAGTAAAATATTAAAACCAAATTGCCATAAATACTGCATTTCGATCAAAAATAAATACCATGTTCCTACCTCATGTCCGCTTGGTTGCCTGAGACAGTTACACTGTCGTCTGGTACACGTGTGCTATAGCTGTGAACTCATTAGAACCGCTTTGATGTGGCAACTCTTGACGAGTGCTCATCGCCTTGTTTCGCGTTGCCCTTTGCCCTATGTTCCCTTTGGAACGCTCTGGATATACCCTTCCCTTTCTCAGTTCCTTTCTCTTTTCCCTTCCTTCCTTTCATCCCTATCACCTTTGGTGCGTGTGATCCCGTATCCGCCGTATACCACTTGTGCCCATAAGAGAGATATATAATTCTTAGCATTGGTCCATTAGTGAATTGCTTGAAACTATATAGGTAGTTAGATGCTGACTTGAGAGAAAGGGCATAATAAAAATTTTATTTGAAGATATACACTTATAAATTACTTATTCTTAGTATAATATATATTAAGTGAGTAAACAACGAGCAGAGAATGAGTTTTCTTGTCGAGATGGTATAAACGAGTTCTTCCTTATGATCAATTTAATTATCTCAACTGCGTGCACTGGATTTCCAAGAGGCAGACCTCTGGTGATATTATACCTTTAGAACTGGTGCCATTTATTTCGTGAATATCAGGACGACTAGGTAAAAATAAATGTGGTATATGCTATTTAAATAATATTAAATTTGTTTTTAAATTATAAGTATGCATTATTTTATATTAATAATTTAATTAATATTTAGAAATATTATATTCAAAGGGAATATAATCTCAATTTTTCAACTGATAGTACATACTCAGTGACTATTAGCTAAAATACTCTTTGACTATAAACACCTTTATTTTTTAACAGTGTTCTGCTACTCATATTCTTCATCTATTTTATGTGTCATAGATTTCTCATGTTGAATTTTACGGAGGGCCAGAATGAATCGCTTTTTTTTCTCTGGTATATTTGCTCCCTCTGCCCCACAGCCATTTGCCTACAGTCCGTTTAGTTTTGTTACGTGTGGTAATTCCTCCTGGACAATTGTCCCCTCCAGTGCCTACTCCTCTTGCCTAAGTTCAATATATATATATGGTGGGGGCATGAAAGAGCGGGAGAGAGAGTGTGTACTTCTTGAAGCTCATCAGCACTGAGCAAGGCTTTCCAAACCTCAGCAGGAATCTTGAGGTCTGCACCGACCATTGAGAGATTTCACTGATGGCGGCCAACACTGCTTGCTTACATTGCATTTCTAACACCGAGAGGACTCTGGTCAAGCGAAGAGAAGCAGACTTACTAATTCGCAGTATTTGATAAGCATCTAAAGTGATATACTAGACGTAGCCGAATAAATCTATTGAGAAAGATCATGATCATTCCAACTGGCCCACCTGATTCATTCGTTGGCACAGCGTCCCTTGGGAGGGAGCGCCGAAGTGAAAATGTAAGCTTCGTCTTTTTGTGAGCAGTCCGCCCTAATACATGTATGGTGCTTGACATACTTGAGGACCCACCTCTTCCTTCCCGGTCCATCACAGGAGTGTTGTGAGAGAAGTGAGACACTATCTCATTCATGGACTCCATCTGAGTTTTCACAAGCCATAGATTAGCCCGCTTTCGCTCCTTATTTTGACGTCTTTTACCTGTTTTCTGTCTACTCGATCACTCCGCATCTCAAATTGCAGTCTATGTGAGAGCTAACACTCAGGATTGCATAATCTCCTTGCTGGATGGTGCTGATTTAGAGTTTGCTGTTGCGAAGATTTTGTGTGTGCTTTCTTTCTCTCTATTGTACTTCTCTCATGCTTTTCTTCACTGTATTTGTTGTTTACTACAGGAGGACGCTAATTTCCTTGGACAGGGCATACTGCATTAATTGCCAGTTTTTATCTTTTGTTCTCCAGCTGGAATCCCAGTTGAAATATTCCGGCGACTTTCTATTGCTGCCAATAATTGTTCTTGAGCTGTCTAGTTAGGGGGGTCCGGCTCAATTTAATGTGGTGTTGACAATATCCGAGAAGATGTCAGTGAGGCTACATTCTCATGACAAAGAACGGTGAGATCACTGCTCTCGACACTTGTTGCCGGGTTATTTGCTTTCTTCTCTCTCTGTAGGTAAGTATCATATTGGCTTAGTTGTCTGATGAGTCACAAATGCTACAATCAAGCAGTATACTATAACCGACAATACGAGTAATCTTGACCTCACAGCAAGAGAAGGACCTCTGGTCTTTGATATATTGGCTTTTTTCCTTTGTCCATCCTGCTATGCTCACATCTCTTCTGGCGTAGTGGGCTGGGCATCATCATGTCGGCGGTAATTAATCCCAGTTCTTTTATTCTCAGGGCTATTAATTAGAGAGTGATATACCCCACTCATGCTCGGTTTTCTTTTATTTTGTCAGTGCGAGGTCCTCAAAACCTTGGTGTGGCTACATACACTATGTGCTATCTCATTTATAGCAGCAGGTCATATTTAAATGGGATGTATGTCTATCATAGGCGATACAGTCTAGTGCACGCCAAAGTCGGTGGTTGGATACGAGGCTATTCATGTCATTATAACTTGCCTTCTCTCAGGACAATGGTTTCCGCAGTTTCCTCGAGAGAGTGAGTGGCCAGTAATTATTTTGCTACTCTTCTTTGGGAGTCTTTGTAAAAAGACAAAAAGACAACTTCTAGCTGGGATTGGGTAATGTGTTGGCCGTACATCACTCTCTTTTAAGAGGAATATAATCCCGTACGCAGGGCCAGATGAGAACGTGTATGGCCAGCAGAGAGTCTTGATGTGATCAGTTATCCCAGCACTATTATTCTGTGTAGAGTCTTGTATCCAATGATGAAGTTATTCATCGTTTCTTTGGCTTATTGGTCTTCCCAATGTGATATGGACATAGAAATACTGTCCACCCTCGCTTAAAGGTTGGAGATCGAAAGGACTCTGATTGCTCGTGGTCGTAATCAAGGCTTAGATCTTCTAAAATTGCGTTAACTGTTGAGAAGGTAGCAGTGATTTGTTTAGCTGACTGTCGAGGTTTCCAATATGTGATTCGCCTGTTAACCACATCCTCTCTTGTACACTAACCTGCTCTTATATAAGTCGCCGCCTGTTTTTTTGATCCACTTTTTCAGTACCACTGAAACTCCTTGCCTGTCTTCTCTCCTTGCATATATTTCTAGCTGTCCTTCTCCCTCCTCGCCCCCTCATCCCGGGTCCCTCGCCGCACTCCTGCACTTACCTTCCTCTCCTGGTTCCTGTTCTCTTCCTTCTTCCTTTCCTTCCTTCCTCTTTGCCTTTCGCTTCCGTTCTTCAGCTGTATTCAGTTGTCGCTTCTTCCTTCTCCTTCTCTCCTCTTCACTTCTTCCTCTCTCGTTAATCCGTTCCCTTATCCCTTTCTCCTTCTCCCAGGTTCCCTCTCCTTCCTCGTCTCTTCCCTCCGCTCTCCTCCTCCTATCTCCTTCACATGCTCCTCCTCTTCCGTTCCTCTCTCCTCTGTCGCTTCCTCTCCATGGCCGCTCCAGTTCCTTCTCGTTCCTTTCTCCTCTTCCGCCTTCCGTCCTTCTCTTCCTCTCGCCTCCTCTTCCTCCTTCCTTCCTTCCTTCCTTCACTTCTTGTCCCTTTCCTCGTTCGTTCGTTTCCATCATACGGCCAGTGTTCTCCCGCTCGCTGTCCCTCCACTGGTCCTTCCAATTCCATCTTTTCCTTCGCTTCCTTCCTCCTTCATAATTCGTGCGCTTCTCGGCCAGCTCACTTCCACCCTCACTGTTCCCCGTCCACTTAGATGCCTTTCCGCCACTTGCTGTGTAGGAGAGTGGGGCCTGCGTACTTTTCGTGCCCATCTTCCAACTTAATAGGGTAATCTCATTTGTGTTCTCTTTTAGATTCCTCCGCCACTGCAGTTCCTTCGCGCCACTTCCCTTCCTCTCACCGTTGTTTTTCCTTTATTGCCATTGCTGCTCCCGTAATCGCCTCAATTCATTTCTTCCTTCCCTTCCTCTTCCTTACTCCCTCTCTCTCCAGTTTGTGTGGACAAGACTAAAGCACACGAGGACAGGAGTCACCTTTGCTTCCAATTCCCGTGAGGATTCGTTTTCTCTTGCCTCTCCTTCCTCCTGTCGCTTGAAATGTTACGTTCTGCGCAGCCTTCCCAGACATGCTTCCTTTCACTCCAATGGAGTTCTGGTTCCCTTGCTGTCTCCTTCCTGTAGCTCTTCACTGTGTGCCTCTGTAATTCTCACAGCATGTAGCACTGGGTACTGCTCAGAACTCGGTCACACTTCCTTCGCGCTTGTGTTAGCGCCTCTACTGAGGAATTATCGACATTATCTTTAAAATACAATTTGAATAGCAATTTATGAATAAATGTCCTCTGTCTATCTCTTTGATTCCTCAACTCATCCTATGCATGTCTTTGTCACTTTTTCAGAGATCCGGGCTTCTCGCTCCCACAGTCAATTAAAGATTCTTTTGGTAACTTTTCTGCTGACTTCCTTTCCTTCCGTGCCGCTCCTCATGCCTTTCCTTTTCGCCACTTCCTTGGTCTTTTTTCCTGCTTCTTCACTCCCTATCGTCCACTGTTTCGCTGTCTTTGGTAGTTGAGCGGATTCGAGCCCACCAACATAGATGAAGATTGTAAAATTTAAAACGGAACTTAACCTCGGCCGAACGTTGACTCTTCAGCAAATGTACCTGGGACTAACTCTAGGTTCCTCCTTGGCTGGCCACTGATATAGTTAGATTTCTTATTGAGCCAGCTGGCTATCTGTTGATCTGGAGAGTCACATCTCAGTATGGGTGGTGAAATAGGAAGATGGGTGCTGGTACAGAGGTGTCAGTCTCAAGACATGGCTGAGGACAAGGTTATAGCTTCTGGTAACCACTGCCTCTTCCCTTGCCTTTCGCTTCCTCATCAATCATCGGAACACCTAGGGGGTATAATGGCCTTAACTCATGAAGGAGGGAACATTTAGATGGGATTTTCTTGGACAGGAATTGTTCCTGGCTCGAGCGACTGGGAGGCTGGCACAGGGTGCCAAGAGAAGTGTGGCTGTGATAAAGTGGCATGGGTCCAGGGCGCTGGAACAGCGGGTTGGAAGCACGACCTGAATGGAAGGTGTCGATTAATGCCATGTGCGGATTGGCATTCTCGGATGGGCTTTAAGGTCCCTTTCCAATCCATTCCCATGGATCCATGAATTAGCTTTTTTCCTTTAAGGCTTTCACTATCTATTGCCCTCACAGAGTACTTTGGCGGCTACAAAATTTCCCAGGGACATATGCATCGTACAAGAAAGTGATGGTTTTAAGCTGTCAAGTCCTCAGGAAGGCTCTGTGGATCAAGGTGCATTGGAGTCCATAAAGGGAAGATAGAACTTTAATGCACTGTAACTGGAAAATGAGGGATCCCATCCCAGTCTCTTCATTCTCACATCTGGAGAGGCCATGAGCTGCACAATGGGTGGAGTGGCGTGCCTCTCTCTGTGATGTGAATAGTAACCGTTTGTCTTTAGTGCTTTTCGCTTTTTTTATTTTTTATCTTTTTTGTGCCACTAATCTTCTCTCCCGCAGCTTCTTTTCCTTTACTTGCGAGCAAGGGCCGGTACATTCTCTTTTTTCAGTGTTCCTTTCCATTTTGGGTTTTTTCTTTTCCTTTTTTTTTTGGAGGAGTTATGTCGCGTGAAGCAACTGTTCACCATCACATTAGTCCTTGACCACTTCCCTCCAATTCCACAAGCTAGCATTTCTCAACACATGTATTAAATCCAGCTTATTCAACTAGGACATAATAGCAACCTGCCATCTCCCAGCCATATATACAAACCAATGCCCAGTTTTATTTTGTTAAGAAATCTACATTCTGCAAGGAATGTAGTTTTGATGGAAGGGGGGCTCTGAGTCGCCACTGGGAATCAAAGCCAGTTTTTGAGCTGCAGATCTTTTTTTAAGAACTTGAAGCTCTCTCCTGGAGCTTTAAAAATTTTAAAGCTCAAAATTTTTCTTCTTTGGCCATTTTCACACACCAATATGCATTAATTTCCACATTTAATATGCAGCACCAAAAAACTTCATATACATTGGGAGGAAGCTCTCAGGTGAGCTGATTTTCCCATGATGGAATTCACAAAACCTTGACTGTTTTTTATGATCTTTGAAGTACCCAGGAAGATTTGTTCTCCAGCATTGCCACAAACTGAGGTGAGCTGCCTGGGCCACATCCTGGTCTTGCCATCTCCTGAAGAATTAAACAGGTGATTTAAAATTTCATAGAATCAAGACTCATTAAAGTTGGGGAAGTCATCAAGTCCACTCAGCCCAGCACCAACACCCTCATTCACTCACTAAAACTCTGTCAAGTGCCAATCCACATGGGTTTTTGAACACTTCCAGGCATGATGATTAACCATTTCCCTGGGCATGTCCTTCCAATTTTTCATAACCCATTACAGAGGAAAGAGCTAGCCAGGGATAGGAGTAGGGAGTGAAACTTAAGATTCCTACTGTTATCTTTCTCCTCTATTTTACCATTTAATTTATATTTAATATTTAAATAATACAGTAATATTTATATATTTTATATATAAAATAATTCAATATAATTTATATTAAATAAATAAATTTATATTTATATATATATATTTTTATATATTTATTATTTATATATTAATTTTTAATATATTTATATAAATAATAAATTATATAAATAATTTAAATAAAGAGCTTTAATTTTCTCTTGTCCTTCTCCAGCTCGTCACAGGATTGCAAATAATAGTTCATCAGCCTAAAGCTCCTGTTCAGAACACCATCCAGGTTAAAAGAAACAAGAACTTCTCAGCCATGTTTCCAATAGAGCACAGCTGAGTTTACAGCCTTTCAATCTTCTGGATGTAACTTGGATGGGATGGGGATCATTTGGGAATTGGGTTTTGGGGTAAAGCCCCAGTCATCCTTTATGTAACGCCCATTATCATGAGGATCTCTGAAGGCAAAGCCAATGAGTTAATTCAAATCACTGCAAAGCTTTTTTCTTTCCACTACATGGCAAAAAAAAAAAAAAGGATGTAAAAAAATCAATAAAATAATAAAATATGTTTGTTGACCTACGCTTTCGGTCCTGTTTGCAGGTTCGCTGTTTACTGGGAGGCGCTCAGGCTGAGCTGTGCTATAGATGAGAGCTAAAGTTCACTAAGGCAGCAGCGCAGCAGCTTCCTGCAAACCCCTCTTGTTCGATTTGGAAGATATGCTTTAGCTTATTTCTTATTTTTCCCACGGGAGCAGTGGGATGAACAAACATTCTAACACTCGTGGCGAAGAGGTCTATCTCATCTTCCAGCAGCCAGACTCCTGAACCTTTTTTTCCCTCCAGGAGCATTCCCTGTGCTTCTTTCTGCATTTTCTCGGTTTAACAATGCTGTTCATTCAGCAGGATTTTGAAATGTAAGTAAGGAACAAATACTCCTGGCTTGTTTCAGCAGTTTGGGTTTACAGAGCTCTGAATCTACATGGAAATTTATTCCGACAACATTAATTAGTATTTGAAATAGGTAAGATTTCTAGAATAGAAGGCAAGCCCATTGTATTATAAGTAGCAGAGACATTTTAGTGGTGGCAGGAAAGTTTCTAAAGCCCCTGTTCACTTTGTTAATTTGGGATTACTGTATAATTTTTAGTGTCTTAAGTAAGTATGGCAAGTCAATCCACTGATTTGTCAGATACTGGAGAGAGTACATGCTTCTTTAGAGCAAACTCACACAGGCACAAAAATCCATGCATACTGTGATGCCTTTCATGAAGGATAAAGAAGCCAGCAAGCAAAAAACTCTACTTCATTAAAATGCCTATGCAGGTGTATGCCAAAAGATGGTGTTTCAGAAACAATTTCTCTGTTTCCACTGGCACGTTCTGAAGGGGATTGTTTTGAAATGACCCTGGCAGGAATTAATCATTTATGGGTGACACTGAAAAGAGAAGAGGAAAGGATTTGCTGCAGTCAAGATAAATCTCATTCCTACTTTCCCATTCTTGTGAGTTTTCAGTTGTTTTTTTTTCATACAAATGGTAACACAGACTTTGGTAGCTTTAATTTATTCCATACAGAGACAGTCCTCAGAAGGTTGGCGGAGGGATGTGGAGCTCAGGTCAGAGGGGTACGCAGGATGGTCAGAGGGAATATGGAGAGCTCTGCGGGAGTAGATGGCAGAGGTTGTTCGACACATGGAGAGGAGAAGCCTTTGGGGGACCTGCACTGGTGGCCTTCTTGTTGAAGGGTATCTAACAAGAAAACAATACAGAGAGACGACTCTTTAACAAGGGCGCTGCAGGGGGGACGGCTTCAAACTGATGAGTAGGGGTTTGGATTGGGATTTTTTGGGGAGAAGATCCTTCCTGTGAGGGTGGGCAGGCCCGGAGCAGGTGCCCGAGAAAGCTGTGGCTGCCGCTGCATCCTGGCAGGAGTCCAAGGCCAGGTTTGGATGGGGCTTGGGAACCTGGGACAGTGGAAGGTGTCCCAAGCGGTTTCTGAGCATCCCTACCAAATAATCTGGATTCTAAGATTTTTAAATGCACATGTATTTCTTGTTAAAAACGCTGCAATTTTTCATGGATTTCATGCAATTATTTCCATAAACCCTGGTGTTTTTTTCTAGGGACATTCCCATCACGCGATAAAGCATTTGGAAAATCTTCTCTCACTGGGAACAGGTGTATTTTTGGCACAGGATTTTTTTCCTCATCTTTCTGTTAAGAATCCACTGTGTCTTGAGGACCTCCGAGTTTGCTGCTCCTCTATGCAGCAAGATAGGCCGCAGAAATGCAGGGACGCCATTCCTGACAGGGAGTTGATCTCTCACATTCTATGGTAATGAATAGTCCATTATATATATTTGGATATTCTTGTATTGGCCCCCCAGCACAGTGAGATTTTCTTTTAGTAGGTAGATCCTCTTTTTTCCCAGCGGAGGTCAGAAATCAAAAAAAGTAAAAAAAAACCATATTTTAATGTTCGTGTATTTTGTATTAAAAAAGAGGTTCCTAAACGCTTCAATGCACGACACTCTAGGACTAGCATTTTTAGTGCTCGTGGAATTTTCTTATTTCCCCCATCCCAAATTTGGTAGATCTTTTAAGGTACCTGATGTTTTATCAAGGAAGTGTGATTTAAGTCCTTATTTTCTCAATCGAGAATACTCAGATAAATGCAACTATAATTTTTTCTCTAAATAGTGAGAAAAAATTGGTAATGCAAATGATTGGAGACATTGTCATGTTTATTCTCTTCATACCATCTGCAGAGATAGCTCGTACAGTTCCAACAATAATAAGCTAATAAGAAATAAATCACAAATAAACTGGGTCTTCCTCTGATACGGCATTGATTATATTCTGTAAGATTAGCAGGCTTCTACTCACGAAGTGGGTTAAGCTAACGTTTTGCTGCCAACATTAATTATGTTTTAGCTTATATGAGGTCTTTACTCTTTTTTCCTAGCGAGAGGCCAACACTTTGAGGTGCGGCACCTGCTTGTCGGATATTAAAACACATCTTGACTTATCCTTATCTGTTTTCTTATCTAAAACATACCAGCTGCTACATTTTCCTGGCCCCTCACGCATTCGCCTGAACAGGAGCTGGAGTCTAGCATATCAGACGTCCTCTCCTGAAGAGTGGTGTGCAGGCATCGGCACAAGTGCCCGAGGCAGATGAAAAGAAGTAGCTAAAATGAGATGGAACAAACCAATTCCCCTGGAGACTGATTCAAAAATTGGAATTAATCACTTCGCTCATGAAGTAGATCTGAATTTGGAGTGCGATCTTGCTAAACAGTTGGTGACAGCTCTCTCCTGCTGACATGCTAGCATTCAAATTAGTCAAGGAGCATTCAGCATTCACTTTAATATCAACCGCCTGAAAGGAACAGAGGAGAAGTCTCAGGAAAAAACAATATAAGAATTCCAAGTTTTGCAACTTGAGCTCACATCTTTAAAAAAAGCAATTGATTCATCTTTGGAGACCTAAAAGCTTTGACTTGAGAGTTCCAAATCAGAAAAGACCATGAAAACAGCACTCAGTACCAATCTGACTGAGAGATGGACAAGCTGAAGCAAGTGCAAAGAGTGTTATCAATACAAATGTGGGCTTTCAGTTATTAATTTTTGGTCCCATTTAATTAATGGGCAGAGCTTGTGTTGACCCCAGCTGTGGACAGCCAAGCCAAATCCCACAATTGTCCCTGCTCTCACGCCGCACTCTAACCACACTTCCTCACGTGTGCATGGCCACCACCAGTTCCTCAGACTTCTCCTGGTGACCAAAGAGCAGCTTGCCAGGACCTCCCATGAAACAACTTCCATTCTCTGTAAGGTTTAAAACCACACATGAGATGCCTTTCTGACCTGGTGGTTCACAGTAAGCAAATGCCACCGCGATATTCCTGTGTCCTTCTGTGAGAGAACCAGCCCTGCTTCCCTGAGCCTGAGGGATGGGCTGGGAACTGTGAGTGTTCAACTCTGTAGAACCCGACCCAGGTCCTGCACGAGCCATGCTGGGTGTTAACAATTACAGCCAAGAAGTGGTTTTTAATTTAACTAGCCTGTCCTCTTGCAGGTAGTATTGTAATCACAGTGGAGAAAAACAAATCAAAAAACAAAACAAAAAACAACCAAACCCCAGACACAACACACAACCCTGAAAGGCAGAAAAGAACTGAAGAGCCAAATTAACAATTTAAGACTGTCTATTTTAAATTGTTATACTTTGCTTAAGAATGTTTTAATCAGGTATTAGAGGGATGAGAGCATGGTGTCTGGCCGCCTGCAAGAAACTGACAAAGAAAGAGAGCAGGGAAGTGTGAATAGAACCCCAGAAATTGTGTATTTGTCATATTTAGATTAACTGAAAGTGTTCAGCCCAGCAGGATGTCTGTATGAGATCATGGAAAATGCCTTCAGTTTCACAAGGCTGATCAGGGGCATTCACATGTGAGAGTGCGCACGTGTTCCTGTTGGTTTTGGGCACTTTCCCGACAAGAGCAGGAAAAGGAAACGAAAACAAGTGAAAACCACTGGAAAAACTGTGGAGTCGGAAGGCCTTTGTACTGGAGCATGTCATGAAATGGGTTCGTTAATATGAGTCATGGTAAAGTGCAGGATTTAGGGAAAGTGAATTTTCCATACACTGGGCCAGGCCATGCAGCCTTTTCAGGTCGATTTAGCCCATTTTATACAGCTGTGTGATTTTTTGACAGTACTGTCACTCCAGGATGGAAATTTCAGACACCTTTGCTTTGCCACTTGGGAAACACGTGATAATCAGAATAGGGAAATTCACAGATTTTTTTAATTACAGGTTTATTTTTTTTTTTTAAATTTATAATTAACAGATTGCAAAAACTGAAGATCTTCAAGCTTCTGTCTACCTTCCTTTCCAACCTAAATGTCTGCATCTACAAATAACAGAACATCTGGTGATTGAACTCTCCAGACCAGAGCTTGGTAGGAGAGGAGTCCAGGGACACGCTTGCTATGGCATGCCTGCCTGCTTCACCCAACCTGCACTGCAGAATTTTTTCCTGAAGTGGTAATTTTTTCTCTCTAGGAGGTGTGGCTCTTCCATGCAGACATTCCATGGCAAAACAAAGCAGAAGGGCTGCTGTGAAGCAGAATTAAATAGTGGTATTTTTGAAATAGAAGAAAGACACAAAATTTTTCAAAAAGAAAGCCCTCAAGGCTCTTAAGGGGTAGGTGGAGAGGGAGGAGTTTTTTATGCATCCATGTGCCCCTCTATATTACACAAAATCGCCTGTAAAGGAGAAGTTGGACTAAATGACTTCAATGTATAAACTAACTTCCTTCAGGAAATCTATATAACCAAGAAAAACCATGCAAGCACTATATAAAAAATAAGAGCATGTTTTAATGTACATACATTGTGCCTTAAAAAAGCTTGTGTGGTATGCCATGGACAAGCTTACTGCCCTTAACCACACTGTGCTGTTCCCGTAATCAATACCGCACTTCTATCCTCACAAAAAACTAAAAAGGAGACAGGGTAAAGACAGGCAGATCACTTGCTGTTACTTCCAGGGACAACAAGGCTTGACTTGGGAAAATTCATTTATTGATTGCTAGTGAAACTTGACTTGGGTAGTAAGGAAGCAGAAGAGATAACTATACTTTTTCCTAAAGCACCTTATCCCAGGTTAGCTTCATCCCATCCTTTCTCCTACATCCGTCCAATTTCAGTTTTCAGACCATAGGCTTTTGGAAAGCAATCTTTTTCAATTTGTGAAAGACATACAAAGGAGCTGCTCTCTATGAATGAAAGTTGATAAATACATTTCTGTAGTTTAAATATGACAAAGTGATGTTTTCAAGTTTGTTTCCCAATCCTTCGCTTCCCACAGGCCATGAGAATCAGTGTAAGATGCAAAATAATCTGGCCATGCTGCCTCGTGCTCGCAATAATGAAAACACTGGCTGCAGTGGCCTTCATGAGACCTGACGTTTCCTGAGAAAACACTGGGCTTCCTGCTATCGGAGGAGAGCGCAAGCAGGAGGCAAGAATTCGCCCAGGAGGAACGCTACAACTGGCAAGGCTTCCTCAAGCTGTTGGGGATAAACCACACATTTGCTGATTTTAGCTCTGGGGATCAGCCATGACAGCGCCTGGTGTGTTGTTTGTTTTTGTGCCATGCAGATGGGGTACTACGGACAAAAAGAAATGAATGAGTAAAGAAAAAAACGAAACAGACTCGAAGAAATATAACAAAAGAATCAAAATCATGCAGGATTCTCCAGTGCCAGGATGTTGTGAGGGTCCCAAGAAAGTGAGAGTCATGAGAAAGCTGACTCAATGTTCTCAGAAGGCTGTTTATTATTTTATTGTTGGTGTATTTATTAAAGAATGCCATACTAAACT